>OY728129.1:1553476998-1553874498 GCA_963277665.1 Viscum album
CTAATGTGAGAAAGGTAAATGATGCATATTTTTGGTCATTATGACATTAAATGAGATATATTATGCCTCAAATTGAAATAGAAAATAATTCTTGGTCCTTCACATGGGCATGGAATTGGTTTTTGTTTGTTGGAACGTTTGATGCCTCACTACAGACACACATCAGACTACTCTAGAAGTGATCTACCTATTGTATATTACCAGTATTTAATGGAATTGAATCGATCTATGTCTTGACTACCCATCCCTTCTGGAAACAACCCCTCCCTCCCCTCTTGGACAACCCACTCATGGACAACCCCTCCCTTTTGGACACCCCCACTCCTGGACACCCCCTGGACAGCCCCCTCCCTCCTGGACACCCCCACCCACCCTCACACCTGGACACCCCCTCCAGGACACCCCCCACTCTTGGACACCCCCTCCCTCATGGACACCCCCACCCACATATAAGGGAAAATAATTAGAAAATTTAAAATCCATGATATTGGTTCCCACCATGCTTTTAAGATGCTCATACGTGGACTGAATGACTATACATTGGTTGACTTCCACACTATCGACCATTGTAGTCCAATGAGTTATGCATTACTAGAAATACAAGTCATTTATAAAACCATTCTTCATAACCTAAGGACATAAAACACAATAAATGGTGATCATATATGATAAATAACTTTAAAAAAGGGAGATATCAATGATCATATGTGGATAACATAAGTAGTAGGAATTCACCTTCATCCTATTTGTATACAGTCTTCCATCAGGTATATTTTCCATTCGTTTCTAAACACATATATATCATTTTGTGAATATGAGTTTTTTGCGACAGTCATGGTAGTACTGAAAAAATATAAATACACAAATGATTAATAAATATTTTAAATGAAATCATAATTATTTTCTAAAATACGTCATCAGGGATGCTAGTTTGTTAATGAAATACGATCTCTTTAATAAATTTACAAATATAATAACCATAGTCATTTCCGTTGGTTTGTTTTTGACACTGCAGAAAAATTGAAAAAAATAATTAAGTTGTTTTTATATGTGTTTGGATAGTGAAATGTTTTTTATGTACCTGTATATTTTCCAAGTTGTGGATATTATAGGTGTTCTTATCCTTTGGCACTAAATTCATTCCATGAAGTAGACGATATTGATGCACCACCCTATCATAACATAATCCTCATTAAAAGATAATATATATTATATAACAACATGTTTATTATTAAAATGTTGTATATAGTGTATTATAAATTAACAAATGCCATCATGCATAGTCAGTTTGTTGCATATCCATGCATTGAATCCAGAAAATAAATCTTTGGAGTATCCAAATTGACTGTAATCAACATCCAATTCTGCCTAAAAACTCATAAAAGGAATAACTAAAGAAACAAATGAAAATATATTTGATTTGATTATATTTTAGAGTTTTACCCCTTTATCGTTGGTATTGAAAAGAGTCTGTCATCTGTAATTTTGTTTTCAAATGATTTGAGCAGGGAAGACATTATTGAATCCACTATATCAAAATATTTTCCTCTATTGAAGAGGTGATGTGAGGACTAACAAGTCCAAATTTTTCTTCATGGGGAAATCCCTTCAATTTTTTTTATATATATGCCTATGAAAAATATGAAATGTATTTAGTCATAATTATCAGAGTACATCAGTTTTTGTAAAATCAAATCATGAAAACATACCTCATGTATACATTTAAAACTGATGCACCTACCCATTCATACTTGAGGATTTCATTTAATTTAAAACACCCGACACATAAAAATGTTATGTCGTAACTAGGGTAAACCCGACATCCCGGACCTAACGGTGCTCTCAGATTTTACACATGATACACCATTCTTGAAATGTATAAATTTTTATAAAAAATTATAATAAAAATATTAAATGAATTAACGTCGCGTCATATGTTACCAAAATCTCAATGCGTACAAATGCTATGTCATGCCTAAAGTAAACCCCGCTTCCTAAACCTAATTGTGGTCTTCGATATCTTATATGATACACTATTTAATTATACTTTTTTGAATATAATTTTTTATGTAAATTTGGCAGTGGGATTTTCATTTTGAAATTTCTCACTATAAAATATCTAATATGAATTTCCACTAGTATTTTACAATGGGTTTTTAATGGTATTTTATAATGCATAGATATTTAGTGATATTTTCAACTACAATCTTCCAGGTAAAATTTCCGCTAATATTTTAGAGTTGATCTTTGTAATATGTTAGTGGAATTTTTAATTAAAATTTTCTAGTGTAAATTATTTGTATTATTTTTTATTTGAATGTTAATAACATAAAAAAGATAATTTATTATTGAAAAAAATATGTAAAAAAGTTAAAAAAAACATTAAATAGATGGTCACGTATATAAATTATTTCATATTTATTACACATTTAAAGTCAAAATAAATAATTTTTATGTAATAATCAAAATAAATATATCAAATTTAAGGATTCTGTTTTTATATATTTTTCAAATTATAAATTGAAACATTTTTTTTTCAAGAATTACTCTTCTTTTAAAAACTCAAAATATATTATTTATTTGGATTTTAAAAATATTAATTGTTTTAAAAAGTAATATTTTATATTATTTTGACATTAAAATTGTTTTCCAATTTTAATGAATGGAGTTAGATATTTATTTTGAAAGATAAATATACATGTTTTAAAATAGTTAATAATTAGTACTTAATAATAAATATGTTATATCCAACCAAATCTGAGTTATGAAATCTCTATTATATACTAGTAAAATTTACAAAATAATGATAGAAATTTTTCAATACACAAATACAATGAGGTTGTAAATAATTTTTTCGTGATGTTGGAGGAAAACATTAACCTTCAGAAATCCTGAAAATATAGAACCTAGGGCTGTGGCACCCTCTACATTTGGTATAGGTGTTGGAGCCACGGTGGCCATAGGTGGAATGGTGGATTTCCTGGCACTACAGCCATTGAAAACTCATTTTGTGGATTTTTTCAATCCATTCATCTTTTTTGGGGAACAATCCATGGATGAGTGTCTGCCCAGGTGGTATGAAGGATAATTGGAGTTTCATTTTTTTCAGAACCCAGCTATGTGAAGCCTCGGTTCTTTGATCAGTTGATGTTTGTTTTCACAACCTGGCATAGAGGAGTTCCTTCTTCAATAGGTTTGAGGATGACAGTGCTGCTATAGAGGAGTACGAAGTAAAATGGGAATGGAATATGTGTTGATGTTGGAATACTCATCATCAATGGATTTACTCTCTTGAACACGAAGGAGGTGGTAAGTTAAGCAATCAAGAGATGGGGGAAGTGCTGTAAGATTAGCTCTTCTATGCGGTCATTGAATTATATACAATATTTTTTGGGCTTGGAAACTGATCAAGAAGATAAGTAGTACTTCATTCATTCAAATTTAATTTTTTGGTATTAATTCATCAAGTCGTTATTTATGGTCAAACAAAGAGTTATTGAGATTTTATGACTATTTTGGAAGCCAAATATTTATTTATTTGGATCCACATTTATGAAATTTATCAAAACGGTTTCCCAAAATATGAAAGTATTCTATTTTTCAATTTAAATGATTAATTGATAGAAATATTAAAATACAAAAAATAATTTTTTATTAACATTTCTAATTTATTCAATTATCATAATTTGATTAATATGCTGGAAAATAATAATTGCATCCCCAAATGTACAAATGGTTGCTCAAACATAATACTTACTCCATGTTATTTAAGTAATATATAGTTTTTATATTTTTACTTAATTAAATTATTTATATTTAGTAATATTTTATGAAATTATTTTCAATATATTAATTATGATTTTAGTTACATTATTTTCTCATTCAGGAACAACATTTTAATTTGAATACATATATATTATTTTTAATATCATTTCCCCTAGTTCGTTATAATTATTTATATTACATCATACTTTATTTCTAGAACCCCTTCTTCTCTACTTTCTTAATACTTTTCATAATACACTGATTTTTATTCATGGATATATCCATTAATATAGAAAAGGATTTTAAAATAACATTAAATACTAAATAAATTGTAGTACTATATTCACAACTAAAAAAAATTATTACTATTAAAATATAATAGGTGTTCATACGAAATACTGCTGAGATGTTTTTTAAAATAATATTTTTTAAAAACCAATATTTAACAACAATTTTAATAATCATTATAATTAAATGTTAATATTTGAAAATAAATAAATAAAACTTGTAATTATACTTTTATAGTAATAAAACTTCTATATGTATATCTAATTATATTATAATTATAATCAAATAAAATGATTAAAATGATCAAATTAACATGATTTTACTACTCTCCAATTACTATAAATAAATTTACCCACTATTTGTGAGGGGTGGTATGAGTTTTTGTGGGGGAGGGGAACGCCACAAAGTCATGTCTTCAAACCTAGATGTTTACTAATATTTTTTTCCTTGCGTTGTGCTTTATGGTGACACAAGTAATCAACCAATTATATTTCCAATATAAATATATATATATTAATGATTAATATTATTATTTTTTATATTTATTGTGTGTTATATTATTTATATGATTATAAAAATTTCAAATTTTATTAATAATTAAAATTAAAACTTGAATATATTAATTAGTATTAAATAAACAACTTTCTCATTTAAATTAAATTTTATTTATAAATTTTAAATTGTTTATAATTAATTTACTATTCTGGTAAAAATTTAAATATAACTAAGGCCCAATATCCCTTTTTAATAACATAAAATGGGCTTGAAGATCCTAAATCTCCCTCGAAATAGGTATAAAAAATTACACAATAGCCCGTCTCAATCCGCCCAATAAGACACACATGTTATGCCTCTCCCAAAAAAATACACCAGTAGGCAGGCATAGTTCACCAAGGATTCCCCATATCGTAGAGTCGGGATCATCTCCCACAGTTGTTGAAATCATCCCGAGGACGGCACCCTCCCATAGTCGTCACCCAAAACACAAGGTTCCATGCATCCCAAACACCAGATCCTCGCATCGTGGCTGATTCAAAGCCAATGTGTTGGATCCCTCTTTCTACCATGATACCAAACCCATAATTGGCTTGTTCCGAGATTCCATATTCCTGGTCTCCATCCCCACCGTCAGATGGGGACTCTTGAAGTTAAACTGAGGATAGACACTAACATCCTCATCTACTGTCATCCGTCTCCACCGGGGTCGTAAAAAAACATTTCCATCAGCCCACTCCCCCCACATCATCACCAACTTACACCCATCCACTCGCCAGCTTATGCAAGTCCACTCAAAATTAAACATACAGACAATATCTCCACCATCGGTTAGAGTGTGGAAATCACCTACTGGTTGAATGAGACATCACATCCCTCACAACCCATCGTCCCCAATTCAAACCGACCCTCACCGACCACACCAGATCAGTTCCCAACTACCATGGTAGTCAATTCTGATAAAGAGAAATCCAAGATGGAGGTTTTGAATCTTGATGATGGATTATAATGGCCAAAAAATAATGAATACAGAGTGTCCATGATGCATGTTACATGGGATTTTCCAACGGCGGTCAGAGGGCCAATGATGCGTTCATAGTAGCTGGGGATGGGGAGCCAATGCTGTGAGCACCATGGGTGAGGCACCAATCTGATGGTGGTGAAGGGTGTCACTAGTGTAGATACACAGAAGACGGAAGGCTAGTGCATCCATATTAGTGTTTTTACTAGTGAAATAAGGCAAAGTAAGGTGGCAAAGGGAGTGTGGGAGGTCAAGCAGTTGTGGTAACAAGTTGGGCCATGGATTTCAGGTTGGTATGGGCCTTATGGGTCATGTAAGTTGCTTTTTTTTTTATAAGGAGTCAGTGACCCTGGTCCAATGGTTCATATAATGGGATCCCCTTTAAAATTAAGGTGTTTATTTCCTTTAACAGAAAAGGGGATTCCCTCACACATTTTTTTAATTTTTTTTAATTTAAATGTTAATAATTATTATTATTATAGGTTTTTCACCGTCTCTTCCTTCTTCTTTTTCTTATTTGGGTGGCGGCTCTTCCTTGGTCTTCCCTTCATCTTGAGGTGCGGAGGCGTCTTCTGCGTTGAATGGTGGCCACTCTCTGGAGGCTCGAGGATTGTTATTTTACAGAGTGTGTGGTCATGTCTTCATTGGGATTGGGTTTGGTTTCCAGATCTTCTATGGTGTGGTGTTGAGATCCAGTGCAACATCGGGGTGGTAGTCCTTCTCAGCGATGAGGGCTCTAGATCTGGTGCGTCGGGGGTGAGATCAAGTGTGGCATCAGAGTCATGACTCTGGCATCGAAGGGGTTTCTATTCATTATGTTGGGGTGAGATCTGGTTTTTGCGGTGTTGGGGCATGCTTTGGTGTGTCATTGGCATTGCAATCTAGGCAGTCTGGGGTTGATTCTATTGTGAATTTAAGGAATTGATCTTTTATTCATCCGCACTGTGGTGTTGAGATATCATCATGTTCTTTTTCCGCAACATGGGCTTGAGACCTATCTTCCTTCTCTTCTTCCACATGTAGGACTTGAGATCTAGTATTCTTCAACAATGGGTCATGTTATAGCTTCGTGGCAAAGGGGTAGAGTTTTTCTGGATGTATTGTGTACTAGTAGGGGTTCCTTGGTTGGTTTGGTGTTGTATATTTGTGTGGTTATGAGGGTGGTGTCGGACTTATGGTGCATATGTTTGAGGATAAGTTTTCCTTGAAGCTTTTATATGAAGGTTTGGGAGTGTTGAAGATTTAAGTGGTTGATTTTGTGCTTAGTGATTTTGTGGTATTTGGTTGGTTCAGTGATTTGGTTGGCTTGGTGATTTGGTGTTTTGGTTGGTTTGGTGAGTTGTGTGGCCTATTGGAATGGAGGTGCTCCCATACTCTGCCTTATGGAATAGGATCCAGAGGAGGTTTCAGAGCTACCACTAGTGGAAAAATAACCTTTACCAACGGTTTGGAACCGTTGGTATAGGCCTCCAAACCGTTGGTATAGCATATGCCAACGGTTTGGAGAACCGTAGCCAAGTAAGCTGTTGGGATAGGTTTATACCAACGGTTTTGGAAACCGTTGGTATAGGTAATATGAAATCTATACCAACGGTAATGGAACCGTTGGTATATATATTCCAAAAATAAAACATCCACTGGGATTTGATCCCAGGACCCCTCGTTTATAATCGAACGACTTAACCACTAAGCTAACATCACTTTTGTAAACATAATTTCATAAATATATATATGTATTATAATAATTATTTGAAATTTTGATTTATATAATGTTCTCGGTTAGTAGATCTGGAAAAAAATTAAAGAACCTATCCCAACGGTTTTCAAAACCGTTGGGATAGGTTAGGGGTGGGTTGAGTTTTTTAGGCCGAAGGTTGGTTTTTTGGGGTTTTTTCCCAACGGTTTTGGGAAAGGTCACTCTTTCCCAAAACCGTTGGGAAATGTCACTCTTTCCCAACGGTTTTGGTGAACCGTTGTGAAAGAGGCTCAAAACACACCCTTTCCCAACGGTTTTGGTGAACCGTTGGGAAAGGTCACTCTTTCCCAATGGTTTTGGTGAACCGTTGGGAAAGAGGCTCAAAACACACCCTTTCCCAACGGTTTTCCAAACCGTTGGGAAAGGTGGGGAAATCTATGGCTTTCCCAATGGTTTTGGTGAACCGTTGGGAAAGGTCACTCTTTCCCAATGGTTTTGGTGAACCGTTGGGAAAGAGGCTCAAAACACACCCTTTCCCAACGGTTTGCCAAACCGTTGGGAAAGGTGGGTAAATCTATGGCTTTCCCAACGGTTTTGGTGAACCGTTGGGAAATGGTATCTATACAAACGGTTTTTACAAACCGTTGCTATAGAAGTGTTGGGAAAGATCATCTTTCCAGTAGTGTCCCATATTTCTTTATAGTGATATATGGATTTGGAAGTTTTAGAGGTCATGGAATCATCAATTGGATTGGGAATATTCTTGACACATGAAACTTGTTATCCATTAATCCATGCATTTGTGGATATCTTTATCATGTTCACATGCTGGGGAGTGGTAGCTCTGGGTTGTTAGTCTGTTTTGTCTCTCTAGACCTCTAGGTCGTGTAATGTTTTACGTCTTGAAGTCTATTTGTGTTTCCCCATTCATTATTTAAATTGAGGTTTAGATTGTAATAAAAACATTTGAAGGCCTCCAGGACATTGGATGGATTAATTATATTTTATATAATACCAATAATTTTTAACTATATAGAATTATATTTGAAATATAATTAAATTTTATTATTATAATTACTTAATTATCATTCTATTACAGCTCTCCTATATACAAAAATATTTTTAATTACATTTCTTATATATATATATATATACATATCATGTTTTTCTAAAGATATCTGAAATGGATAAATGAGACTAAAGACAGAAAATACACACTTACCCAGACATTCTAGGGGTTCAATCCTCACCTCCACCCAAAGGATTTACACACACCCAGAAAAATTTATTATTACATATAAGTGGAAAAAATCAAAGGATCTAGATATCTTGAGGGCCCAACCGATTATGTCCTCGATTAAATTGAATAAAATGACAAGAAGGATCATACAAACAACCTTGCATCATGCTTTGTCACTTGTCATTACACTATACTACCCCCTGTGAGAACATCCAAATAATATTTCCCCCCATTGCACTCTAGTAGGACACCCCACAATCACACTCTAGAAGGAGACCCCTTCACCCCACATAAAAAATTCATGTCAATAAAGGAACATTTGATAAGTTCCAATGCACCCATCACTCTTTTGAGATTCCCATCTAATGAAAATGGAGGGGTTCCACATTGTTTTTCCAGCAAGTTATGCCGCACTATCCACATGATCACATGAGAAGCTTGTTTCACCCATTAGAATGCCACACCTCCCCTTTCTATCAACTGGCATGTCATGCTACCCACTGTCACACCGTGGTAGGGAACCCCACCATCTAACCTGAGAAATTCTACTGGGTATAGAGTTTTTGGATAGGTGAAAACCCACCACCCATTAATTTGAGCCACCCAAATGGTGATGAATATAAGTCACCATATTGTGCCATATGGCTAGTCATGTCACGCCATTTGCCTTGTCTCATTGTGCAACATTACTGCCTACTTATCTTCAACCACCCTTTTCATGCCCCTGGTACGAGCCACATTTTAATTAAATAAATGGTTAAATAAAACCCCCCTTAATGATGTTATTAGGATTTGTATCCTTGTAATATGTAAAATTTTGGGGTGGCTTTACAACTATGGTAAGCCTTTAACAACATAATAATATTTTAATATATAACGTTTTAAGTTGTAATTATTTTTTATGGGAATAAAAAAATAAATAAATTATCGAAGATCAGGCAATACCAGATAGCTCACCCAAATCGGAAAATTATCTAACAAGACCAACGAAACACCAGAGAGACTACGAGTCACAAAAAAAATGTGAAACCCTATTCCTATCTCTTCTGGTTAACAAAAAAGAGAAAGAAGAGAATTGGTTTAAAAAATAGTGAATATTGTTGAATAATGAAAAAAATGGTTGAATGAAACTCCCTGAACACTACCATAAAATAGGTCTTTAACAACCCTAGAATAGGCCTTCATCAATGCAAAAAAATTGCGGATAAAGGAAACACTATTAACAGTGCTACACTCCCCTAACTGCGCTTTTCACCCCAAAACCTTTTATCAGCACTTTGTGAATTTCCTTCTTAGGAACACCTGCCAGGATTTAAACAATGCACCTCTCCTTTGAAGATGGAATGCCTTTACATCTAAATAATGTTGTGTTTCTATTTGTTTAATGTTATTTATATATATATATATACATATATTTATATAATTATTTTAAAATAAATTTATAAAATACATGTGTGTCTGTGATATATATACTTATATTCATTTAAATATATTATGTATTATATTCATTTATATATACTAAAATATAATATAAATATATATTTATTTACCAATACACACATATTTATTTGTATATATAGTGTAAAAAATGGATAAATGTTTTTTTAAAATAAATTTTATGAATATTTATATATTTAAATATATTATAATATACATTTTTTCATAAATATGTTAATATATGTATTTATATGAGTGAGTTATTATATGTAAATATAATAAGACATGGATATATTTATATATAAATAAAATTACATTGTGAAAAATGGTAAAATTCCAAAACCATAATATCAACATACAGATAATACCCATGAAAAAATTCATTATCCACCAAAAAAGGCAATAAGATCCCCTTAAATGAGGATGAAAATCCTTCAAATGATAAAAAATTGGGTAATCTGACTAAAAACTAGGTTTTATAGGCCTTATGGGCCTTTTGGCCTCAAAAAACAAGGATATAGGTTTAACTCTATCATTGGTGGTGTAGAGACTGTCATAGGCTACAATTTGACATGTGGTAGAGCTCAAACAGACACTCGGATCAAAAGTTATGGTTGTTTGAAGGTTGAGTTATGTTTTCAACTAATTTTAGACATTTTATTAATTATTTTATTTTTTATCTTCAAATTGATATTAAATTACCACTACTTGGTTATAATAAGAAACATATTAATTAAAAATATTTTTCTAATTATTTTAAAAGCCATTTCTACAAAATATCTTATATATTAAGTGTAAATGTATATTTACCTTATCTAAAACATATTTTTAAAATATATATTATATTTATAGCAATATAGATATAGATATATATATATATTAATATATTATTATTAATATTTCATTTTGAAGTATACCAATATCATCACTACTAAAAGAGAACTTATAAAGACTCCCCTATAACAGTATTTTTTCTAAAATCCCTGTTAAATAAACCCATTTATAATTGATTTTTTAAAAAATAACTGATAAAGAGTGGGAATGTATCATCACTTGTAAAAAATGTTCGGATAAAGGCCCCCTTTAACAAATCTTTTTTAGTGCTGATAAAGGGGGTATTTAACAACATTTTATGCTAGGGCTCTTAAATACCTAGTGATGGATAAACATAGTTTTGTAGTATTGGAAGGTGAGACAGACTTTATAATAGTAATGTAGTCTAATTACATAATGATATAACTCTACCGTTTATCAATAGTGAACTCCATTCCAACAAAATTGTCATGAGCATCAGCTACCGATGGAATCCAGTTGGTGCAAAATGATTTCTGGAAAGTTTGGAAAATAAATCCAAGAGTGTCCTGTAAGAAAAATCTAATATTAGAAGAAAATACATCTTATATAAAATCATCCATTTTAATCTACGTCACACTAGTTTAGGGGCTTCCAATAACTGAAACCAGCTCACGTGCCTATGATATCAGGTTTCATGTCATTATGTTTTCTAGTACACAACTAAGAGATGACCTGATCGGGCTAGAAAGAGATCTGTCTTATCATATGATTAAAGATATGATCATTTATATAACCCATATCATCCAAGCCATAATTTATAAGGTGTTCATAGTCTCTATAGGGAGGGATGGAGACCACATCACCATCAACTCTTCAAAAAAATATGACGACTTCAAGAAAATATCAGAATTAACATTATATTTATGTTAAACATCCTTAGAATTGGGACAATTAAAAATATAATGCATGGAGGACTTCGATTCAACTATCTAAACTTGGAAAATTGGATCATCTAAAGTATGGAAGAAAGGGACAAACACTTTGTATGGTAGAATCCTAGAATATGCTTTCCACCAGAAGTCACAAGCCTATGGTGGGATCAGGAAGTACCAGAAGATTTTTCAAAATATAGAAGTATCCAGATTCAATGTTTCTTTCACCAACTTATCAATAAATTTAATGGAATATATATATGTAAACAGTCTTTTCTCCAGCAGAGCCAACTCCCATATCCCATACACAAGGAATGCATAGAATAATTTTCAGGTCTCTCTCATTGAACCAAGAGTTAATCTTTTCAATACACTAGCCACTAACATCATCATTAAGAAAATATACCACCCTTTTATTTTCCATACCAACTCCATGGAGCCATTATTATCAAGCTGTCACGAATCCTTCTAAATATCTACATTGTACCTATCACCAATACTCCCAGAAAACCCCCTATTAAGAAGCTCACTCGACACCCATAATCTTCTACAGAAACAATTACGTCAATGCCCCACCTTTGATCAATAGAAATCTGAGTGTGGGAAAGATTTTTCACAAAGGACTCGAACACACAAGGTAATAGTATGCTCATTTTTTTTTGAAAATGATTTCCAATAAGGCCATACTTAAAGTAACAATGATTCTAAAATCCCATGACCCCACATGCTTTATGGAGAAAAAGATTTCCTAAGTCCACCTAATAGATTATATTCATCTTATTACCTATAATATCTAATTGTGGATATGAAATTAGTAGCTATATGTTCTATACAAATGAACCAGAGGAATGTAGTAAAATTCAAAAGAGTGGAATAAATCTTATTGAAAAATTATTGATATTATCTTGTTCTATGAACATAATTCTAATTTATATGAATATGTCTAATGTTGTAATAATCATAAAAAAAATAGTGTTTAATTATAGGACATTTCTACTTATTTTTTTTCTATAAAATTGGGTTGATAAAATACGTTCTATTAAAATTGATGAATTAGGATTTGTAAAAGTGAATTTGTATCTTGCGTACAATGGATTTTGTACCTAATTATGTTTCCAATTTAAATTAACAAAAATAAAATGATATAGAAAAAATATATATGTATATAGTTAAACAAAATGATGACGATTAGAAATATACCAAAGGTGAGAAACATAATAATGGTTAGAAATATGAAAAAATTTATAAGTCCAAAATTTTTTAAGATTTCATCACAGGAAATCATTAAATAAATTATTAACGTGAGGGGCTGATGTGATAAATTTGAGGTTTAATGGAATGTGTGTGGTCTTCTCCTAGATCGTGAAAAATCATTTTTCAATATTTACACTAGAATTAGTACTCAAATTAAAATGAGAATTTATATAGATAATTGGATCATTGTTGTTCTTGAAATGAAAGAAATATTTTGGGAATGTAATATAGTAACATTGTTATATACACACTAAAAGTTACATAAAAATTGAATAATGAAATATTTATTTGGTTTTTATTTTATTTTACATAGTAAAATTATATTAGATGAATGTTGGACAAAATCCATAAAAACAATTTCTAAAACGTTCCCTATATCATTACAAATTTCTCTTAGTATAAAAAAACCATAGGATTTTTAAGGGGAATATAACACCCCTCACTTCGAATTTATACACAACCAACATACACCATGAAACATAAGATTCTTTCATTACCCATCATAGTGAGGTGGCATATAAGGTACATTGTAATATAATTTAATTTATTTTACATTAAATGTATAAATTAATTTGATTCAAAAAATTTAATATATCACATGTCAATGGTGTTACAAATATAAAAAATTTGTGACAAAATAATCATACCCCTACCTTAAAGGAAGTTTGGGGTACACTGAAATTGAAAAATTAGTATATGCGTTGAATTTATTCTAAATCATCAATGTGATATAAAAAAATAATATAATAATTATTTTTTTTGGGAATATTTATGAATAAAAATATATATCCACTCTATTACACATCATGTGTTAGAGAAGAAATATCATATAAAAATATAAAAAATATATATTATGACATAAAAAAGAATAGGTTCCATGTAAAATAATTAAATAATTAAAATGAATATTCCTTAAATATATTAAATATTAATAATGGATACTATTTTTTATTTGTTTTTTTATGATTTAGACATAATATATGTCAACTTCCATAACTAAAAAAGGGAAAATTATGAAGTATTTTAAGTGTCTATAAAATTCTAATCACATTAGAGGTGCAGATATTAAAGTCTCACTAAGAGAAAACAATAAGAATACAAGAATACGAGTGTAGTTCAATAAAAAAATGAATGATATTCATGATAAGATTAAAATTCCAGAGGGATAGTAAATTGGATAATGAAATAATAAAACATCTCCTTATAAGGTACTAGCATGAACAATAAATATAATGGAAACCACAATACATAGAGCCACAAACTCGATTTTAATGAAAAAAGGTTCCATGAAAGGCCAAGTTTATCTTTGGTAATCATGTTTTTAAATATTGATTATATTAATTAAAAACTAAAATTTTATTGATATTTATATTTTATTTAAATAATTTTGATTGAAGTTGAATATGGTTTATATCCATCATCACCCACTCATCATGTTGTTGCAAGAGTTATTGTGTACAATATCCAAGGACATACCCTAAAAATTAAAAATCTATGAATTGAAGACATGAGTGTAGGTATTTAGGTTTCCAACAATCCTAGAGGCATGTTACTTTTTCCCCTTCATGTTTTTGATATTAATACAATGGATTATTTATTGGATGTTCTATAAAACGGATATTTAAACATATAAAGAACATGCTGAAAATGGGGAGTTTTTTTTTAAAACATACAATTTATTCAATATCATTTATAGTGATTGAAAAATTTATAAACGAATGAAGTTAATGAAAACATTTATTGTAAAATATTCATTCATGTTGATCTTGTTTATATTTTATATTATCAAAAAAATCTATGGTTTCACAGTAACAGATATTCAACATTAAATGATGTCATTAGATTTACTATATATGATATTGTAAAATGGTAAAAATATAACATTTTATTTGAAATGAAGAGATATGGAGGAGAATCCTAGGTCATTATCCATATGACAAGAATAAATATAATACTAAAAAATGGGCATGTCCCCAAGTTGAGAATGTAGATATCATGTCCTTTTTATGTGTTTATATATTGGCTCCGTAAAGGGATAAGCTCGTGATAATTTTTTTTAATTTCTTAGTCAAGATGTGAATTCTATGTATTACCTTGTCTGTATTGATATTCTTTCCAAACTACATTAATTCATAAAAAATATCATATTAAATAGAATAAATATGTTTTTATCATGAATGAATGGAGATATTACACAGCTCGGGGACATTTACAGACATCCTAAAGTGCTGGTTTTCTATCACTTATGTAATTAATTTCCTTTTTAAATTAACTTCAAGTATTTTTGTTCATTTTAAATATTCATCATCTCCTATATTTATTCTCATTCTATACTTATTTCCATCCACTCGCTCAAAAATCTCCTAGATATCGGTAATCCTCTCAATGTTCGACAAGACCTTTATCCTTCCATGTATAAATATAAAAATTTTATTTCACTTTTCATCCATTATTAAGGTGAAGATCCAAATTATTTTTAATATTTACATTACCTTTAATAAGTATTTTAAAACATAAAATTATAACATAATTTTCACTAAAAACTTTATTTATGTAAGAATGATATAAAATGTATGCATATAATGTTTAATGTGTCAAATAATTATTATATTGAATGACATAAAAATTAAAATTTTTAATGACAAGATAATAATCAACACCCACGATAGATGACATCAAACAAGAGAGATGTTTCTTCTTTGTTTTACAATATATGTTATTCCATAACAATAAAGGTATGGAATACAACTTAGAAACATATTTGAATTTATATAACCAAACCAATTATCCATATGATATACTAGGTACTGAACCAAAAAATAAAATCATTTTGTTAGAAAACTTTACCGCTTCAATTATACGTTGATGTGAATTTTTGAAATGGATATCTATATACATCATAAAGAGTAGTCACCCCACTATAGTATTCTTAACTTATAAACTCTAATTTACAGTACAAAAGACTGGAATCTTAGAAATAACATTTTAGAAATACCATATATAATTTTTTAACATTTAATGATCATAGAATAACACTAGAAAGTATTTAAAAATATACAACAACAATCATAACTAATTTTTTATATTGATGCATAAAAACAACATCAATATGAATCATGAGATTCCATTAATGATCTAATATGTTTTGTGATATGAATTTTGTAAAGTGGGTTTATATAATTATTAGTTTTTTTAGTTCTAAAAACACATATAAAAGAATATTTACTCATGAAATGAGATCAAATTAGTCAGAACGTTTTAGTTTTTGATATTCAATTCATTTTGGAAATGTAATAAAAACATTAATGTCAATAATACATGAAATTAAACTATACCCTAATTTATCTTGAATTATACAAAGTGTACCTATACCATTGAAAGTACATCAATTAATATAAATAAGTGTTCAATTATCATGAATAAGTAAATGAACTCAGATTATCAAAAAGAATTCTGAAAATTGTTTTCAACTAATTTGTCAATAGTATAAGGAAAAAAATGTTATTTAACATGAGATATGATATTAATGACCCCAGTTTCTTTTTTATAATTAAACAACATTTTTGTTTTACACGCATATATCAAACTATCTATGTCAATTTTTTACATCAATAATTGGTATTTATTTTATTGATTTATAATACATTATGATATGTTTTTAGGCATTATGTTATTCATTATTAACAATATATCATGTCTCATAAAGAAAATATCTTGTGAATTACTTAAATCTTATTAGATATTATATAACATTAAAATTATAATTTGTTTTCATTTCATTAAGTATCATTAATAAAATAACATTGTTTTAATTATAAACATATGATTTGTATGTATGAATCTAGTTGATCTTTTAATAAGACCCCCTTTTAGTGACATTATTTTTATATTGGTTGTAGTTTTTATTATTTGTAACCATTCCATATCATTGTAGTTTTTATAGTAACTATATTGAAATGATAAAATGTAAAGATATTTTTTATTATTTGAAAATTATATGACATTCATTATAAATTTAAATTTATTTTTATGTTTAATTGGTTAGAGTAGATTGATGTTATATTCATCAACAAACTATAGCATGTGATATATTTTTTAATCATTTAAAATAAGAATCGATTAAAACCTACCTTTATAAGATCATATATTATGGGAACATTACCGATGGTAATAAAGGAAATTTTGAGTACTAATAATGGATTAATATGTAGTAGTGAAATGAAATTTATCTCATATAATATTTCCAAAAAAGTTGTAATACGCCTCATTTCATTTATTGCATGACATTATATCGATCACTTATCTAGATTCTTCTATTTTGATTGGATTTATCTGGTGGTTTCTTCATCTGGTGAAATGTTTTTCTTACGGCTATGATTATCCTATCTCTAGTGAGAATTTATATGGTGGATAATCTTCCTATGATATAACCAACTTCATATGTTTCTACATAATCTGTAGTTTTCTTGGAATCATCTAGTTTGACCTCATCTGGTTATGATTGATCAGTTCATCATTACATGGTTCAACGATTTGTCTTTGAGGAATTTCATTTTCATCTGGCTCAGTTTTGGTTGACTTAATTATCATTAGAATCATCCGGCTCAGTGATTCTTTATCTGGTTGACCTATTCTAGTCAGGGGTTTGGTGGATCATTATCTAGTTTAGTGGTGATTTGGTTAATTGAGTTTCCATTAGTTTGGAATCTTTTTAATAAAAGTATTTCTAATGATCTTGATGAGTTTTCACCTTGTATTATCATAAAATTATCTTATAGTTGATAGGTTTGATCCATCCCTGAACTAATGAAAATCTCACATCGGAACTGGTTCAGACTTAATGATATGAATTTTTTGTTGATGGATGATATTCAGAGTTGTGAAGTCATTGATGCTCATAAGATGATGTATCCATTGAAGGAAGAGCAACTGCATATGATTTCATTAGATTTTCATTAAAAAAATTTGATCATTATGGTAGATTATGTTATTAAGCATATGAATGATTTTTGGAAAGGAACCTTTTAATGAGACTGTCAATACACTAATTTCCTAGGTCAGTTACCTGAGATCTACTATGGAATTTAGATTGATCATTCTTTGTAATGTTATCTGTTAAATATTTTCTAATATTCTTTTTGTTTTTCATCTTCATTTCCTCAAGTGTATAGTATGGTTGATTCTAATGATTTAAAATATTTCTTTTTTATGTTGAAAAAAATAATCTTTTTAACTTTTATAAAAAACATTCCCAAATAAGGGGTGAAATAAAATTTAGTATTGCATGAGTGTAGTTGTAAATTTTGAAAAAAATGTTATTTTCCCCCTTATATCATTTAAAATATTAAAATTAATTATATGTATTGAGGGAGGTAATTTTTAATATATGCTATATATATATATATAATTTTTCATGTTTTTACATGAATTTTTACTTAGTTAATGTGTGATATAAATTTCATATATTTAATATAATATTATATTTAATATTATTTCTAAATTTATGAGGTAATCTAGTATGATAAAATTCATAAATTTTAAATATTTTTTTATGAATATCACAAACACATACGTTCACCCATAGACACACAGAGAAGTGATTTGTTTCTAATTAAGTTTAGTTGACAGAAATTAATTTGTTATTGGAGTGTAAAAGATATGTCAAAATGAAGATATTATATTACCATTAAATTTTATAAATTATTAAAATTGACTATATCTACATTTAATAAATTTATAATATATTTATTAAAAAATATTGAGCTTTTAGGATTTTCATTGAAATTTTATCATTTTATGTTACTAAGATAACATTTATTTATTAATAAGTTCTTATAATTTATTCTCATACCTTGAGAAACAATTTTAATGTAAATTTTTATTTAAAATGTTGACTTGTATTTTTTATAAAAAAATTTGATGATAGAAAAGGTGAGATTCTACTTATGCAAACAAATAAAACGTTTCCCCATTAACGTTTTTAAATTTATAATCACAATTGTTTTTGTTGAATTAAAATATATTTTATATATAATTGGTCAAAATGTAAAATATAATTCTAATGTTTACACATCACATATAAAAGTGAAAGATTTAATTTTTTAAAAAAATTATTAAAAACTATAATGAATTACAAATAACAACAAAATAAATATTTTTGGATCAAAAAATCCAAACACATTAATTATAAAAATTTGCAGTGAAATAATAAATGGGGGAAAATTGAAGATTTCAAATTCAGGTTCAATATCAAATAAAACATAGGTGAAGTTAATTTCATATTAAAAAAAAGATTATTTTTATGTTTCCCCATGAAATAATTAATTAAAGGCATGAAATATTTTAAAAAAAAGGCCAACAAAAAATCTAAAATTGTGCATCACCGAAATTATTATTTTTAGATAATTTTATATGATTGAAGTAATTAATTTTTGAAAATTAAAATAATGAAGTAAATAAATGATAAAAACAAGTTTTCAATTTTAGGATAATTTTTTTATTAATATATGATGTAATGTTTGTAATTTTAAAATTACAGTTCCATTATGAAATAAAATAGTTTGATATTTAGTCAAACATTCAATACATTGTAATGCACTTATTCATATTTGTAAAGTTCTTGAAATACATTATGGGGAAAATTAGTATTGATAATATTGAAATATTTCTTAAATAAAAAATTATATTTAGTGTTTTAATTGTTTTAGGTGGTGATCCCAAAATAAATTTCAACATTTTTACATATATAAACTGTACATACAAGATGGTAAAAAACGTTATGATTTATTATTCTTAAATACTTTCATTATTCGACTAACTTTTTAAGTCATCCAAAAAATTGAGTTGTTTAATTAAAAATGTATATTTATATTCTCGGATATCTATGAAATTATTATGTTTTATAAAGACTATAATTTGTTTCCATTTAATCCCCACTTCTTTTCTATTTAATTTTGTCCATCCCACAGAGCTTCTCTGTGGATTCCCTAATGCAACACTCTCTCCTCCATCTCTCCTTTTTCAAGATTCTACCATCCTCCATTAACTTCAATGTCGAGAACAAAGCCTTAAGTCTCCACTTCCATCATAGAGTGCATGAATCCATCTTTCTACACCCCTCCACCTTCGCTTCGATGTCAGCAATGAGAAAACCATACCCTTCACCCATATTCATGAGGAGGACTACATTCTCCTCAGAACTTCTCGACTACATATATACATCCCTGGACCAACCCCATATTGGCATTAACTATCCCCTATCAATTCATGGTGGCAATGGATTCAGATGAATAGTTGAAGGGATGGATGATTCATGGGGTGACATCTCTCTAGTGAGAGTTCCTTCAGCTCGATGTAGTACAGGGAGTACTATATTAATCACTACCATTTAAGACTTTCAATCATATCCCCATTCCCAGCATACTGGTGTTATATCTTCCAATGCCCATGAAGAGTCACATTCGAAGGATTAGTCTTAGGAACCACAATCGATTTCCACCATAGTAGGCACTTTCCCTGTTGGGGTTTCCGTATCAATGATGATTGTTCATTTGTGGGTATAATGTATCCATTCTCGACACCGCAATTATGAACAACCAATCTTTGTGAAGGAGAAATCTAATGCACAACAAATGTACACCAGTTTGAAGAACATGACACATTCCCTATTCTTTGGCTCCCGCTCTTCCATGAAATCAGATAAGCCTTCTTCTACCAACACCACACCATCCCAGCATTATTGTTCGAAGAGTGGGATTTCAGGCTATGCTTCCCCATCTTCAAATGTCTGTGGCGATCGGACTAGAAGCGTGAAATTCTGTACACTAGTGAGTCAGGTTGTTCAACCTCCCCCGAGCATGAAATCGAACACCCCTTCTTCTACTGCCCCCACCCCATCCCCACATTCTTGTTTGAAGAGTGGGATGCCTAGATCTTCAGTTGATTATGGTGACCGGGAAAGTAGTGTGCACTTCAGTACTCCGGTGACCAAGGGCATGAAATTAGACACCCCTTCTTCAACTTTAGCCACCTCATTCCCTCATTCCTGTATGAAGAGTGGACGCCAGGGTCTTCTTCTTTTGTGGCGACCAGGCTATATGAATCCACATCAACACTATAGTGACCAAGGGCATGAAATTGGACACCCATTCTTCTAATTTCCCCACACCATTACCAAATCCGTTTTTAGGAGTGGTACATCGGGATTTACTACTTCATCCTATAATGTAAGTGGAAACTGATATGAACATGTTAAAATTCGTACTTAGGTGTGTGAGGGAGTGAAATCAAACACCCATTCTTCTAATCCCACCATCCCATGCACATGTTATTATTTGGAGAGTGTGATTCTAGGGTCTTCTAGTGTCTATGGAAACTGAGATAGAAGCATGTACTTCAGTACTCAGGTGGCCAGTAGTGTGAAATTAGACAACCCTTCTTCTACTTCCCCCACCCCATTCCAACATTCTTTTTTGAGGTGTGGGTTGTCAGGCTCTATGTATTAATCCTCCAAAGTAAGTGAAGACTATGGTAAACTCATTGACATCTATACTCAGGTGAGTGAGTGAATTAAATATGACCCTCCCTTCATCTACTGCTCCCACCCCATTCCAATGTTATTGTTTTAGGAGTGGGACATCGAGCTCTACAACTTTATCGTTGAAAGTAAGTAGAGATTGGGCTAAAATCATGCAAATTCATTTTCCTGTGAGGGAGGGCATTCAATATATCTGAAAAAATTTGTTCAATTTTGATAATGGAACACATGCCTCTGTAAGGTGGAAAGCATCCTTGAAAAAAAATGAAGTGACCCAATGACACAGTCATCTGATCAAAGAAGCAGGTGCAGGATAGTGTCTATGGAAGTGGAATTTACCTTAATAATTATATACAAATAATAATTGTTGAAAATATTTTCTTTTTAAATAAATAAATGATTTCAAATTATGGATATTCGCTGAATATTCATTTTCATTTTTTTCAAAAATTTCCAATATGATATATTTAAGATATTAAAACGTCTATAAATCCAAAGTAAATTATATATACTGAATTTATTAATTTTAATTGCATTAAAATAAATTAATGTCAACAATATTTTAACATATGAAAAATTCAAACTTTTTTTTCCTAAACAACATCAATCATTTATTTTATTAATCTTATGTATAAACCATAAACCCCCTAGCATTTTTTTGAAATAACAATACCTTTATTTGTTATGTTAGATGATATTTATTATATGATATTTCAAATACAGTATTTACTATTAATATAAATCTGCTTAAAATATGAATAAAAATATATAGAATCATACAATATAAATTTTACAACATAAATTTTAGAATGTATTTTACAACAAAAATTTTAAATGTATTTTATAATGGGGTAGCATGGAGGGAAGATACGACAATGAGGAGAGATCTTGGAGGAAGAGATCTTCTAATGAAATGTATTTTAAAACATTAATTTTTAGAATTTATTTTTTTATCACATATATATATATATATAATCATAAATAAAACATAAATTTGAAATGTATTTTTTTGTATACACTGTATATACTATTAATGTTTGTTTATATCTATATGTTGATAAATATATATAAATTTTTTATCACATATATATGTAAAAATAAATGAATATATATATATATATATATAATGCATTTTTGCATAATCCTGTGAATTCATTTTAAATTTTATATGAAATAACTCACTGAAAATATTATAGTAGAAATTTATAGTATGTTTTTTTATGAATATCACAACATATTATATATATTTAACCATAAAAATATAAAACATATTGATTGGTTACATTTGTGTATACTAATAAATACTTATATGCAAAAATATTTTATGAATATAATGTTAATTATGAATTTTATATAGATTGATTTGATTACATATCAATATAAATACATACTATATATATATGTATGTATAAAATTATAAAAATTAATTAGTGTCTACATTTGTGTATACTTATAGATACTCAGAGTAATATTTTATTTATATTTTACTAATTATAATTATATATATGATTAATTATACTTCAATATAACTACTTATTGTGTGTGTTTATGCCTTCAATTATGAAAACGAATGAGTGTATACATATATACACAACCTTTTGTGATGTATATACCTACAATTATGTACATACATATATATTGATATATGTATGTGATGTATATACATTCATTCATTCACCGAAATATTTTATCCATATATGATTTCATACATATATTTCAATATAAGTACATACGTACATACATTGATATATAAAATCTATTTTAATATGAGTACATAGATACATATTTATACAATTATTTAAAAAGATACATATATAACATCCAGTACAATTATAAGTATAAACTTGAACACATACAAACATACACATTAGTATATATGGACATATATACATATGAAGTAAATCTATCATTGTACGTATAGATGTATGTATGTGTTTATAAATAAATATGTTAACATGTGTGTATGAGTAAATATATATATTCATTTGCTTTTATATATGTGTGTGATAAATAATTTTTAAATTTATATCCAAATACAAGTATTTATAACAATATTTTATTTCATGTGAAGAAACACATCAAAATATTGTTATATGTACATACATACACATAAACATAAACATGTATTTTAATATATAATTTTGTGTAATTAATTACTATTATACATTTATATAAATATATAAAAATATAAATATTTATATATATATATTTTAAGGTGTATTTGTACAAACATGAATAAATATATATTAAATATAAGTACAAAAATATTTATTATTGAAATTATATGTAAATTTAATTAATGAAATTAAATTCCAATATAAGTGTGTGTGTCCACGAACAGACACACACACAGAGGTATAGACAATTAAAAAGTATTTGTAGGTATATTTTAATGCATGTGCCCACATGCATATCAATCATATTATACATACAATTAGACAAGAATTCTTATAGAGAACACCAAAAGACGTTGCTAAATTCCTATAATGGCCACCCTGTGATCGCTAAATGAAGAACACTTTTGGACTATCCCTATTTCCTTTAGTGTTCTCCAAATGGTAAATGCTATAGACCATGTCGGGGTCACCTATAGCGATCACCAAATGGTTGCTTCTATAGATCAAATCTAGATCACATTTAATGAATTGCATTTGGAGGTATTTATAGTCCAACCCATACTATATTTCATAAATACAATAAATATTACCAAAATATATAAAACGACCGGCTCAAAAATCACTTTGCCTAATCATCTTCCAAACTCAACACCCATTGTGGAATAAAACTGAATATAATTTTTTTTAAAATAATTAGTGAAGTAAAAAATATGAAAACAAGAAAATAATTTAAATGCAGTATATTATTTTAATTAAATAATAGTACTGTATCAAATATAATTTTATTTTGAAAATATATTAACAATTTATAATATGTTTTTTAAAAATTTAAAACTGTCTATTCAGTCATTCTAAGAAGACCACATGTCTGACTAACCTTACATATTTTCATTAATGTTAAAAATAATAATAAGCCAGTTTTCATTGATTTCAGGTAATTCTGAGCTCATTTTCTATTGATACGACTATTAAACACATTTTTTAGTTCTTCATGACAATAAAAGTGTGTTTTCTATTATCCCAAGAAAAGGATAATTTTGATTGTTGTAACATCTGCTTGACCATTTCAAAATTCACTATAAGGTTTTTTTAGTCTGATTTCATTGAATTCAGAGTCTGTTAAGTAAGTTTTGACCCCCATGTTTTTAAAGGGTGACAAACCTTTAAAAACCACATATTCATTCATTTTGGGAAAACCACATGTCCAATTGGCATGTCCTATCTTCATAAAAATTGAAAATAATAATTATGTGGTTTAAAAATGATTTCACAATAATATGAGAAAAATTTCTATTGATATGACCGTTAAACACGCATTTTGATGTTTTATGACACTAAAAGCATGTTCTCAGTCCTCTCAAGAAGACACCATATCAGATTATCATTATTTCCACTTGACCATTACAAATATCATTCTATAATTGTTCTCCTCTAATTTCATGACATTAAAATGTCGTTTGGTTGGTTTTAACACCCCCATATATGCCTTTTTAAAGGGCGTGAAACCTTTAAAAACTGAATATTTGGTCATTTCGGGTGGATTACATGTCTGATTGACATTTCATCTGTTCGTACAAATCAAAAATAATAATAATATGTTTTTATTCTAATTTTAAGTCATTATAAGGATTGTTTCTATAGATATGACCATTAAATACACATTTTGGTGTATTATGAGAATAAATATTTTTTCCATTATCTTGGGATAATGATACCTTTGATTGATGTATTGTCTACTCTCCAATTTCAAAATTCTCTCTATGGTTATTGTTGTCAAATTTCATAGCATTCAATGGTCGTTCAGTTGGTTTTATTTCCCTCACACAATCTTTTTAGGGAAACTGCACACCCGATTTATGTGTCGTCTACTCATTCACATCAAAAATAATAATAATACGGGTTTTCTATGATATCAAGTCATTATGTGGTTGTTTTCTATATATTTCGCCATTAAAGGAACTTTTTGATGTTTTATAACACTAAAATAACCAATTAGGTACTCCTGGGAAACTTCCTTCTCAAATACATCTTCCATTTACTTTACTATATCAAAATTCAATCCATGGTTGGTTTGGTATAATTTCACAGCATCCAGATGTTGTTCAGTTGGTTTTTACCCTCATAAGAACCATTATAACAAATGTTAAACCATTAAAAACAATATATCAAGTTGTTTCTTGTAGACCGTGTGTCAGATTGATGCGTTGTATACTCATACGCATCATGAATAAAAATAATAAAATTTTATTTCAATTATAAGTTAGGTCAAGATCGTTTTCTATAATTCTGACTACTAAACATGCATTTTGGAGTTTTATGACACTAAAAGTGTGTTTTTAGTCAACTTGGGTAAACGATACCTTTAATTGAAATAATTTATACTTGAGAATTTCCCAATTTACTCTTTCGTTTTATCATATGATTTCATGTAATTCAGAGGTCCTTCAGATGATTTTTACCCCTCAAAGTTTTTAAAGGGAACCAAACCTTTAAAAATCAAAATATTCAGTTCTTTTAAGAAGAAGACACATCCAATTGATGTTTAATTCCTTATACATATCCAGAATAATAAATAGATGGTTTTTCTATGATTTTACATCATTTAGGGGTTTTTTCTATAGATTTTACTATTAAGCATGCATTTTGGTGGTTTAAGACACTAAAAGTGTGGTTTTTGGACCTCTCCAGAAAACGTCACCTCATATTGATGTTATGTCTACTCAACAATTTCAAAATTTACTTTATGATTGTTTTTATCTAATTTCATGGTATTTGGATTTCTTTTGGTTGGTTTTATCCCATAACCGCACTTAATTAAAAGGTGGAAAACCTTTAAAAACAACAAATTCAGTCGTTCCGAGAAGACCACATATCCTATTGATGTTATGTCTACTAATACAAATCATGAATAACAATGATATAGTTTACCTATGATTTCAAGTCATTCTGAGACCATCTCCTATAAATATGACCATTAAATTCATGTTTTTGTGTTTTATGACATTAAAAAAACATTTTCTGTCATCCTGGGAAAATAACATATTCAATTGATCTACAATATTATTATCAATTTCATAGTTTACTATATAGTTTCTGTCATATAATTTCATGGCATTCAGAAGTCGTTCGATTAGATTATAACCCCTCGCGTATTTTTAAAGGGTGTCAACCCTGAAAAAATTTCATATTCAGTCAATCTGGGTTGACCGCACATTTTATTGACATTCCATCTCCTCATACACATCAAAAATATTAATTAAATGGTTTTCCTATGATTTTATATCATTTTGGTGTAGTTTTCTATGGATCTGATAGTTAGATGCGTGTTTTGGTGTTTTTAACACTAAAAGTTCATTTTCAGCCCTCTCAAGAAAACACCACCTTATATTGAAATTATGTATACTAAACCATATCAAAATTTACTCTATAGTTGTTCTTTTCGAATTTCAAGACATTAGGATTCTGTTTGGTGAGTTTTGAGCACTAGAGATAATTTTTAATGGGTTTTAAACCTTTGAAAACCGTATATTTGGTCATTTTAGGTAAATGACATGTCTGATTGACGTGTTGTCATCCTATACACATCAAAAATAATAATAAATTAGTTATCATGTAATTTAAATACATTTTGAGATATTTTTCTATAGATCTGACCTTTAAGCACACGTTTTGGTGTTTTATGACATTAATGTTCATTTTCCATCATCTCATGCAAGCAACACCTTTAATTGACATACCATCTAGTATAACATTTAACAATTCAATATATGGTTTTTCTTTATTTATTTCAAAGTATTTGAAGGTCATTCAATTGGTTTTGACCCCACCCCCAGTTTTTAAAAGGATTTCAAAACAGTAGAAGACACTTATTCAGTCTTTCTAGGAATACTTCATGTTGTATTGATGTTTCATATCCTTTACAAGTCAAAAATAATAAAAAGATGTTTTTTCTATGATTTCATGTCATTACGGGGTCCTTTTTTTATAGAGATGACTGTTGGTGTTTTGTGATACTAAAAGTTCATTTTCGGTCCTCTTAGAAAAATTCCACATCATATTGATGTTATGCATACCTGACCATTTCAAAATATAATATATGGTTTTTTCTCATCCTATTTAATATCATTTGGATGTCATTCGATTAGTGTTGACCCACAAGTGCCCTTTAGAAACTGCATATTCAGCCACTTTGGGAATACCGCATGTTTGATTGACATGTTGTCTTCTCGTACAAGTCATGAATAATAATAACTTGTTTTATTGTGATTTCAAATCTTTCTGAGGCCTATTTCTATATATGTGACCATTAAATTCATGTTTTGATTTTTTATGACACTAAAAGTGTCTTTACCATCATCTCGAGAAAACACCCCCTTTGTAGGATGTACTATATACTTGACCATTTCACAATACAATCTATAGTTTTTTCATCTGATATTAAGTCATTCAAAGTTCATTCAGTTGGTTTGGACCCTCATGTGTTTTTAAAGGGCATCAAGCTATTAAAAACCACATATCTTATCGTTCCTGGTTGGTTGCATGACTGGTTGATGTCCCATCTACCCATACATGTCACAAATAATAATAATATAGTTTTCAATGATATTAAACCATTACAAGGTCATTTTCTAATGATCCAATTGTCAAACATGTGTTTTGGTGTTTTATGAAACTAAACATTCATTTTTGGTCCTCTTGGGAAAACGCCACATCAGATTGACATTTTATCTAGTCATCCATTTCATAATTCACTATGTGGTTATTTTTATATTATTTCATGACTTTCATTTGTCATTTGGTTGGTTTTTATTCTTGGACACACCTTTTTAAAGGTTAAAAAATGATTAAAAACCTCATATTCATTCGTTCAAGGTAGACCGAGCGTCCAATTTATATTCCCTATGATCAAACACATCGAGAATAATAATACGATGATTTTACAATGATTTCAAGTCATTATGAGTTCTTTTTATATAGATATGATTGTTAAACACATGTTTTGTTGTTTTATGACATTAAAGGTTCCTTTTCAATCATCCTATTTAAACAACTCCTTCGATTGATGTAACATCTACTCAAACATTTAAAAATTTACTCTAAAATTGTTGTAATATGATTTCATTGTATTTTTTGTCTTTTCATTTGGTTTACCCACCTCGGTGTTTTTAAAGGGCGTAAAAACTTTAAAACCTACATATTCAGTCATCCTAGGTAGACCACATGTTTAATTTATGTGTTTAATGCTCGTACATGCCAAAAATAATATTAATATATTATTATTAAAATTCCAAATCATTCCAAAGTATTTTTCTATAGATCTGACCATTTAACATGTGTTTTGGCGTTTTATGACACATAATGTTTGTTTTCAACCCTCCCAGGAAAATGCTACCTTGTATTGAAATTTCATATACTCAATCAATTCAAAGTTAACTCTACAATTTTTATTATCTAATTTTATACTATTTCGATGTTGTTTGGATAGTTTTGACCCCCGAACGAACAATTTCAAGGGTGTCAAACATTAACAAACTACATATTCAGTCATTTTTGGAAGACCACACATCTGATGGACATGTTTTCTTCTTGTAGACATTAAAAATAACAATATGTGTGTCTTTATGATTTGAAGTCTTAATTACGACGTTTTATATAGTCATGATTGTTAAACAAACATTTTTGGTGTTTTATAACACTAAAAGTACGTTTTTATTATCCACGAAAAAAGAAAAATGTCATTAAAGAACCTTATAATTAACCATTTCCAAATTAACTATATGGTTATTTTATTTTGATTTAATGGAATTTGAAGGTCTTCTGTTTTGTTTTGTGCCCCCACATGTTTTTAAAGGGATACAAACCTTTAGAAACGGCATATTCAATCATTCGAGTAAAACCACATGTCTGATGGATGTTTCATCTCCTCATACATGTCAAAAATAATAAAAATAAAGTTTTCTATGATTTCCAATCATTATACAGACTTCATCTTCTGATCTAACCATTAATCACATATTTTTGACTCTTAAGACACTAAAAGTGCATTTTCAGTCCTATTGAGAAAACATCATCTCAAATTGATTTTTCATCTAATAGACCAATTCTCATTTCACTCAACGGTTTTTATTGTCAAATTTAGTGGCATTAAGATATTTGTCAATTGGATTTCACCCCTAGATACCCATTTTCAATGGGGATCAATCATTAAAAAACTACATATTTGGTAATTTTGGGAAGACCACATGTTTGATTGACTTTTCATCTACTCACAGACATTAAAAATATTAAAAATATTTTTTTACAATAATTTCAAGTCATTTTAGATTCATATGTTATATATATGACTGTTAAATTCATGTTTTACTTGTTTTATGACACTAAAAGTGTGTTTTCTGTCATCCTAGGAAAGCAACCCATTCGATTGATGTACTGCTTGCTTGACCATTTAAAAAAACACTACATGATTTTTTTTTGTTTGATTCCATGGTATTAAAAGGCCTTTCTGTTGCTTTTATCCCCTACACTATGGGAGATCATGGGTGAGGTTGGGTCGAGTATAGTTCTGGACTCGACTCGACCGAAAGAGAATGGGTTAGGTAACATGCTTCATGAGAAGGACACCTAGCCAACCCATCCTATGGGGAGTTGGGTTATTGTATTCCTGTGCATCTAACATGAATTGACTAGACTCATTATGGGCTCGGTTGGGTTAATTGGGTTATTGGTGCATTACTTTTTAAAAAATCCACCATGAAGGTATGTGACTTACCACCATTGGTGTGACTTACCACCCATTAAATTTTATATCTAAAATATGTAATATGGTCATAAAAAGGAATAAAAATTTTGTACTTATATTCTAGTTGAAATCCACTTCAATTAGTGGTGGAAAAATACTTCTTCACTATAAAATTCAGAGGAACTTTTATAGAATCACTTATTCAAACAGTTTTTTCGAAAAGAAAACAAATCTCCTTTATTCAAAGATCTTATAAAAATACCCTAAGTATATCCAAAATGTGTCTTTCAATAGTTACAAATAGTAGAACTAAAATATGTGACAATAAAATATCCCTTTTTCATGAAGCTCATCATTAGTGAGTGATAAGTGTTATAAGAAACTTACAAAAAGTGTAATCAATTAGATAAAGCCTTATCAATTTGGGAAATGGTAATAAAAAAATCAAACATATATATATATGGTACCCAATTGTAAAAAAAACCATAAGACCTTGAATCGGGTCATGATTTGGTACCAAATATTAGTTTGGATTAGGAATGAATATTGATCATCAATAATATTCCATTCCAAGAAAGTTGTGGAAAACCAAAATATTTAGGCCATAGTAGTGACGTGAATTAACATAACAAATAAAAAACATAAGGTATTAGATAAAGGAAATAAAATTAATTAAATGTGGGAGTTTATTCATTATAAAAGCATCAACATAACTTGGGGAATTTTTTAAAGACCAAACTAATGCCGAAACATCAGACATTTTTAGGAATAATTCCACCCAAATATGAGAAATCAATTTGACACATCATTCAGGGATCAAGAGTGTTTATTTGATCCTGTAATTTTTATAATAAAATGGAATTTTTTGTCAATACATATATATTTTTTAGAGTCAGTCTTGAATAAGTAGTCCAACAATCCAATACACTATTGAGAAGTTAATAGAACTTATACCGACCTACCAATTAAAAAATATTATAAGAAATTTTGTGAGATATAGAAAGTATTTATATAGGAAGGGCTCCCACTAAATGATGTGTTAATGGTATTATTTAATATCCCATACACTAAGAACATTCCCTAACTTGGAACCTTGTCTGACAAACCCAAAAATTCCTACATTGAGAACCCTAAAAAGATATAGTGATGTATATACAAACCATGAATCCTATAGTGATCTTAAAGGAATTTAGTTTCTCAAGAACATCTATATGAAGTGTCTAATTTAAATCAATGACAAACACAATCTATGATGAATGGATAGATAAATGTTTAAACTAATGAAATGGGAAATATGATTAAATATATTAATTATGAGTTGGTAACATGAATGTGTAAATGTAAATGTGAACCAAATATGGAAATATTATTTTTAGATTCATAAAAAAAGTGTGATGGTTAAAAAATGTTAATAAATACTCAAATAAAGCTGAAAAAACATATAATAAGGTTAAAAATCTATTTTTTGGGAATGTATTTTCATGGTGATGATGGGAAATTTTTTTAAAAAAATATAATGAAAATTATGGAATTAATCATTTTGAAAGGAAAGTAAAAGGGTAAATAAAACACTTAAATAACTTTAGTGGGAGTTTCAAAAATCAAGAACAATTCCAAGTAAACATTATAAAAATTTATTAATATTTTCCAATTGGTTATTTCATAATTTTTTGTTTATTTGGGTCATATGAAGACATGTTTCAAGTATTATAGAAATTATTTTATATTTAATGTGGTTATAAACAAACAAATATGTCAAATAATTACCATGGCATTGATTTTTGGCTATCATTTGAAGACTTGAGAGTCTAGGAGGCCTGAATAAAGAGACAATAATTACTTTTTTATGTAATATTTTCCAATAGTAATTTAAATATGATTAAATTATATATAAATATTAACATTTTGGTGGTACTAAAAATGTTAATTAAACATGAATAATGAAATTTGTGAATGCCCTGTGACTAAAGAAATTAATTCTTTAATTAATTTATAAAACAATTATTATTTTATACCTTCATGTAGAGTTATCCTTTCTTCTTATTTTTGATAGTAAAAAATTGATCCTGAGTTGTGGATGATGGGATATCTAAAAAACATACTTCATTGATATTTATGCTCACAAATCAATTTATAGAAAAAATTTATGAGGCAAAGTTAATATAAAATGTGATGAAAAATTTCATGGTAGACCCAGGAGAAGGAAATTAATTTTTGAATTCATCCATGTCTCAATTTGAGAAATAATTCCTATATAGTGCAATAACTAACAAACATAAATTATAATCATATAACCTTACATTTGTATTCAATTTGTAATGAGGAAACTACATTGATGATGATGTGGGATGTCAAAGGATATGAAATTTCTCTATGAGAGTAAATGGATTATAATTCTCTATATATGAAATAGGTTAAAACTAAGGAAAATGTGGAATAACCTATAATGTTTTTAATTATAAATTATAAAATAATTCAGCATTTATACCAAATGAAAAAAATTAAAAAATAGTAATATATTCTAGTGTAATAACCTACACCCATATTATCTCTAAATTAGAGAGTATAACACTTGAATTTATATACCTACAGGTTTAATGTCCTTCCATATATAAAACTATATAGTATTATTAATTAATAGTACATTTTTATAATCTATAAACATCATGAATGAAAAAAATTAAAAAAATTATTACATGATACTTAAATATAAGGATGTGATATGCTTGGTGGCACAACATGAAATGTTACATATTATATTGTGAAGATAAAAAGAAAAAAAATGAAAAAAATAAATAGATAATAATGATGGATAAACAAAATGAAATGAAAATAGATTAATCCAAACTGAAAATAGATCATTTAATTTTTAATTTAAAGACTCATACTAGAATATATGAATTTGTGCCTTGAATAAATTTAGAGTAACTGAGTTTAATGAAATTATATAAATTTAGAATGAATCTAATAATAAATAAAAATATTTTTAATTTTATGGAAGTCATTCATTTTAATAACTCATAGAAGAAAAGTTTTCTTGAGAACTTCAAGTGAATAAGAATAGTGATGAAAAGAATAGTAAAAAATATGGCTTAGATGTGTTATGACGAATGTAGAAATGAATGAACAAACATAAATACATTAAATAGTATTTTTTAGATAATAGATATATTAAATAATAGTTTTTTGATCAAAAATAGTCAAATAACATGTCTAGAACATAAGTAATTGGATGAAAATATGCATTAAAAAAGAACCTAATAAAATTAATAAAAAAGTTGAAAATATATATGATAATTATTTGTTTCATCATTTTTATATAATGGGAACATTTTTTTGGCAATGTGAACTACTCTCTAATCTTTTGGAAAATTATATTTCCATGAATATAAACTTTAGAAGCAGGAAATGACACTTGTAATGACAAAAATTAATGCCCCAAATGTAGATACTTACACAATAATTCATAGTATTATATAATTTTTAGAAGTTTGGGAGTCAATAGTAGAATAATGGGATTAAGACATCATGTAATAAGAAATGACATGAAAAGAGTAAAACTCAGATAGTTTTTAAGATACCACAACAGCTTCAGAAGGTTTTTTCTATCTGAATATTGGGATTTAAAATTAGAATAATTTCTTTTAAACATGAACACTATAATAGGGAGAATGTTGGTCATGTATTTATACATTCTCCTAATACATGTATTTTTTATAATGTATCATGTTATAACATAGTTCCTATTCATGTGGAGTATGATGAATGTCAGTACATTCCACTGTAAGATCGTACCAAGACCTATAAGGCTTATAAGGATAGTGGATCACAGTATATTCCATTCCAACCATGGAATCTGAAGACTTTCCCACTGTACATCCTACCCCTATCCCCCAATCTATAATTATGAATTTCACCCTTAATAGGAGTCTATGAAAACACACTAGAAAATAAACTAGACCTTCTAGGATGCTCCTTATATTCATGTACTAGAATTGGTTGGGTAGTCACATATAAAGCCTCAACCCATGCACTTTAATGAAAAACCATGGCTAGGTAGCCAATTAAACAATAATACAAACATGAGATATTCATGTGGTAGTCATCTAGTGAGTATCCAACATCCCTGAAGATAACACAATAATTAATATTCTTCTCATACTCAACACTAATATAAATATAACCATTTGGAGTGGAGATAATTATGATTTAAATGATATTGAATCTAAGATTAAATTCAACCAGTATTCTAGCATAGAGGGAAAATAAAACATGATCAGCCTCTCTACCCAGGTGGATAGGTGACCAAATTTCCATAAAAAAATTATAGAGGATATTTTGATTCCAATGAATCCAATTGAGTCCATGAAATCTAACACATAGGTAGGAAAAACAATTCTTTGGATACGATACATAGAAATAACATGTCCATTATTTAAGGTGGGGTATGAAAAGATTTCTGAAAATAATACTTGCACTAGATGCTCATATCTCTATCTCATTCAATGAAAACATAATGTGAAATAAAATAGATCCTAAAAGGACACAACTCCAATAAAAGAAACCCCAGATAAAAGAATCTTTCTAAACTAAGACATCATGATTTTTTGAATTATCACCTTTAGGGAGGATGGTACATGAAATTAATGAATGTTTTTCCATGGAAAAACAATCCGAATAGGATCCCATGTTAGCTTCAACATGGATCAATGAACCCTTCATAATGATTACTCCATTGAGAGAGTCCTTGAACAATTCTAGTGAGATAGTCCTCCATGATAGTTTTGGTTACCACTATTTTGACTATAGAGCCACCACTAAGATTTCCTATTTAGTGGATTTTTATTATAGATCTAGTGGGTTCCCCTCCTTAACAAATACTGGCTAGACAAAAATTCCCAATGATTTTTTAGTGGAGTTGTATGATTTTTAATAACATAAGAAACATTAAAAATAATTTTTGTAGTAATAAAACACTTCATTGTGTGTCATATGATGAATTTCCTTCTCATTTCAAAAAACATAGGATGTAAAATGCTCGTGAAATGAGTGACCTTTTAGAGTAAGTGAATTTATTGGACCATTCCTCCTAATGATATGAAACTATATTGCATGAAATTTCCTGGTCTTGTAATCCCAAGATTAGTTCTTATGCTCTTTCTATAGAGATGTAATTATAGACCCGATATGTTTTTTTCTAAAACTGTATTGGTTAAAAATGAAATGGGAGGGATTTCATTTAGAATTTTCAAATAGGATTATCCCTCTATTGGAAGGATGATACATGTAGGTGGTCTTTGAATCATGTCGATAGAGGAATTAGAAACTTCAATGGTCAGTTTCTCCCAAAACCACAATGCTATTATGATTTCCCAACGATGATAACCAGAATAGATATTTGTCTAATTATATAGATATTCAAGTTCATGTGATATGTATAGATCTTGGGATATGATAAAATCTCCAATTAATACACTATAAATCCCTATTATTATTATTGGGGACTTCAATGAAAAAATCATCCACCATGGGAAGTAAGACAGTCCCAGGTGGAATTATTATTTAGTTATTCAATTTTGGGACGAATTTGTTCATTCAGGTATCATAGATCTGGTCTTATCTGGGGGGTCATATTACCTTGTTTGCTAGATTTTACATTTCCTCTATAATATATAAACAAATTTATATATTTATTTCTTTATGCGACTAGGTATTATTGTTCAAGAGGTATGGGGTCTCCCACTTCCATCTTATTTCTTCTGATCAATGCCCTATTCTTATCGAGTCTCATGTGGTTCCCTAGTATGAAATTCCCCAATATGTATTCATATTTGATATAATGTGCAATCATAATAATAGTCATAGGAATGTTTTTGAATATTCTTGGTCCTCCCTTGAAGGTTGGTTTTGCAACAAGACTAAATGGGAAGCTTCTCAACTATAGTGATGGAGTCATTAGAATTATAGGGAATTTCTTCAAAGGATTTATAGTGTCGAGGAAGCCCTCAAGAGATGTTATGAGGGACCAGATTCTGATATCATCATTCTGGATGAAATAATTTTGGAAAATCATATGGAGGAGGCCATTGCAAGACAAACAATGAAATTGATTCATCAGATCAATGGAGGCTTCAATCAAAAAGTGTGATTATAATACCAACAAATTTCATCAAAGTTGTCTATCCAAAAGATAAAAGAAATTAATTTCTATATTATAGGTTGGAAATGGAATCTAAACTTATGATAGTGTTTATATTTTGAATAAAATCTAGTCATTTTATGGATATCTGTTTAGTCCAAATAGTGATACCTCTATATGAGATATTCTGATCTGTATTTAGCTCAACTTTATGGAGGCTGGAATAATAGAACCTGAATAAAATAATTTATAAGGAGGAATTAATCTCACCGTTAAATATAATTCATTAAAAAAAGGAATCAGGACTGAATGATTCTCCTTCGTTATTCTTCAAGATTATTTTTCATATTGTCAGACCTAACATTCTCAACCTTGTATGAGGTCTATGGGAAGGATCCAATGGTACTGCAAATTTCAATGAATTATTATTATTTTTATCACAATAAAACATTTTTACTAGTGAAAATTAATTATTTTAGGCCTATTATCTTATACAATGTGGCTTAAAATATCTTCTGAAAATTTATTTCCTAGTAGTTTAGTATCTTCTTTCTTTATATTATCTATAAGATTTAGAGTGATTATATCCCTAAGAGACCCATTATAGATAATAATATTATTTCTCATGAAATTACCGTGAAAATTTTGTCTACCATTGAGAGGTAAACTCTTGAAAATATATTTTTTATGAAGAATGTATTATTATGGAGTGCAATGGGATATCCTGGAATTGGTCCTGAGGAAATTAGGATTTGGTCAAAAATGGATGAGAGTGATCTTGAGCCATGTTAAGTTATATTCCTTCAACATCATGGTTAATGGTTCTCTCATAAATAACATCATACTCAACATTGGATGAATTTTTGTAGAAATTTTTTCCCTATGCTTATTTCTCCAATTTGTTGATTTTTTTCTCACCTCATAAAAAACAAAGTAGGGGGTTGAATAATTAATGGGGATATGTTTTGTTATCAAATTATTCCAATTTCCCACTTATTTCTGGCTGATTATTTCCTTATTTTTTCAAGTGAAACTCCACAAAAATGTTATAAGGTTATTAAAATTATTGATTTATTTTAAATTCTTCAGAATAACATGTCAACATCAGAAAATACGTATCTTTTAGTTATTGTGCGCATGATGGTAAGAGGTGCACATTCATAGCTCTGTGTCGAAATAAGATTGTGGAGATGTATAAAAAATATCTGTGTTTATCAATTGTCTTTTAGTTTTCTACAATAGAAGTATTCTTCTTCATTTTGGAAAATGATTATAGTAATATTCAGTGATGGTCATGAATAAAGATCTCTAGGGCCAAGAACTACGTTCTTATTAAAGTTCTATATAAAGAAGTTCCATCGTCCAAGATGTCTATTTTCAATATCTAGTATTTATTTAATCACCAAATCCATTTATATTTTTTTAATTTTTTTTGGTATAGTAAAATTGAAAAGAATTATTTACACATGCTCCCATAGGGAATATTTTTCCCCCATGGCATATAGTGGTAAAGGCTCCATGGATATTAAATTGTTTCATAATTATATCTTGTCTAAGGTCGGTGTTTATTATCAGAATTATATGGTTTTTTTATAAAATGGTTTTCAAATCCAAGTACTTGTCCAAGAGAAACTTTTAATTATACTATCGGGTACCTTGACTGAGATTTTTATGGATTTGTTTTTGGGGCTCCAAATATTTCTTGTTCTATCATCATTATTTGTAATTTTGAGAGGAGATAACATTAATTTCTAAATAGATCTCCAGATTCTTAAGTTTTATGACATGAAACCTACCGATAATTTAGTTCTAGAATAAGAGCATGATTTAATGAGGGATCATCTGGTTAATGACTATAGTAGATGGTATTTTTGGAATCATGATATTTAGATTAATTAGAATGAAGTAAATGATATTTTGGTAGTTTTAATGTCACTTAGAGCTGGAATGTACAAGTTTTGATAAAAACAATTTGGAGCACGGGTTGCTACTTAGTTCACTCAGTCTATAGGCATAACATCATGTAGGTATATGTTGAAGGGTTTCCTCTGTGGAAACATATATGTAATTATAAATCTCCATCAAAGGTAAAATTATTCGGTTATAAAATGTGAAGAGTAATCCTACCTAACCATGCCCTTCTAGATGATAATAAATTACATGATAATGCCTCATGAATTATTTAAGACACTACCATGGAAAAAAAGTTCCATAAACTCTTCTCATGCACTTGGTTTTATAGGTTGTGGTCATCTCTGGATGAGCAAGATCATGATCGGTGGATGAATCTAAAGGATTTGAATCCTATTTTTAAGGATTGGTTTAGATCTCTCATAGTGTGAGATATCATTGGTTTTTGAATATCGGAATTTATTATCTGGTATTGGTGAAATTAAATTTTTTTTATAGAGTTTTGAATAATTTTAGGGTATATATTGATAGGATAGAAAATTAGATTTCTTAGTGGATCGATGAGGGGTGGTGGTGGGGGATCGTCTACCTTCTTCAGTTTAGAATCATCCGTCTAGGTGTTAACCTCCACATATGGATTTATTTATGATTAATACTGATTCATCACTTACAAGAGATGGTATAGTTGGTATTAGGGTTGTTAATATAGCCATTCTTTATTTTTAATCATGGTTTGATATACCACAATTTTGGATTGTTGCGTTCTATCCTTGGATGAAGCAATTACTATTTAGTATGGGGTGTATTTTTTCACTTATAATGGTTGGAGTAATATTGTGGTCGAATTTTATTTCCATGTTATTATAATTATCTGTGTAATGGTGAAAGATGTTTGTAGACATTAAGGTCTATCGTTATTAACATCAGGTGTTTGGGACCTTTGTTCTCTTTTTTTATTTCTCCTTTATTGGATGAGTGGGTAGTCAGATGGCCCTTTTATACACTATTATAATTTTAAGCAATGACCAAGACTCAAAACTGGCGGTTATCTAGAAGTGTTGGTAGAGAGTCCATTATAGTCGCCTATACCAATAGGTTTTACAAACTATTGGTATATATGAGACGATATCAAAGGTTTCTAAAAACTATTGGTATATAACAATATATACCAACAACTTTTAAAAAATCATTTGAATATGTCCTTCACATAATACCCTTGACCTCCCCTCATTCCCTCCACACCCACAATCACTAATCTACCCTATCTCAGGCAATGAAATTCCATCCCTTCTCCTATAATGATCTCCCTTCCTCTATATATATATGTATATATATATAATTTTGTTCTTATTAAACATCAAATTAGTGAGTTAAAAATCCTTTATCTATTCTACCAATCATCGTTTAAATTTTCCTCTACTTATCAAAACCAACCAGAGTTACAATAAGGTCACAATTCTTCTTAATTATTTTAAAAAATGTTTCTTTAGATTATTTTTTATATAATATTCCATAATAAATTTTATTATAGTAGATATATATGTTTTTTAATTTAGTTATTCTACAATTCAACATAAGTCCAATATACTTATTTTTTATATTATATGTTATTTTTTTTAATGTTGGGGCCAAAAAATCTTTTTATCAAAGAAAATGCCTATGTGATATCTATGTTGAGGGAAAAAATTATATATCCTATATATCCAAGTCAAATTGGACCATGAACATGGCTTGAAGGATGAGTGTAACATCATTCCTACATCATCCTTCCTATTTCACCAAGACAACATTATTAATGTGTCACCACATTTGTGCATCAGACCTATTTTATTGTCGTCCTGTATCATAAATTTTCCATGGGGATTTACATGTTTCAAAACCTCGTCATTTAAAAGTATGATTATGAGGTTTACCACTCAGGTGCCCCCAACAAAAATACATGTTTATGGGTTACACATGACTCCCTGTAGGGCCCCCGAACAAGCCCAGAGAGCACCACACATTCCCCATAAATGTAAAGGATTTGAATCTACTTATAAATAATACACACAATGTTAATGCATAGTGCGACTCAAGCCTATTCAAATTCACACAAGTAGAGATAAGGGATGTGTGTTATTAAACTTATTCTTTTAATTGTGTTAATCTATTAATGTATTAGGGGTTAATGTATGTACATTGATTATATAGAATATTTTATGGGATATAAATTGGATAATTTATTGGGAATATGTAATAGATACATGGATGGTAATCTATGTGAAATTGGGTTTGATATGATTTAAAATATTATAAAGAGCTTAATAAAGATATTTCACTCCCATGGAGTAAATAATTTGGGTATGTGGTTATCCTATCAAAATTATCCATATATACATCGTGATCCAAAGAAAATACACCACAATGATATTTAACTCCCTTATAAAGTGAACTATGTGGACATGGTTCTCCAATGGAAATATAGCACAAGGACATGATGCTCTAAAAGATATCAAATCGTTCCCAACCACATCTCTTTTGTAACTTACCTATGATCCATATTATAAAACCTTATTATGTTATAATATCTTTATTATGTCCTTATTTCATCTAATACTTCTCATATTATCCGATTTTTCATTATTATTTTTAGTTACTTAAGATCATCTTAATGGGATCATTGATTATTAACTCCTTTAGATTTTATATTGACTATGAATGAATATGAAATGGAATGTAAACTGTATTTTCATTTTTTATAATCATGGTCAGTGGCTTTAAGGAGATTTTTTATTTTAAATTATTATTTATGTTTATTCCAAATTTTTTTATATATGAATAATAATTTGATACTTGTGTCTTAATATTCATTAATGATCATAAATATTTTTTAACGAAAATTTTCCACCTCATAAATTAAACTAAATTTTTTATACGACTATATTTCATTAAATATTAGGTCACATATTGAAATATTTGTTTTAAAATTGGATAACTAGTATGGATTCATTGAGATATAGGAATGTACCTTCTTTGATGAATGTAATTTTTATTGAAAAAATTTTAGTTTTATAGTTTTATTTCAAACTAGTGAATCATGGATTATATTACAATGTTTAAAAATGGGGGATTAAGTGTAATCCTAGTAAAAGTTATCTTTTTCACCATATAAGAACACTCTATGTGTATATAGACCCAATTTACTTTGATATTGGACGTGTAAAGATACTGTTTGAGTTATTATATGATCATTAGATATTATGTGGTCATGTAGAAGGAGAAAAGTGAAATATTTCTTTCCACTTTGAGATGAGTAATATTTTCTAACAATTTTCATATTCAATTTAATGTATCATAAAATATGAGGGTTCAGTCTCCTCTGTGTCCTTTTGGATATATTTTTCTTATTTTATAAATCATTATTTCTATGATAATAGGTATTATATGATTATTTATATTTATATGAATTATCATATAATTTAAATTATTTTATTATAAAATGTTTTGTGGGTATTTAATTTTAAAAAATGAAGTTTTTTTTAAATATTTGTTTCATAAATACATATGAATTTTATTGGATTATGTAATTGTTTTTCCAACTTCATGTCTTATACATTGTTTGGTTTGATATTTTTATGCATCATTTATGGGAAATTTAATTTCTATTATAATTTTTTCTATATCTACTACTATAGATTAATAAAATTCATATTAAAAATAGTTGTATTAAATTTTTTAATTATGATTTACTTTTTTTTTAATTTAAATTCTGTTCCTATATTAGAATGGATAAAATTTGTATGTATCATACTTCTCAGATCATAGTTAATTTTCAAAATAATTTCAATTATATATATATACATTGTATTTAATAATGATTTAGATGGAGGTATTGTAGTAAAAGAGGCTCAGCCATGGGTTCAGAGACCCATAAACCCAATTTTTTTTCAAAAGGTGTAAAGGTACATGATACTGGAGGAAATGCTTATATGAAAATACCACACCTAGATAGAAAACAAAAAAATGAATCCAATTATTACTTTTTTCTAGGCCGGCCTTGACCACTAGATCCTCCCTGATTAGCGGGATAACGACCTCTTCCCCTTTGCATTATGGCTTCATTCTCCGATGACAGAACCACAATAGTATGCAATTCAATATCTTCATGAGAAGATTTTCCATTAAACATTAAATCAATAGCTTTAATAGAGGCGATGCCATACTGGTGAGAAATACCAGTAGGATACTCCTCATGCAGGTCTTGAAGGTCCTCCTGTACAACCTTGGAGTCCTTCACATCAATGAAAGAATGTGCAGCATTGTGAACGGTATGTTCCATATCCTTTGGGATCTCCAAACCATCAACAGTAGTAGGTGTCGAGGAGAATAATATTCGGTTACTCCACCCTGCATTCTTGAGTCCTTCAAGATTAAGAAAATAAAACTCAGGAGTATTAGTAGACTCTAACATGGAAAAGAAATTGACAAATGGTTTTATAGGTCCTCGAAACACCTCATTACTAGATGAAACCATTGGAGAGACATCCATATTAGTCCCCCTCTGAACCATAGCCATTGGAGGAGATCGTACAAGATCATGTCCATGACTAGGTGTAGTAACTTCCTCCAAATTAGCTGGGGGGTTTCCTGCCAGAATATCAACCTGCTTATGTGCAGAAGATCTCAACAGACCCTCCTCCCCTGGAACACCTTACGGACCACTAGACTTCTCAAAAGAAGCCATTTTATCCATCAGTACACCCTCCTAAGTCCCCGATTGTACATCAACATCTCCTACAACAAAATTTCCTATAAACAGATCATCTTCCATCTAAGCATCCACATTGGCCACCTGAACCTCATCATGAATAATAGGAAATTCCCTCAGCTTCTTAGGAGTCACCAACTGGAATCCAACATCTTCAAATATCTTCATATTACCCTTCCTATGAGTAGGGTCATGTGCAACATGGGATGACTCTTGATTTACCTCATTTTGGACAGCAACCTCATGCTCTGATTGATGCCCTTCCTCCTCCTCGGCCACATCAGCCCAAACCCTGTTATCAATACCCACAATGATTCCAAAGGAATCCTTCTTAAAAGTTTTATCAATCTCCAGCACAGTAGCAGTATTAGATTGCTAAAATTCAGCAGGCTTAGACAAACCATGTTGGACAACCTCAACAAATGAGGAATTACCAACATTTTGAGGATCCTTCCTCTTTAAAAATTGCTTGTTACCATTCTGGTAAACTAGTATCTTTTTGTACTGATCGGAGGCATGCCCCACTGATTTACAATGTGAGAATTTTAAATTCCTATAACATTTCACAAGAGCATGACCAATACATAAACAAGACTTACAAAAACTATGCAACCACTCATATTGTATAGCAAGTTCTAACTTAATCTCACCCGCAACAAGGAAAACTGTGTCAATAAGAACATGAGATAAATCAATCTCTACCAAAACACCAGAAATATGACCATACCTAGGATTCTCTATTTCCTTATCAACCTTAATCGGACAACCAACAGTAGAGGCGACCTCCCATAAAACCGATGGATTCCAGAAAAACCAATTTAAACCCCTAATTCGAATGCAAGTTTGAGTGGAGGAGTTCTGAATTGCAAGTGGACTTTCTAAAGGATCCAAAAGTTGAACCATGATATAACCAGGTTTCAGAAAAACTAGTCCAAAACTCCAGGAATTCTTTTTTCAATTCCTACTATGGAAAAACAATATGGAACATACCTCTCCCAATTGATATCAAACGCCATTCAGTGAAGCCCCATCTCTGAGATAAATGAGTTCTCACTTCATCAACACTCAAAGGGGCATCATTCTGAGTTCTTGATAACCTATCAAGGAGAGAGAAGCGACATTCTTCAAGATGATCTTCCAAAAGTTTTGGACTCTCTTCAACAAATGTAATAGATCCATTCCTGGTAATCAATTTATTTAAAGAGGTAGATTGATGCTGAGATTTGGAGAAAAACATATTCTGGGAAGTCGAACCCTCAGACTACCTCTTAGGGTTCTTCACATCTTCCTTCACCACATCCACATGATTCATAGAAATCCCACCACCCATATCCACCATCTTCGAGGGGGTAATGAAGACATATTTAGGATCAAAGTAGAAATCTCGTAGATTTTCCATTGATCATCGGCTCGAAGAATTCCCAAGATTCGTCGCATGAGATGTCTCCCGCATTTCCTCTCCCATCCATGGAGGTCTTATACCTTTCCAATGTTATAATTTCATTGAAATACCAAGGTTATGTTCACAATAAGTTTGATATAATTTAAAAAAATATGGATTTCATGAAAACTATTATGTTTGGAATCATAATGGAGTGAAGTGAAAATATTTTATTGTTCATGAACAAAATGATATTAGTGGTTCAGAGAATTTAATATTTGTTGAATTTACATTTTTGTATCAACATTAGGAAGATAGGATAAAATTTCAAAAAAAATTGGTATTAACACACATGAGGAAGATAATGAAAATGACGATGTTGAGAGAGTGAAAAATAATAATGGATGATACCAGTACTTCTGTATATCGGGAATTTTCTAAGATGATAAAATTTGAATTTTTAGTTCCTATATATCCTATAAATAACATGTATTTATTTTATGATAGCCCCATTGATTATATTATTAACTTCATTTAAGGACTTACTTCCTTATAATATAGATATTCCTTAAAATCATTATATAGAATGGAAGTTAATTAACCATATTTGATTTTCTACTAATAAAATTCACACTTTCCTAAAAGATTATATCTTATTCTAAGAGGATAGAGAATACATTAATGATTGCAAAGTATGTGGTATATCTATATTTAATCCAAATACATATGCAGCACCACCTCATGTTCCAAACAAAATCATGTAGAAATTTCAATTGATTTCGAGTGTATAAATTATATTCATTTCTACTAAAATCTAAAACAATATTATATGGAATGATGCAAATAGAATTAAAGATAATGAATATTTGGTTCACAATACTGATGGATTAATATTGAAAAAAACTTCTGCATGAAATCATGATTTTATAGGTGAGGTGTGTAATGTTAGGTTGGGAATGTCTGATGATGGATTTAATCGGTATGGTCTTATGCTTACTTCTCACATTATGTAGACAATTTTCTTTAACATTTATTACAATCCTATATGTATGTGTATGAAAAAACATGTCACATTCTTGAGTATACTAATATATGGACCATATTATCTTTTAAATGATATATATGTCTACTTTAAACCTTCAATAAAATAGTTCAAATATATTTAGAGTGTGGGTGTGAATACATTTGATACTTCTTAAAAAATATATATTTCAGAAGAATGTTAAACTTCTATTGACTATGAACTATTTACCTTATTATGAAATTATGTCTGGTAGGATCTCTAAGGAAAAAATATCATGTCATACTTTTATGAATAACATGTGATGTAAAAAAATTTTATATCATCATTGTTTAAGTTTCATGGGGCATCGATGATTCATTCCAATGGATCATCAATAAATAGAGAATCACCAATGGTTTGAAAATATTATTAACACTTAAAATACACCTCACCATATTTTTGTAACTAATGAACTTAATTTACTGTAAGATTTTAGTATATTATTAGGAAAATTAGAGATGAAATCTATAATAATGAACAATGTTGGCATAAAATCCACATATAATTGGAAAAAGAAAAGTACCATTTATGAGTTAGCATATTGGTCGACCAATTTTTTATATCAATATTTAGATGTAATGAAAATTTAGAAAAATATGTCTTAAATTAATATTTTAGTTGTTTTAAATATCAAGGGGAAGAACAAATAGGACTTTCAATTTCATCATGACTTGTTGGATTGGTGTATTCTACTAGAATTGTATCATGTGTTTATAAGTGAAAATAAATGGAAATGTTTTTGTTATACTTGTGTGATTAATACATTAGAAAAAATAAATTTACGAACTATTCTATAATATCAAGGTTCATTAAATTTATTCAAAAAACTTATCTAATTGAGTCAACATAAGAGAGTTGGAACTGAAATACCTAAAAACTCATGATTATCACATCCTTCATCATGAATTGATTGAAATAGATATCTAACATTTGCAGTCAAATAATATAATGATAAAATTGACAATATTGTTCCATTTTTATAGGCACATTTGTGCTAAAATTTTATTCAACAATTTCTCAATAAAAATGAATCATGCATCACTTTTTATTTCTTGTGAGTTGGAGAAAATTCTTCCTCCGTCAATTTTCACTAACAATTTGTATTTTAGGGTCCATCTTCAAACCAAAACTCATATTTGGGGGATAATTTATTTTCATTAGATGTCTCTTGATAAAATAAATATATTCAAAATTAATTATTAATTCCATAATAATAATCATTCTAAAGGTTCCATTATCAGAGGTTATCTTGCTCAAGAGTTTATAGATTTTTGTTTTATATAATTTTCTGATGTGAGAACAAGATATGACCATCCAATGAGAAATATTGATGAGAATTATGTGGAAATTGATCCCTTATCTATGTATCTTTCATTGATAAGAGTAATTTTGGCTCATATATATTGGCTACATTGATTTTTGAAGAGCCATATATGTCACATTGTACAGTATTGATTAACTATGGATTGTTCAATGACTATATCAATTAATTATTTTTAACAGGTATATGTTATCTTCTTCTATATAATTTTACATATACCTTAAACTATTTTTATCTCTTTATAAAGGGAAAAACTGAAATTATCAGTAGAGTTCATTATTCTTTTCCTTTTATAATGATAGATACTTTTCCCGGTATAGGGTTTCCTACTTCGTTGAAATAAAAGGAATTGAATTACATTAATCAACATGAAATATAGATATTAAATTAAAAATATTATTTATATATATTTCAGGTATGGAATTTTCTTATTGACTCTATTTTTCAAGAATTAAGAGAATTTTATTTTTGTCCCAATTCATAGGTTCATGAATGAATATATATAATAATCAATAGGGATAAATTTATTAGAATTGATCAACCAGTGAATATGGGAACACAACTTGATTGTTTTATATTAAATACAACAACAATCTATTATAAAAGTGAATAAAATTGTAGTAATCAATATAAAATTATATGATTATAGAGTTGGTGAAAAAATATTATTATTGAATTATTAGCCACATGGTTGAGTAAATATGATGATATAAAAATGGTTTGATTCAGTGATGTGACATGATAAATTTAATACTATGGATTTAGAGTTATTGACATGACTCGCTTCCTAGCTACTGATGGAAAATATACTTTAGCTGCATTGAAAAAACTAGAGTTTTATGTGAATGATAATCAGAGACCGGATTATAGAGTCATTTTTAAAGGGAGACAAAAACATATTTTTGATTATGTTGGGGATAAAATTGACACCATTTTTTCCCAATTAGTATTGAAAAAAATATTATATTTGATGAATAAAATTTTATGATTGTGAGAATTGGTGTTGAACTTGATGTAGTGGTGGGTAATATATAGAATAAACCATATATGTTCATAGTTCATTTATTTTTCTTGATATGGGTTTCTTTAGTCGATATCACTATAATTACATTAATTTCATTTCAATTTGGAATGTTATACTTGTTCTACCTTTATTTTTTTCCATTTCATATAGTTAAATTTATAATAATTCAAAAAACAATGTTTTAAAATTGTATCTATGTCATGTATAACTTGGTTTTAAATTATAGTTTCTAAAACATGTTATGATATTCTTTATGTATTTTTTTAATTTTACATTGTATTCAGAGTATTAAAAACTATTTTTAGAAATTTTATATTTCATTCCAATGATGTTTAGGAAAGATTTTGAAGAAATTCATTGGAAGATACTTTTTTCCAATGATCAATGAATTCATGAACTAAGGCTGCCTCCTCTGGTTCCCTTAGTGATTATAATTATTGTAACATTTTATTCTTCATTAAATTTAATTTCGTGTTGTTATTGTTTGTTAAATATCAATTTGGAACATTCATCTCAACCCAAGATGATCTCCTCTCAGCCTACTAACAGGGGTTAAAACATGGCCAGTCTAGCGGGGGTGCTACTAATGCTACAGAGAGCACTAGTCATACTTGTTCACACCCATACCCACTAGTAGACACCCCCACATGAGCCTCCAGGGATATTCCCACCTATGCCTCCATCATCATCATATTTAGGTTCTTCTAATCATATACCATTCCCATATCCTATGATGTATCTCCATCCCTTATTTCCTTGTCCCACCATGTCTACACTACCTTCATTTATTACTTTTATTCATATATTATATGATGACTTATTATCCTTCATCTTCTAGTCTGCATCATTTAGCTGAAATATAGAATGCAATGGAATAAGAACATCATTCATAGAATTATATTCTAGAACATCCCATAAATCCATTAGTTCCTAATGACAATCTTCGATTAGTTTTATGTTTATAACTATGTCAAATTATATCATATCATTTTTTTAGTTGTATGATTAATTAAATCTATTTTTCATTTATCTTATTGAGTAGGATATTCTAATGGGATATGTTGGAACACCAATACACATGAATCCCTGAAATTGAAATAAAAATAATGGTAAATTATAATATATATAATCAAATGATAGGTAAACATTCTAGACAATGTTGATGTTTCATGGACATTTTCTCTAATTATAGAAGTATCATTCCAATGAAACCAGTCTCATGGAGACATATCGGTAATCAAATCATGAAGAATACATGGTATTACATATGGGTAAGAAATTTTTATAAATTTAAATAATTTTTTTTTATTTTATTTATATGAATTAAAATGTTCATTATAGGATCGATTTAACTTTACTGATAGTCATGATGTGAAAGTTTCCTTCTTAATGGAACATGGGGAATAGTGTTGATCATATAAAAATGGGTTATTTGTTTGTTGGAATAATATAATTGACATTGAGTCATAGGGTTTATCAATATTCAACAACTATCCATGTTTCTTAAAAATGTATTTCAAAACATTTTTTACTATTTACTGGAATATGGGTTAAAGTCATTTATACCCTTGTTGACTTTTATAAGTGGTTTATAATGGAATATTTCCGTCATTTTCCAAAAAGTTCCTTTTTAACCTTTTAAACAGAATTAAGGTAAGAATGTTTTTTTAAACTTACACGGTAGGTGAACCTATTTTCCGCCGTTATAAAATCTTCGAAGCATCCCTTACAAGTTTATAAGAATGTTTTCAAAGAAAATGTTTTATTTTATAAATATATTACTCTTAAATGAATTCAAAATAGAAAGAGATATTTATCTAAAAAGAGTTTTGATTTCATCTATTTCAACATCTTTTGATGGGGTTTACGCTTATTTGAAGTTGATTTGTTATGATAAAAAACTTCTATATTATATTGAAGGTTTTGTGATATGTTTGACTATGGATATGTTATTTTTATACCATTCATGGTTTATAGATGAAGTATTTACATTTCATATGCCAGTTTTAATACAAATGTTTATGTTATGTTTAAACCTTTTCATATGGGAATGCATTGGACTTAATATGTGACGGGTGGAGCCCGCTATAGCTCCTCGATGCATCGGTAGGTCTCATGAGACAAACTAGTGTCTTGACACAAGGCCTTGGAAAAATATTATTTTTAGTCTTGGTACTAGGCCTTGGCTATGTGGTTCTGATAGTCTGGCATTATGCATTCCATCATTATGAAAGTGGTTATTGATATTGCATGTGATTATTCGATTAGTAGAATATCCATGTGAATAAGTAAGTGGAATTATTTCATTTTATTTTTGTCATTCCATGTTGAAGTTCAAGTTTAAAAGGCGTTTGTTTTAGTTATACATTGCCTTAAATGTTTATTATTATTTATGAAAGATTCTGCTATATTGTTATCCTTACTGGGCATTTGATCTCACCCCTTTTCTATGTTTTATTTTTCCAAAGATATGAAGAAGTAAATTATGAATGACCTACAGGGATAGTATGAGGGGATAAGAGTGTGGACTATGGAGACTATGTTGTTGTAGTTTCCATTTTATGATGTAATTTAAAACTTTATGAATATATCTAATGCTTCCAAGGCTACTAAACTAATCGTTCTTTCGAGATTTGATCTTTCTTGTGATCATGCCAATGTTCTGTAATAATGCACCGACTCTGGATAACTGGGGTCGAGGTGTTACAGTTGGTATCAGAGGAAGTTTAGTACACACCATGGAAGCTAGATTTCGATAAACTCTGATTAGAGCACATAGATTTAAGATGGACTTTTAGGATTAGTATAGAAGAACATCCTAGAATTTTGGTCTTGTAGAGATTTTATGAGTTTTCGGAACAATACATCCCTGTATGGATATGAGCAGGTAGAGGTGGCTCTGGAACAAATGTACCTAGGGGTAAAACCCAAAAACACTACTTTGAGCTAGACTCGAATGGGAACTGGTGATTGACAACGGGCCTTGTTGAACTCTTGGTTACGACACTCTCAGGGGATATTCTTAGGATAACTCTCATTTTCTTTACAAATCACTATAAAGGGTTTATGAGAATATATTTCTTCAAAGAAAACATTTTTATGATTATGGATTATATTCAGAAATAGTTCAATTTATGTTAAGTGTTTTACAAGTATGTAATTATGTATTTTGATTCATAAACTGATCTAGTTTATGCCATTGTTTAGAAATGGCGCCTAGTGGAAGAAATGGAAACCGTATCAATGCACGCACTCCATGTAGGGATTTCTCTCCTGCTCAAGATAATTATAGTGGGGCTGGTGATGCAACTGGTGCCGATCAGCTAATCACCATACTGGGGGAACTCACTCAGGTTATGAATAATAACCTTAACTATATGGAGCACCCTGATTCGCAGCGTGGAGGATCAATGTTATATCGCTTCATGAGGTAACAACCACCAACGTTAAATGGGAGTTCAAATCCCTTAGTATCTGATCAATGGATAAATTCCTTAGAGAAAATATTTCAGGCTTTGGGGAGTAGTGAAAGGGAAAAAGTTATCATGGCAGTTTACCACCTCACTGGAGATGCTGATCAATGGTGGTCATTGATTCAAAACATGAAGGAAGATGATGAAGTATCAAATATAGAATGGAGGGAGTTCAAAGATCTGTTTTTAGAAAACTAATTTCCACGCGACCATCGAGCATATATGGAATGGCAATTTCTCAGTCCGAGACAAAAGAAGGATGAGAATGTCACAAAGTATGAGGCTAACTTTACAAGGTTAGCAAGGTATACTGGAGATTATATACATAAACCAAGAAGTAATATTGATCGTTTCTTTGATGGGTTAAAACCATTTCTCCATCGATCATTAGTCTCACAATACTTCTCGTCGTACGAAGACATTGTCTCATGTGCTATCAAAACTGAAAAGGAATTCTCTAAGTCTTATGACTTTATAGCAAAGCTAGAGAAGAAGAGATCTGCTGATCAATCTGGGAATGGAAATAAGGGGAATAAGGGAAAGGTTGAATATCTATCCTGCAATAAATATGGGAAGAAACACCCTGGTACTTGCTTAAAAGGAACGAGAGGCTGTTACAAGTGTGGTGAAAAGGCCACCAAGCTCGTGATTGTAAGGGGAAGAAGGAAGATACCGATGTACAATGCTACAATTGTAGGGAGATGGTACATTATGCAAATGAATGTCCTAAGCGTCAGGGGAACTTACCTCAAAAAAGGCCAAGGGATCAAGGACAAGCTTATACTATCACTTCTGCTGAGGTAGAAGCTCTGAAAGATGTGGTGGCAGGTAATTTAATGGTTTCCTCAAGTTTAGTAAATTCCTTATTTGATTCTAGATCATCCCATTATTTCATATCTTCCCAGTTTGCTAAGATAATTAGATATTTCCAATTTGATTTAAAAAGGGAGTTGTCAGTTAAAACTCATAAGGGAAGTATCATTGCAATATTTTTTTTGAATCAGTCCTCATTAGAGCACAAAAATGTTCTTTTTCTACTGATCTCGTCATCATACCTATGATTGTATTTGATATAATCCTCGGTATGGACTGGCTATCATACCACGATGTGAAGATTTATTATAAGAAGAAGGAGGTTACAATTTTTGTTGATGATGATAAGGAACACCTTATCGTTAGAGCAGAATCTTCACCACCTAATTCTTATCTAGATCCACCCACAGTAGCTCAACTAAATTCAATTATTGGGGAAGGAGAGGATGAAATTATAGTGGGTGAGGAAAGGAATTTTCAAATAGGGGATATACCTGTTGTGAAAGAATATGTAGATGTGTTTCCGGAAGATTTACATGGACATCCTCCAGAACGAGAAGTTGAGTTTTCCATTGATTTAATTACTTGATCAAGGCCTATATCGAATACCCCTTATAGAATGGCCACTGTAGAATTAGATGAACTAAATAAATAACTAGAGGAATTGAGTAATAAGGGATTTATTCTCCCTAGTGTTTCTCCAGGGGGAGCCCCTGTTCTCTTTGTTAAAAAGAAAAATGGATCTATGAGGTTATGTATCGACTACTGGGAGATCAATGCTATAACAATAAAGAACAAGTATCCTCTACCTCGCATTGATGATATATTTGACTAACTACATGGAGATCAATACTTTTCAAATATTGACCTTCGATCTGGATACCATCAGTTGTGTGTGAAGAAGGAAGACATTCCGAAGACAGCAATTCGAACCAAGTACGATAATTATGAGTTTACAGTAATGCCTTTTCGATAGAATAATGCACCCTCTGTATTCATGGATCTGATGAATAGAGTTTTCAAGGAATATCTCAATGAATTTTTGGTGGTATTTATTGATAATATCTTGGTATACTCCAAAATCTACGAAGATCATGAAAATCACTTGTGCATTATTCGGAAGACTCTGAGAAGACATGAATTATATGGGAAGTTTAGCAAGTGTGATTTGTAGCATTAGGAGATTTATTTTCTTGTCCATATTGTATCTAAAGATGGAATCTCAGTTGATCCTTCTATGACCATGGAAATCCATGAATTTCCAGAACCTATGAGTATAATAGAGGTACACAGTTTTATTGGTTTTGCAGGTTATTATCGACATTTCGTTCATAATTTTGCCTGATTGGCTTACCCATTAACGAAGCTCACACGTAAAGGGGTTAATTTTCTTTGCACAAAATAGTGTGAAGAATGTTTCTAAGAACTGAAGAGAATATTAGTCAATGATCCTATATTGACTCTACCATTGGGGAATGATGGGTTCATTATTTATAGTGATGCATCGATGAAAGGACTTGGTTGTGTCCTTATGCAGAATGATAGGGTTATTGCCTATTCATCAAGACAGTTGAAAATTCAAGAACAAAACTATCATACTCATGATCTCGAGTTAGCAGCTGTGATATTTGCTTTGAAGATATGGAGGCACTACCTCTATAGTGAAAAATCTGAGATTTATACAGATCACAAGAGTTTCAAGTATATTTTCTCACAAAATTAACTCAACATGAGCCAAAGGAGATGGCTTGAATTACCCAAGGATTATGATTGTACGATACACTACCACCCGGGGAAAGCATACAAGGTGGAAGATGCTTTGAGCAGATAAGATCATGGAGTTTTGAACAATATGAGAATTGAAAGGGATCCAATTTTCATGGATCTAGTGAAGATGGACATGGGAATAACTCGGGAAGGTGAAATATCAATGCTTTTTCAAATGGTTGCCAAACCATCTTTACTAGAAAGGATTAAGAGTTCTCAGACCGATGATGAATAATTTAAAAAGAAGATTAAAGCTGTGAATGATGGGAGATTGAGAGAATTTGTGTATAAAGAAGGAATTTTGAAATTCGGGAAGAGACTTTGTATTCCTGATATACCTGATCTAAAAAGGGAATTGATGGATTATGCTCATAGTTCCAATTTCTCTATACACCCTTGGATCACAAAAATGTATAGAGATTTGAAGGAACATTTTTGGTGGGACAACATGTAGAAGGAGATTGTTGATTTTGTGTGAAGATGTATAGTTTTTCAACAAGTGAAAGCTGGAAGGCAACAGCCTAGAGGAGTCATGAAACCTCTTCCCATACCGGAGTGGAAATGGGATAATATTATGATGGACTTTGTCATGGGGCAACCAAAGACTCCTAGAAGGAACGATGCAATATGGCTCATTGTTGATCGTCTTACCAAGTCAGCACATTTTCTTTCTATAAGAGAAGATCTACCACTGGAACGTCTAGCAAGACTATATATTGATGAAGTTGTGAGACTTCATGGAGTACCCCTATCGATTGTTTCTGATCGTGATCCCTGTTTTACTTCAAGATTATGGAAAAGTCTTCAGAAAGCCTTGGATACTGAACTCCATTTGAGCACTGCCTACCACCCTGAAATAGATGGACAATCAAAACGAACTATTTAAACCTTAGAAGACATGTTGATATCCTTCTCACTTGACTTTCAGGGTATGTGGGATATATATTTACCTCTGGTAGAATTTTCCTATAACAATAGCTTCCATTTGAGTATTCAAATGGCACCATATGAAGCGTTATATGGAAAGAGATGTCGCACACCAACATGTTGGGATGACGTTGGTGAAAGAAAAATTGTAGGCCCAGAACTGGAAGAGGAAACGATGGAAAAGGTGATGTTAATCCAAAACCATATCAAAGCAGCTCAAAGTAGGTAGAAGAGCTATGCCGATAACCGAAGAAAGGATTTGGAATTTCAGGTAGGAGATCATGTTTTCTTGAAGGTATCTCCATGGAGGGAGTTATAAATTTCGGTAAGAAGGGTAAACTGAGTCATAGGTACATCAGACGTTTCGAAATTCTAGAACGAATTGGGGCTGTAGCTTACCGATTGGCAATGCCGCCAAGTTTCTCCAAAGTTCACGATGTGTTCCACTTATCACTATTGAGGAAATACATGCGTGACCCAACACATGTACTCACCTATGAGGAATTAGAACTGGAACCTGATCTGTCTTATTGCGAAGATCCCGTCAGGATTCTTTATACGAGAGAACAAGTGCTGAGAAATATGACGATGCGTCTGGTTAATGTTTTGTGGAGAAACCATAAGATGTAAGAGGCAACGTGGGAACCCGAGGAACGTATGATGAAGAACCAGCCGAGTCTTTTCATGCGGTAGTATTCTAGAAATTTCGAGGATGAAATTATTTTAACGAGGGGAGAATGTAACACCCCAAGCTTCTACGGTACGCTTCTCTTTGAATAATGCAATAGCGTGTGTTGTATGCAACATTGAGTTCTAACACACCACAACCAATCAAACTAGCCATTATGAATAGTAATACCTACTTTTTGAAATTTTATAAATTTTATCTCTCAAAATGGTCTTCATTTATGGATTTGGAATATTGAATTTAGCCTAGGGTGATATTTTGGAACTTTTCGGATAACATTTATATTTTGATGAATAGTGAAAATTACTAAATTTTAATTTAAAACAACTTTTTTAATCAAAATAATTAATAGTGATAAATTATGAATTTGAGTGGTTTTAAATTATTTTTAGAATATATTTTAACCATTAAATTCAATGTTGGTAATTGTACATAATTTTACAATTAAACCGGACATAAACAAGTGTCAATCTTTTGATAGTTATTATCTCTTGAAAACATGCTTTTTTTTAACAACGTGAATTAATTTTAAATTAATTTCTGCCACTTTTGTGTTTTGAATATGGAAAATGGATTCCATAGTTGGAATCAGGATTTTTTAATTGTGTAAATAGGTAACTTTTATTTTTAGACATTTTGAATAATTATTTCTGTAAATAATTTATTTGCCATTGTTAAGGTTGAATATGATAAATAAGGGTTAAAAAATAATATTATAATAATACAAAATTACCCTAAAACATGTCCTAAACTTTTTGGTTGATACATGTCTGACCATGGGCATCTTTGGGTCGATTTGTGGATCCCATGGAGCCACTTGTAAGTGATAATGACACTTTATATTAATTAAGTTAAAATAAATACAAAAATGACAAAAGCACATATCCTTTCGAAAAAACAATTTTTACATAGGGTTATATATGTTCGATTTTCGACTATAAATATTAATTAGAAAGATACAACTATTTACTACATAATTATATTATATTTATAATTTTTAGATAATAAATAATTATATTTATTTATGACACAATGATGATGCTGTAATTACCATAATAGTGAAAAATTAAAATAATTGATATTATAAATAGCCAATTAAAAATAATTTGAGACTTTTTATGAATTACACTAATTTTATAGGTTATTATGGCATGTTAGGAATGATTTAATTAAATATTTACGAAGTAATCATTCTGTTATGATTTTTAAAAAATCAATTATTGAATAGTGTCAAAATTGACATAAAATAGTTTTTAAAACAAATATTATATTATTAATTGATATTAAATTCCTAAAAATCTAAGGTCAGACAAGAGACTAATATCATGATAGTTGTATCATTAATGGACCACTTGGGGGTCTCTTGGATTTATATAGTATGATTATTAACTATATAATATAAAAATACAAAGTGACATGGTAAGTGTCAAACTAATTAACTAAGAGTTAAAACTAAAGGATAAGGTTAATATAATGACCCAAACCTGTCTAAATTTTATTGGTTGAGTGTTTTTAGACCCAACCCCACATTAACCTTTAAATAATCCACTTTGGAGCAATTATAAAAGGAATATGAATTTATTATAAAATAATATTTCTAGCTTTTCCAAAGGTGCCCCTCACCCATCTTATAAAAGGGCACTCTCCCTTCTCATTAACTCACACCTTCAAATCCTTTTGGTTCGGCCAAACTCTGCCCAAATACTCTCTCAACTTCCCTCAATACAACCTAGAGGAATTAGTTTGATCAGAAAGACAACCTAAGGAGCCCTTTTGATTAAATCAAAAGGTAGAACCCGAAGAAGAGGTAATGTTTTCACCACCCTTTTTCAAATTCATTTCTTCTTCAACTTCTTCTTTATTTGTTATTACCATTCTAAAATAATGAATCAAGTATCTTCTATATACTGTAATATTATTATAAATATAGTACAACCATATTCAGTATTCTATCCATCCTTTGAATGACATGTCAACATACATGCGTATGCACGTCTTACCGTCTCCACGTCGTGGTGTAATTGTTATTAAATATATTATTATTTGGATGGGTATAATAATGATGTGTAATTCATGTAAATAATAAATATAACATGATAATGATTCTTTATATATGATATATCGTCCAATTATATATTATTTTAATATCAAAGGAATGATATTGTCGCTCGTGCGTACGTACAGACTACCGTCTCCACGAACGCGATGAGATTCATTCTCCATCGTATCCATTCAAGTATAATTATCATTTGATGATAATGTTTAAGGACATTATATCATTTTGGATATGAATAAGATACAACCTATCCATGACAAACATGGATTATGTAACAAAACACATACAAGAAAACGAGTAAGTTAACACCCGAAACGATGATAATTCTAAGATATTATTAACAAAGAAATGTTAAAAGATCATATATGATATCATATTAATGTATATGATTCTTTTATGATTTAATAACAATTATTTCACCATTATACAGAAGGTTAACCTACCCCAACCAAGGAAAAGTACATGGTAATGGTTACTTCACAATCTCTTCATTATCCGAGGTAGTTTATATGTGAATATCTACTGGGACTTCTATATCATCCACATCCATGTTTCATAAAAATGTATTTCAAAACATATTTTACAATTTACTATAATATGGGTTAAAGACATTTATACCCTTGTTGACTTTTATAAGTTGGTTATAAAGTAATATTTATATCATTTTCCAAACAAGGTCCTTTTTAGCCTTTTCGATAAAATTAAGGTAAGAATGTTGTTTTTAACTTATACGGCGAGTGCGTCTATTTTCGGCCGTTATAAAATCGTCGAAGCTTCCCTTAAAATCTTATGAGAATATTTTCAAAGAAAATGTTTTATTTTATAAATATATGACTCTTAAATGATTTCAAAATAGAAATATATATTTCTCTAAAAAGAGTTTTGATTTCATCAATGTCAGCATCCTTTGATGGATTTTACGCTTATTTGAAGTTGATTTATTATGATACAAAACTTCTATATTGTATTGAAGGTTTTGTGATTTGTTTGAATATGGATGTGTTATTTTTATACCATTCATTGTTTATGGATGAAGTATTTACATTCCGTATGCTACTTTTAACACAAAGTTTTATGTTATGTTTAAACCTTTTCATATGGGAATGCATTAAACTTAATATGTGACGGGTGGAGCCTGCCATAGATCCTCGATGCATCGGTAGGTCTCATGAGACAAACTAGTGTCTCAACACAATGCCTTGGAAAAATCTTATTTGTAGTCTTGGCACGAGGCCTTGGTTATCTGGTTATGATAGTTTGGTAGTATGCATTCCATCATTATGAAAGTGGTTATTGATATTGAATGTGATTACTCAATTAGTAGAATATCCACGGGAATAAGTAAATGGAATTATTTCATTTTATTTTTTCCATTCCATGTTGAAGTTCAATTTTAAAAGGCTTTTGTTTTAGTTATACATTGCCTTAAATGTTTATTCTTATTTATGAAAGTTTCTGCTATATTGTTATCCTTACTGGGAATTTGAGCTCACCCCTTTTCTATGTTTTATTTTTCCCAGGATGTGAAGAAGTAAATTAGGAATGACCTGCAGGGATAGTATGAGGGGATAAGAGTGTGGACTATGGAGACTATATTGTTGTAGTCTCCATTTTATGATGTAATGTAAAACTTTAGGAATATATCTATTGTTTCCAAGTCTACTAAACTAATCGGTCTTTCGAGATTTGATCTTTCTTCCGATCATGCCAATGTTTTGTAATAATGCACCGACTCTGGGTAACTGGGGTCAGGGCGTTACAATATAAAATTCTTTAAAAAATGTTATTTGAGATTTAGAATAAAATTTTACACTAATATAAATTTCAACATAAAAATTTACATTGAAATATTTCATTTCGAATTTATGTTGGAAATTTATACTGGAAATATTTGGTGTATACAATCATTAAAAACTGCTAATGAAAGCATACATAAATACATGTAAATCTACTATAAATTTCATTACCAGTGAAAATTTACATTAAATTTGTTATGAAAATTTTCATGGGGGATTTTTAATTCAAATGTATGTATATTATTATAATAAAAATATGCTAGTACATAAATAAAAAACGACTTTTCATTAAAAAATTTCATTTCAAAATTCTTGTGAAATTTTCTACTTGAATGTTTTACATCAAATTTACACATAACCTTTTACTTATGTTTTATAATGATTATATTAGTAATTTTATAAAAAAATGTTTAAAATAAAATCATGTTTTTTACACAAAAATATATTAAAACATAAATAATAATGTATTTTACACTAAAAATTTCAATTAAAAATTTCATAGAAATAATTTCATAAAAAAAGTTATATGGAATTTCTTGAAAAAAAAGCTCCAATCATCATTGTGAATTTATTCATAATATTAAATTTACAATTGAAATTCCCATATTTCCAATAATAATTTCCACTGAAAAGTTCGATGGAATTTTTCTATGAATAATGTTTTTATCACAGGAAAATAATTCTCAAAATTAAAATAAATATATGAATATACATAAGTATAAGTATATATATTCAAAAAATAAAAAATATGAAATTTTTCTTATGGGATGCATCGGTTTCTGAAGCCCTGTCCATCTAGGAGGTTTTGAGGTTTGCCAATGAGATATTATGGAAATATTTTATTTTGGGATCAGTCCGACTCAAATGTTTTAATGGAATCCATGTATAGGATAAGGGGTTGAAATATTTTTGATTACTAGTTCTAAAGATCCACTCCCTTTCCCACCATTTCTATACATGAAAGTTATCTTTCCTCAAAAGAGAGGGGAAAAAGAAAGCTCATTTACTAGGAAACTAGAGTCACATTAGTAAATGACATGTTTGGTTGGTGCATTTTCATTGTTGGTTGATTTCACTTACAATTCTTCACCATCAAACTCTTAATTAAAACACATTTTTTTGTAAGAAACATAAATTATAAATTTGTATTGATATTTTCCCAATTTTATGTGGAAATAACAACTCAATATTTGAAATAAAATTTTATACTAAAAAATTAGCAAATAAATTTGATTACTCTAATTCTAAAATAAAAATTTTTTAAAACAATTTAGAACATATATGTTAATAAAAAAACAATATAAAATATCAGTAAAAATTATTAATTAAAATATCCTATGTCATATAAAATTTAAATTTCCACAAGAAATTTAAAGTGTAAATTTTAGCGATATAAAATAAAAAATATATTAATATAAAAACAAAAAATATATTAATTTTCAATGGAAATATACCATAAAAAAATTCATTAGAAGCATTTAGTGTATATTTCCACATATAAATTTTAGTTCATAATTTTTTTTAATGTTTTAAAAAACAATTTGGACATAATTTTTATTATAACTATAAAAAAAATTGGATTACCATAATTATAAAATAAATTAATTTTTATATTTCTAGTTACAAATATATTAATACATAACCCAGAAATGAAACTTTTCATGATTAATTTTCAATGAGAATTTACACTAGAAACTTTTTTCAAAATCTCAAAAGGAAAATTTTAGTCCAAATTTCTATTCAAAATTCCTATGGAATTTTTCAATGTTTATTTTACTCTTGAAGTTTTTATTTAAAATACCTAATGAAAATTATCATTAAAAATATCTAAAAAAAGTCAATGTAAGATGAAAATTTTCAATGAAAAAAAAGAAAACAAAAACACGCACATAAAAATTAAAATATACATGTTTTTATTGAATTAGAAATTTCAAGTGAAAATTTAAATTTTAAATTCTTAGTATATATTTACAAACATATATTAATATTATCTTTGTAATTGTTTTTTCTTACATTTAGTCAACAAATTTCCCCTAATATAAATCTATACAAAAAATTTACACTACAAAATTGAAATGAACACACATATATACATACATACATACAATATTATATATACAAAAAATAAATATACATAGTCAATTTCATGTGAAAATTTACACTAGAATATCACACAATTTCATTGAAATTTTTTAATGAAAATTCACAGTGAAATTTATATTTATCAGTTGAATTTCATTCTCAAAATTCAATATAATAATATACATATATATATAAATATAAGTATATTCATGAATATATTCGTAAATTTTAAATTTAATAAAAGAATTTGTTGTTATTAATATAAATTTAAACTAAAAATTTATAGTTAAATTTTACCTGTGAAATTTTATAAAAATTTTGAAATGTTAAAATTATGAAATAAATACATTTTAAAATTTGACGTGAATATATATAAATACATAAAAAATTATATAATTTTTTATCGAATATTTTTAGTTCATAAATCTACCATAAATTTGTAGTGTATGTTTTTATATGGAATTTAAAAATCATATTTCCAGTTAAATTATAAAATGAAAATATATTAATATATGAAAATCAATGTAATTTTTTTTCTAGAATCTATAGTGAAAATTTTCACTAAAATGTTTTGGTGCACATTTCCACTATAATTTTCAATACTGATTTCCAATATATATTTTCTACACATCATATATTTCCTAATATAAATATACATTTTTAGTGAAACATTATACCGTAAATGTTCAGTGCATACATGAATATTGTTTTCAAATAAGTGTATTCATACATTAATGCACACATATACATGTATGTATACACCATTATTATGTTTTTTCTTTGTTAAATAACTTATATTAATATATATGTTTTCAATGGAAATATTAAGAAATAAAATATCAAATACAATATATAAAAGTATATATATAATTTTTATGAAACAAATATTAAAATTTACAATTTTTTAACATTGTAAAAATTTATAATTATAATGGTATAGAAATTCTTTTAAAATATATAGTTTTATTATAATTAAAAAATATATCATTCTATGTTGTTGGGGGTATAATTACAATCAAACATACAATAAATAATAAATTATTTTATATAGTTTTAATTTAAAATATTTTTTTTATAAATTAAACATAAATATTTCAAGCTGTACTTATTGTACATATATAAAAAATACATTATAATATAAAAAATTATAAAAGAATGAAATTATAATATTTTGTTTCATTATTATTATATATTTATTATTATTATATTATATTTTAATACATCATTATTTTTCTTTTTTATAAGAAAATTTTGGTATTAAAAATATTTTGGAGACTTTTGTGTTTTAAAGTGGATTACAAGCTGGAGATGAGAGTAATCTGGTACGACTCTTTAAAATGAATTAATTTTTTTTTATAAATTTGTTTAATTAAAAAGTTATCTCATGAGACGTATCTTCTTTTCCATGTGGGTAAGAATATCACTGTGAACCTAGCTCCCACGTTCGAGACACAACCAAATGATGGAGCTCTTGAGCTGCCCATAATCATTTTCAATGTTGGTTCCACTACTATAAATAGGAAAATTTCCTCCACTTGAAATGGGAGACCACTAAAAGTAGGCATTATCCTTGAAAAAAAACCTACCTCTTATGTACCCACATAACCCTTGCGACTGTTGCCTCCTTATGAAAACCCTAGGTGCCACCACCCATCCTCACTCTCTCTGAAACCCCTCTTCACCTCTTCCACCACTTCCACCTCAACTATGAAATCTGAATTCCTCTCCCTCTTTGACTCCCCTCTCCACAACCACCTCCACCTCTCTTATAGTTTCATCTCCCTCTACCTCCCCAACTCCCCTCCCCACCTCCAAAATTACCTTCCTCACCCTCAACTCTATCCCCTCCCTAAATCTCCTCTCCACACTGGATCATGTAACCCTTTGGTTTTATCCCTAAAGTTATTACTTACCTGGCTAAAACCTCAAACTATGCATCATCCCCCTACTGATTACTGGGTAAATCCAAGGTTATCCAATTTTTATCAATCTACCCACCTTGATTGTATTTTTTTGGCCAACAAAAATACTTGTTCTTTATTCTTTAAGACCTAGTTGATGTTTTCCAACTAGGTTCTCTATCATCAGTTGATTGACATCACTATGTGAGGATGAGTCCATTATACCATATTTTCTCCACACTTGTCATCTAGTTCACTCGGTGAGTCATTGTTTCTCGGTGATATTTCTATTTCAATTTTATTTCATTGCACTTTATATTATTCACTTAATGTTTGTTTCATGAATACCATTATTGAGAAATGATCTAGCATGGATCTCTCATTGAAGTTCCACCATCGAATCTAATGAAAATTAATGTATAGGCATATATCAGTTGCATATTCATTTTATAAACCCGATTGGTTATCTAATCCATTTCATTTTAGTTGTGGTTTCAATTTGAATACCTCTAATTGGGAATCATTTTCAATATAACTTATAGTTTTTTTGTTAAATTATTCCACCAGAACCTTGTAATTTATTATTTCTTCAATTCTCTATTTTAAATTTTTGAAATTTTTTCTTCAATTGAGTTGTATTATTCCTTCCGTATTGTTCTGTAAACAGGTACCATAGAAATCAAAATTGTATGTATAGTAAAATTTTCTAAATGATTTATAATTATAAATTTGTTTTCCAATTTTATTATCTATGAATAAATGTGTATCAAAATTATAGAATGAGGTATTACCAAATTTGTTTTCAACTATTATTTTTTTAGACCATATTTCTCGATAATAATATATGTTTTGGAAGACATTTTTATTAATAGTTTTTTATATGTGGATGTTGATCCCATTATGGGATTTTCTCCCATGTGGATTAAGTGGTTGATACTTATAAAAAATGATTTATATTATGATACAAATTAAATTTATGAATCGATCATTGAATTTAGTTCTCAAAAATGTGTAATGTAACTGTTAAAAATCTAGTGATCAGTGTTTATCTATAATTTAATTAACTAATGTTTTCATCACCCATAATTTATTATCATTTTTATACCTTTATTAGAATTCATTTTAGGGGTTTCCTGGCACTAGTTTTACCATCTATATTATCCTTCTATATTAAGACATTTACATATTACCAACAACAATGTAGTTTTTTTGAATCATGTGTATTCATTACCAGCCTGATTATTATGATTTTTTGAACCATGTGTAAATATTGTCAAAATAATTTTTATTAGTTGTTTCAAAACCATGTGTTTCTATTATTTGAATTTATATTTTTATTCTTTTAAATTATTATGATGTTGATTGGAGTAATAGTATTATATGCTCCTTCATATTGCTTCACTATCTGGATAAAAAATAATTGGACCCCTTTACCCATTCCAATTTTTAAAGTAAAGTCTAATAGATGCATTATTTTACCTGATATGTTTCATAAAGAGCGATTTAAAAGTCATTATAACCTTATAAATTAAGAGATCATTTAAAAAACGGTTGTGACTGTAAATAGGGTGAAAACTATATGAAATATCTCTATTTACTTAATAAATAAAATCCACCCTAGCCACCATTATAAAATCATCTCCCCCTCAACAAATTCCACTTATCTACCACATATCATATTGAGGTTATCTTTAATCCCCTAAATTCACCAAATAAATCTTAGAGTCTATAATCTCCCAGCCTCCCTCAGTTCAGAACATGTTTTGGATGGTAGGAGGGAAAAAATAACATATGTGATTTACCTTTTTCGGTAAGAAACATAAAAAATCTTACCCCTAAAACCTTTCATATTTCAAATTTTATAATTCTTACCCTTATTACATACATTTCAGAGAAATACATGGAATTTAATAGCTAAGGGGTTAATGTTTTAGATTTTTATTGTACTAATGTTTTCATTATATCATATCCAGTGTTTATTCATCCTTGATGCCATGGTTTCATAAAAATTGTATTTATTAATTAATTAATTGTATGTTTCTTCATTAATGTGAGTAGTTTATAAAAACATTTATCTCTATAATAAAAATATTTTTGAAATATTCGTATTTCTTTTAATTAATTTGTAAGTATTATTTGTTTCATTGTTTAATAATAATATTTTATAATAATTGGTTTAGATTAGAAACTTCTATTCGATAACTTTATCATTATGTGAATCCTTATCATTTAAAATCATTAACCCTATTTTTTCATTTTTAACCAATTTTTTTAGTGTTTAATTATATTTTATGTCATTAATTAGAAAAATTGGATTTGGGTTGTCTTTGTTGTGACACTTTACATGAATGGGTAACTAATTGATCTAGATTTTTTTGAATGTTATTGTCTTTTCTTAGACCATGATATGTATCTTTTCACCCATGATAACAAAACATTTTCTATTTTTATTTACATGAAAATAAGTGATTTTATTCAAGTAAAGTATAATGATGTTGAATTATTTATGATGTTTAAATAAATTACAGTCACACATGAACATTTCTTATTTCTACAAAATATTGGACTAATTTATTAACACAAATTACCAGAATATATTTCATTTTTGATATATTATTTTATAAAAATAAAAATACAGATATATATTACTTGGAAATATAGCAGGGTAATCATAATTGTGTAACATGGATCCTTAAGGACAATTGATTTAGTATATTTCAATAACTCAATCTGGCTTCATGAATTTACTCATGTTCAAAAACTTATTTTTAAGTATATAAGTGTTTTTTATTATATTTTTAAATATTGGATTGATTTTAACTTATTTTTATTGTTTCAAACTAATTATTTTTCTGGAATTTGGAAAATTAGTTAATAATTATACATAATATCATACTTAAATTACTAATTCTCAATTCCATTATGAAATTAAATACATGTATACTTAATATTTTTTTGTAACTATGTGTTTGTTTTTGTTATTTTCTAGAATTCATTCATTCAAATTTTATAGTTCTAATGATTATTTTATTATTTATATAATTCAACAATGTTTATAAAAAATCTATTAAAATGTATAAAATTTTATCATCATTAAAGAAAAACATTGGGGTTTTTTTACATCACTTATTCCATTGTTATTAAAGATGTCTAAATTTCCCATATTTATATCATTTTGATATTAATTTGAAATTTTTTTATTCACGTGATTAAGAATTATATTTAGCATTATTTAGATATCTGATTGCAGGAAGAAAATGTTCGTAACTAAACACAACCTTTTTTATGTGATTGTCATTTATTAAATTATTTCTATTTTTTCTATTATGAAATGTGATGTTTCATGGAAAGAAAACATATATATTGGGATATGAATATAGGAAGATGAAATGAAACACATTTCTTTTGGTTTCAATGAAAATCCTGGACAAATCATTATTATAGTGCTCTAGATGTTTTAATTTTTTTACAATATCTTTCGAAATTTTGATAAATAGAACAATATTGAAGATATTATTTATTTTGAGAGACCTATAGAATCTAATTGTTTTTTAGTGACTAGTAAATTATTCCTTTTCTGATTCATTTATATCATATTCAATATTTTATCTTTGAATCATGTGTTTTTTCTATGGAAATAAATCATATTTCTTGACATGGTTGTTGGATGATAATCTTGGGGGAATATGATTAAAACATTTCATGGTTCATGTGATGTTCCTTATTTTATTGGGATTTTAAATACACCAACAGGGCAAGAATCGATATGGATATGGGTTTTTAGACCATGTTATCTTTTGAATGGATTCTTAGTGGTGAATTGTTCGCTATATATATTTCATATAATACCTTTCTTTTTAATTTTTCTTTTAAATACATTGGTTCAATATCATTACTGTTTGATTGTATGATTATGTAATGGTAATATACATTTATGGTTACATAGAATCAAATTTATAAATGTTTTCAACTATATAGTTAACAACTACATAAAAATTAAGAATTATATTCTTTACTAATTTCTCAATATCTTTTCATTTATATGTCAGTAAATTCATATATTATTGATTGTATAACTGATTTTATGATTAGTTTATTTTTTATTATCTCTATTTTTCATTGTGATTATGCACTTTTCATTTTTTCATTGTGGAATTTATGTTTTCTTAACATTAACATTATGGGTTTTCTACAGTTTAGTATCAATATATATGTGTTCAATATTAATTTGTTATCTTCTTGAATATTCCTAATCCACAATCACACATAAAAATAGTGATTTTATTTATAAAAATATTCTTTTTGGGAATAAAAATATTTTATCCTCTTTTTATTTTAATGTGCTCAAAAAGTTATTTATTATTTCTGTCAATTATATGTTCCTATAGTTCATTTTTTATGTCATTATAATTATATGGAAGAGGATAAATGAATCTTTCTTTACAGATCCTGCAAATCCACCATCATAATTAACTATCATGGTGGTTGAGGTTTTTTCTTATCCTTAGGTTTTATCTTCCATGTTTATTCAATATTAATTTACATATATCCATTCTATGAGACAAATGGTCAGGTTGTTTCTGTAATTATTAAATGTGGTAAACATGTTTATGCTTTAATCTTTCTATTGGGGAAACATTTGTGGTGAAATTATATTGTGTTTTCTTATTGTTTCATTATTGTATTGTCATTCAAATCATGTGATTTAGCTATTTAAACTTATTATAGGGATTAAGAAATAATTTTATGCTGGAAAATTCAAATTTCATGTGCTTTTATATGAGGCCGGTTAACAGGGGTTTCCATTAATAGTTTTAGGCTTCATCATATAAGGCAGCAACATAGAGATCTTCCGTACATTGATTGGAGTAGTGATATAGGAAGAGGTATTTAATAAACTTAATATTAATTGTTTTGTGTTTTCATTTATATTGTATGTCATTTAAGAGGGTGGATTTGATGTTATTTGTAGTGACCTCAAAGAGAGAATCAACTACATACCATTTTGGAGATTCAATGGACCTACATTGAATAAAATAGTGAGAAATAATTTTGTAAGAATCACTTCAAGGATATTTCTATTAGTCTATTTTCAATTCCATTTTGATTGTATTAACGTCATAGTTGTAATATGTTATTAAAGTTTTCTATTGAAATTTCATATTGAAGTAATTTTTGATTGGAGATGGGACTGACCAAGACCTTTCTTCCTTCCATTATCAAGAAACTAAAATTTCAAGATCAATTATTCACCTTCAGGAGGTACCTTATGGTTATTCATCTGTTACATAAAGTGATTAAAGAAATTTTTGGAATATGTAAAAATATTTTGGTCATGAATCATTCAACCTTCCTCTAAAAAATAATTCTATTATATATACATGATTTCATAGGTTTGATTATTGCTAATTGTTGCTTATATTTTCTTCATATTTATATAATTCTGGTTCACTTTATAGAGTCACATTTGTGAGATGATTATATTCGAGTATCCTGTATTATTTTATTTGTAAATATTTTATCTCCAGTAACATGATATTTAATTTATTATTCATTTATTAATTGAATTTCTATCACTAATTCAAGGACTCAATTTACTTTTTGATAATACTCATTGAAAATACTATGTATTTGGTTTAATGTGCTTCCTAAAATTAAATTATCCCCTCCAAAACTGATCAAAAGTAGAATATTTCCCTTATATTTGGATTTTAGTGTAAAATCATGAAAATGGTGAATATAAAATGATAATTGTTATAACACAAGTTGAGGGTCTTTCCACGTGTTATATTCGTAGTGAGGACCATATCATGGGGTATATGCATTGTAATGGCCATACCACATGGTATATGCATGGTGAAGTCTATAACACATGGTATATGCGTGGTGAAGACTATATTGAAAGGTAGGTAGGACATGAAAGCCATTCCACACTATAAGTGAGGCATGGGTTATGTACTAGTCAATTCACTAGGTTCACGGAGGATCGATCTCAAACAGTTCACTAGGTATGGAGATGATTTTCTTAGTCATAACACTAGGTAGATGGATGATCAAACAATAATGATGCACTAGGTGTCTGGATGGGATTTAAAAAAATGAGTTTTGGGGGTTATAGGATTACTTATGGTATTCTATGATATTTTTTCAAGCTTTTCATCCCTTATTCCATTTCCTCCTCCAATTTAAATGGAAATAGGAGGCTAAGGAAACCACATCATATATTTTGTAGTCATGCGATGTGTCTTGGGTGATAATGGAGTACTTTCACTCAGTTTCCATGTGTGAGGGTATTTTTGGTTGGGCAGGAAACCATAAGGGTGACCATCTCATAGCCTCATGGTGTCAAATGAGTGGCCGTAAGGTATTTTTTCATGGTTTCAGCATGTGAGGCTCTCTTAAATTGAGTTGGAATCTGTAAGGGGTTGTCTTATTAGATCCACATGGTGTGTAGTGAGTGTTCTTGGAGTATTATCATTCAATTTACATACAGGTGGGACTCTTCTACTAGGCTAATATTCATAAGGGTGTCCATATTTGAGACATCTGGAAGACTTCTGTCTACGAGGGTGGCCATAGTGGTGAACATAATTGGTAAACTATAAACCTCATATATACTGGAGTGGTATTATATATCCCCATGTAGAAATATGGAGGAATTTTGTAGGCTCACCCTTGATTTCCACTAAGGGGCATGACTATTTTTCATGGAAAGTGGGAACTCTTGTGGAGGTGATTAACTGTTTCGCACCAAAATCACATTATCTGTTCTATGGAAAAGTGGTTGGTCATGTGGTTTTTAGTGTGCGAGGATCAATTGGATCATAATATTTAAGTCAAGTATTTTAAATTTTCAATGAGTATAATTAGTAACAAAGTGAATGGTCCTGTTAGGATGTTTTCCTCGACTGAGTTATAGAATTTAAAGTGATGGATAATATATAACAAATAATTATGAATTAGGTGTTGGTGTTAATAAATAAAAGAGTTAGTTGGGTTTTAGAATAAGATTATAATACGTTTCCTGATTTGTTCTCTACTTGAGTTGTATCTATGATTAGGTAATTATTTTGAGTCTTGTTAGTATAGTGTATTGTGTATTCACTTGTATTTTTTGGGAATCATTTGATAATTTAGTTTCCATGAAACTAGGTTTTGATACTAATACTATCCATGGGATGAAAATTATTTGTTGAGGTAGTTTCATACAAAAATTTGGAAACTAGAAGAAGAATCATCAAAATATGAAACTATGATAGATGAGGTGATTTCTGTTTTCACAATACCAAGGCTGATATGAAGAGAGGCATTAGTTTGACCATTAGAATCATGCTATCTATTAGTAGTGGAATGAGTAATAGTCGAAGGACATCAAAATATAGAATATTTGGGTTTCAAAATCTTGGATTTATGTTATGATAACCCAAGAATGAAATTTTGAACCAGGTTTTGTATATTCTTACAGTTTTTTTCATATACATGATCATGATACCACAATTTGATTTTACCCAAGTAAAAATGTAAAGCGCACTCGAATAAGGTTCATAAGAAACTATAAAAAACAAAATTCATTATATTAGAATAATTATAATAAATAAATATTTTACTGGTAGTTGAATCCTTGAATAAAATTAACTGAAATCGTAATTTTGGGCAAAAGAAGGTATGAACATGAGTAAAATTAGTATCCAATGGTTTTGTTTATAAGAAGTTTTAAAAGCATGAATGAAGAGTTGGGGTTATAGGAACTTGTTGTTTTTGAAGTTTATATAAGACACTATGTTTTGATTTAAGTATTCATTGAATAAATTGAACAATGTAATGATTAGGAAAATATTTTTCTTATACAAATGGTCACATGAAGTAGTAAACAAATACCAAAATATTTTTAAAGAATAGATAGAATTTTTGAAAAACACTCTAGAAAAAACGGAGTTCTAGTTTTTTTTTAAATAATCATATGGTGAATCTATAGTGATTTGTTCAAGATTTAACATTTTGAATAAAAATTAATATGCCAAAACATTTATTAACTAGAAAACTACAGATAAATATCCCGACGCTGTATAGGAAGAGTGATGTGAAATACATTAAATATTATTATATTTATTAATTTCTTTTATTTAGTGTTATGGATGGTTTTCATTTTGGTCAATTGGATACTAGAAAACAATATAATTTTTTTTAAAAATCGTTATTTTGGAGACCCCTATAGTCAGGTTGTAATTTCTTTATTTTCAAAGATCATTAGTGACCTCCTATGTCAGTTTCTCTAGATTTATATTCAGAAACCTATTTTAGTGTCATGCCAACCATGACTAACAAAAGTGGCCAAATAGATGTCAATAGTAAACATATTTTTCACGTAATATATGACATTAGAATTAAACAAATCCATCAACAGTAAGAAATAATAACTTTTTATTTCTACATGTGATATGATATTAATGATCCAATATGATTTTTCAAAATTTAACATCTTTTTGGTTATACATGTGTCTGAAAAAAAGTCTGTGTGCATTTTTTTACATATCTATTTTTTATTTATACGATTGTTCTAGTTTTCATTATAATATGTTTTTATACATTATGTTAACAATTATTATCTATATATCATGTCTCATAAAGATAATATATTAAGAATTACTTGGATTATATCATGTATTATATAACATTATAGTTATAAGTAGTTTTCATTTCATTAAGTAATATTTATAAAATAACCTTGTTTTAATTATAAGAACAAGATTCATTGGTATGAAAGTAGTAGAACCATTAATAGGATTCCCTTTTATGTGCATTCTTTTATATTGGTTGTTTTTTTAGTTATTATTAACAATTGTATATCAATGTTGTTGTTACAGTAACTATACTAAAATGATATAATGTAATCATATTTGTTGTTGTTTGAAAATAAAATGATGTTGATTATAAATTTTAATTGATTTTTATGTTAAATTGGTTAGAGTGAATTGATTTCAAATGCTTCAGAAACTGCATTAGGTGATAAATGCTTTTATCAGTGATAAATAATAATCGATAAAAACCTACCTTTATTAGAATATACATTATGAGAACATTAAAGGTGGTAATAAATGTGTTTTTTAGTAGTAATAATGGCCTAATTTGTAGTAGTGAAATTAATTTTATCTCATACAATTTTCAAATAATTTAATAATACAATTAATTAAATAAAAATATCATTTTTACATATCATTCATAGTTTATAGTGACTTTATGTAGCACCTCCTATTGCTGGGATGATGAATATTTTTTTGGAATAGATATTTCCACTTCCCATGAGTGGATAAATATTATCACTGAATCTTATTATGGTATTGTTATAACAACCCGTCCCTTCTTCATTATCTTGAGAAGGTGAAGAGGTGTTACTTTTCCTTAAGCGATGTTCCAAAGGTTCCAAAGGCTATCAATAAATGATGAGGGGTCCAAGAATAAATTGGGTAACGATTTTTACTTGAGATTAACCAACCAAACAAACATTCCATTAACAAAAAAACTATATGATGCATGTGACATTGTTTCCCAAGTAATATATTACGAAAATAACACCAAGATATTCCATTACAAATTCCAAAAACCAATACAAAACATCCATACGAAACCACTATCAGAGTACCAAGAGGAATACTAAACAACAAGACCCCAAGGAAGTATGACATTATCCATATCTCAACACCAACCTCCATGATCCATGCACCACAATACTACTAAATCATCATGATGAACTTATAGAAAAATTAAATGCTTTACTCTTACCTCTATCCTGGAATACAACATCTAAAAAATCACCAAAGTTCCAAATCATGGGTGATAAGTAATACTCAGCAGGATTTCCCCAAATGAATTCCCTGCGCATGCCACTAGGAATGAACTCTTAGCACATTTATACAAAAAAGTATATATAAATCATCAAATAGTTAAAAAATATCAAAATCCAAGCCATGTCAAATAAGGTAAAACCAAAATTATGCTACAATACATATCACCATAACAAATAATCATGAACAATTTCAATCTTCCATAGAAACACACAATAAGGAAAACAACCATGGTGGACTTCCCGTCAAAACCCATTTACTAATTTTCCAAACTAGTGGTAATTCCCAACCACTTATCCATAATAATGGACCTTCCATACACTATCCATCTCCTTTTATAGTGATACTTGTCTCCAACATCAACATAATAAATAGAAGCCATAATACTTAACCAACCAAAATCATAAATTACCGAGGCCGCACATTATGAACACAACAATTTCCAACACATGCGTATCCCTTAAATAAGTCACCCATTTATGGAAAACACCCATTAAACATATTCCATGAAAAAATATAGTTAACTAAAGAAAAATATTATTGAAAACAATTTTCCAAAGACCATTTTCAAAAACCAAACCTTGAAAGAAATATATAAATCTATATTTTAAAATCACACAATATGACCCTTTTTTCAACAATATCCCATTTCACCTAAAATTCAAAAATAATAAAAAAATGGGTTTCCACCAAAATTTTCACATCATATTCACAATTAATTTCAAGGAAAAGATATTAATTTCAAACAAGGCCTCATGTTTTACTATAGTGGAGTCGAGATAGAAGCTTCCAACCTTTAGGGTTTCCGTGAAATTGTCCTATGAGAAACCACACCACAAATCTTGATAATTCTATACCAAAACCACTCTAGATTATATTCCCTAACATTAAAAAGCTCTAATAGATTCATCTAAGGAAAAAATCCTAAGATTTACATGTAACAGATAGAGATCTATAAAACCAAGAGAGAGGGAAGAGAATATCAAGAGAGAACCACAAAAAACCAAGATAGAAGACTTACCCGAGATAAACCACCTTCAAACCATATAGAAAAGCCTTGTATTATTTTCCAAAAATGTGTGGGAGATCCCCTATAGCCCTTGAGATCAAGGAATCATGTGTATGGTTTGTATGGGAGGAGAAATGAGATAGTTAGGTGAAATCCCGACTACTCCCATTTAAAAAAATCCTAATTTTAATGGGTCGTACGGTTAGCTCACACATTTTCACAAACTGTGTGATAACCATGTAGATGTTACTATACGAGTAGTAGCATATCACACGATTACCTGGGATTCTTTCACAGTTTCTCCTAACCATGATCATATCGTACAACCTTAAAAGTCCTTCAAAACCTTTCTAAAACCATTACAAACTCTCCCAAAATCTTTTAAACATTATCCAACCACTTCCAATAAATGAAAATGTTTAAAAAAGGTCACATACCTCAAATAGAGGGTGATAAATTCTCCCAACTATTGTAATTTCCATCCATGGAATGTAGAAAACCATCACTTTGCAGAAAGGGCTCAGGCCATTGTGCGACCATCTCTTTATCCCGATCCCAAGTCTCCCCCTGAATCTAATCATGTTTTGAAAAAACCCAAAATAGACTGATTCTCTTCCCATGCAAGACTTTCTCTTGCATATCCACAATATTCACTCACAAGAGCACCAAATAATCATCTGAATCCAGCTCAACATTATCCCATCGAATCCCGTGGTCATAATCTGGATGATACTTTTTCAATTGTGAAACATGAAACATATTATGCACTAGACTAAACTATGGGGGAAATGTTAACCAATAATCCACCACTTTAATCGTCTCAAGTATCTCAAAAGGACAAATATACCTAGGAGATAACTTACCATACTTTCCAAACCAATGAGGTCCCAACCTAGGAGAGATTCTAAAAAACACATGATCACCCACCTCAAATGACAACAGTCATCGACACGGTCTGCATACGATTTCTGATGAATTTGGAAAATCTCCATCTTTTTCCGGATCAACTTGATCTTTTCCATAGTCTCTTAGACAAGGCTCGGTCCAACCATCAAAGTCTCTCCCATTTATAACCAAAATAGTGGATAATGACATGGTCACCCATACAATTCATAAAACAAAACAATATTTATGGAAGCTTGATGACTATTATTATAGGATAACTCCACCAATGTAAATCTATCCTACCATAAACCACAAAAATTGATCACACAAGCCATTGGAATATCCTCCAAAGTTTGTATAGTCCTATCAGATTGGAAATTTTTCATATGATGATACACTATGCTCATCGTCAACTGTGTCATAAGGGATTGATATAAGGATTTTGGAAAATGAGATGCGAACCTCATATCTCTATCTGATACAATCGAAACAGGAACACCATTCCTCTTCACCACTTCTCAGATATAGATTTTGGATATATCTTTTTCCATATGAGATTCACTAATCGGGATGAAATGAGATGAATCTGTGAGCTGATCCACAATCACCCATTTTCTATCATGCTTTCGGACCATTCTCGGGAGACTTATCACCAAATCCATCATTATTTGTTCCCACTTACAAACTAGAATAGGCAAATATTGGAAAATTACAACATGAAACTATTTCACTACCTTGACTTGATGAAAATTGTTGTATATTGAGACAAACTTTTCCACTTTACTTTTCATACCATCCCAAAAAAAAATCATTCAATTCCTTATACATTTTCTGATTTCCATTATGGAAATCCCACCTCGACTGATGATAATCCCAGAGAAGTTCCTCCTAATAAGCCACTGGTACCACCATCCGATTCTGAAAATAAAAAACTGAGTTTCTATTTAGTTCTCATCCCTCAATGGTCTCCTCACCATTGAGTTTCAACCTCTTCACCATACACTCAGAATCAGATTTATGTGCCTCTTTAACAATACCAACCATGTTCGGAGCCAAAAAAACTAGAAAGTAGACTACTATGTCACTCAGTCCTCACATTTCAACTACATTTCATCTATGACTGACAATAATTTCCAATGATCTGATGTATGTTTCACCACCTGAGCATATGATTTTCTACGTAATGAAACCTCCATAAAATTTCCCTTATCTGGTGTGTACATTAAGACAAAATAAAACATTTGGAGATACTCCAACCATCTACACAGCCTCAAGCTCAAATATATTTGTGAGAAAATATGCTTTAAACTCTTTTGATCAGTAACCACCATGAATTTCTCACTGAAGAGATAATGAGACCACATTTTCAAAGTATGAACCACTAAAGCCAAATCCAAATCTTAATTTGGGTAGTTCTTCTTAGGAAACCACAACTGTCATGATCCATATGCGAACATATGAACTGTCACATACAAGACATATTTTAAAGGTATTTTTCATTTAATTTACATCCTTTCTTTGTTTTGGGGGTTTCCCAAGGTTTTAGGGAGGAATAGATGTGTATTCATGAATTGGGCCAAACCGTGTGCCCAATTCTAGATTAAAAAATAAATTTTGTATCTTTTATAACATTTTCATTTTTCAACATTTTTTATCCATTCAAATTCCTACTTGACCTACCCTAATATATTAACACCACCAAGGTAATTTTGAGCTTTTAGAAATCCATAACAAGGGATTATTTGGGTTTTTATCTAAGGGGTTGGGCCTGCTCGAAACCCCAATTCCTTTTTTAAAAAGAAAGTTTGATTATGTTATAACATATTTAATATTTGGGCTTTTTTGGTGATTCCAAGTCCTACCCATGACCAATTAACCTAGACGCTCTTCGGAACACTCTCTTACCTCTTTGAAGCTCTGGTTAATCACGATTTGGTGCCGAACATCATAGGCTTCCTCAAATCGCCTAGATTTGTAGAGGTAAATTCTTTCTTTCATAACACTCTCAATTCTCAATATTTTTCCTCCATTCTAGTTCCTAAATGACCTAATACATCTTGTTCGAATGAACCCTACATGTTGGCTCTTTTAAATTTTAGCTACTGGTGTTTTGGAGTGATTACTTCAAGATATTCAAATAAATGAGCCCTTTTCTTTCCTCTTTCAAATTACATTGGGTTTAACTCATTGTTCTTAGGGTTTCCTCGGTTATAATTGAGTTTAATAATGTCCAGAAACTAGGTTTTCGTTCCTAGGGTTTAACTTTGGGCTTTCTTGGCCAATTTTTGTGGTTTTATGTTTGATCTCATTCTCTCTTGGTGCGGCGGGGGTGCGATTTGATTTTTGCACGGAGATTCAATCGTTTTTGTTACTTTGGTAGGTGATTCCATTGTGTGTGAAATTTTTGTGAATTAGATTTCTCTTTTCATGGTACCTTAATGTTTATTTCACTTTAATGTTTCTGTAAAAATTGGTTTTAGTTTCATTTATTATGAAAATGAATTTTATGTTCCAATTTTTGGTGAAATCAGGGGTTTTTCATTCAAATCTTTTATTGGTTCATTTTGGGCTGACCTATAATTAATTGTTTGATTTTATTGAACTGTATTAGGTCTTAAAATCATTTTTTGAATTTTTAATCTTTTTTTGCAGAAAATGTTTGTTTAAATGGTGTTTGGGAAGAAAATGGGCATTAAGTGCCATGTTTGTGTGAAAAGGGTGTTTTTTTAAAAGATATAACTTATTGGTTCACATTGGGCTGCCCCATAACTAAATTGTTGGTTTCATTAAAGGGTATTGAACTAAAATTTTGTTTTAATGAAGTACAAGTGTTCACATAGTGTGCAAAGTGGATATCTTAAAGAGCTTTGGGTGCAAAAAAATTGTGATGTTTTGAGAGGTTGTTTTATTGAAAATAAAATTATTTTATTGTGTGTTTTAAATGGTATAAAATGTGTGTAGCTACTATAAAATTTGTTTGTGACCAGTAGTGGTATTTTATATGAAAAAGTATGTTTGTTGTTGGCTGAAATTGTTTGAGCACAAAAAGGGGAAGCCTGGGTACCTAGGTGGGGCGGATTTGTACTAGTACGACTAGTGGATCGGATGGGTTTTGTCCCTGTTCCACTCAGTATTTGGATAACGACAACTCTAAATAATCTATGTGGATGATTATTCGGGACAACTAGGTTATGGGTATGTTCCCTACTTGTGGCTCGTGCATGATAACTTATTTTTCTATGGTTACTCTACACCGAGGTATGAGGTACATAGGGCCCGAGACAACCTAGTGCTTAGGGGTGTTCCCGATTTTGATGCTCATTGGATTTGTGGTATTTAACCTTGTTGTGGGGTGTTTTTGGAAGTACATTACAGTATCTCACATGTCTATTTAATGTTCTAACATTCTGAAATTCTTGGATTGAAAACTATTTTCATTTGAAATTTGCATTTCTTTGAATTTTTACACTGTTTCACCTTCTGTATTAAAATTGCTTGTTTTCTTCACATTGTATTGCCTGCTCTTTGGAATCATCTGGTGGTATCATATTGGGCTTAGGGTCACACCCTAATTACACCCCTTGGGTGTAAGTAGACCTGCTTATGCTTGACTCAGGTAATGGGAAGGCTAAGGGTGATGGCAGTTCAGGGTGTTAGTCCCCGTCGTTGGGGCGGAGTTGCGGAGTTGTGGAGAAGGCTTGCGGGTGATGATCCCCTTGTCATGTGGAGTCCATGGGGATGTCTTTATGTTGTAATTATTTGTTTTTAGACAAATTTTAGTGTCTTTAAACATATGTATTCATATCTGGTTTTGTTAAGAATTGTATAGCATGAAAATTTCAGATTCTAATAATTGATTGTTTTTTTATGATTTATGCTTTCATACTCGGGTAAATCATTCCCAAACCATATTTTTTTGATACCCGGGCACTTGTGCCAGCCCGTGGTGATAGAGAAAGCCCTTCAAGACTTGCCATGGGCCAAGTTTGGTGTCGTTAATTGTGGCGACCAGATCCGGTTCATGACATGACCCCCCATGCATGAGAACACACCCCAACTCTAATCCAGATGCGTCACAATACACAAAGTACCCTTTCCCTAGTTCTAGAAAAACCAATATTGGCGATGATGTAAGGAGAACCTTTATCTCTTAAAAACGTTTCTGAAACTTCTTATCCCATTGAAATGGAACATTTTTCCTTATCAAATATGTCATCGATGATGCCAATCATGAGAAATTGAGAACAAAACATCGATAATAGCCAGCAAGACCAAGGAAGATGCCTTCCTGAAAAGCATTCTTTGGTTGTTTATAGGAGATGACAGCCTATTTGTTTTCCAGATTAACTGAAACACCCTTATCCTAAATAACATGTCCCTTTAAACAAAACTCATATACCCAAAAGTCTCACTTTGACAATTCGGTATGCAAATGATGACCCCTCAATACCCCCAGCACTATCCCCAAGTGCTTTTCATGATCCACCCTTGTACTTGATTACACCAATATATCATATAAAATTACCACCATAAACGAATCTAGATATCTATAAAATATCTGAGTCATCAATTCTATGAACACCACTGGTGCATTATTTAGACCAAAGGGCATAACAACATACTCATAATGGGTATATCTACATATGAATGTTTTTTGGGAATATTCTCCTTCCTCACACACAATTGATGATATACAGACCTCAATTCAATCATGGAGAACCCTTGACCTCCCTTAAATTTTTCAAACAAATCAGCAATGCATGGAAGTGTATATCAGTTCTTTATCGTAACCTGATTATATCTACAATAATCAACATAGAGAAACATATTTCCATCTGCCTTTTTAACAAACATAACCGGTACTACCAACAGATATGTGCAAGGAAGGATGAAGCCTTTCTTTTATATCTTTTTCAACTACACTTTTAATTACCTCAATTCTGCTAGTTCCATTTGGTATGAAAGAAGTGAGATAGTACTAGTTCGTAGAAAGAGATCAATTGTAAACACCACTTCTCTCAAAGGTTGAAACCCAGAGAATTATTTTGGAAAGACATCCATAAACTGATAAAAAACTATTGGAAAAACATTCGGCTTAACTGATTCTACTTAATACCATGAAAATGTCGCTAAATATTATGATATCATGGTAATGGTTGGTGTTAACAAGCCTATTTCACCCTAAATTTTATTATTCTCCCCATTAAATAGGTTTTCAATTCCATCATATAGTGTAAAACTAACCATTTACATAGAGTAATCGACATGTGACTTAAAAATCACTGACCAATTCATTACTAGGATTATATCATAAGTATCCATCTCAATCTCTAGGAAATCCCCCATCAATTCAATTTAATCCACAACTAAGAAACATACTCTAAAAAGGAAGGCTTGATACTATGTTGAACCTAGAAGAGTATGATTTTTTAAAAATGAAGGCATCATTTCCATTGTCAAAACGAGAAAACTAACAATATGGGAAGAAATAAAAGAATGGGAAGCACCCGTATCAAACAAAACTTGCATCAATATGGAATTTTAACTAATTCTACCTCGAACCGTAGATGGTCCTGACTGACCATCCATCATAACTTTTTCATCTCTAAACAAATTATTTCTTTCCATACTTTGTGCTTTATTACCCTAAGGAGGCGTCATGTTATTTCAGGAATCACCATTACTAACTCGACTCTACTGATGAGCAGTGTGCTTCTGATCTCGCCTTGTCGAGGAAAAAGAAGCATGTGACCCCTGAGGAGTTTCATAAACACCAGACCTTAATGCATAATGAAAATATTGTTGAGGATTCCCCATATTCTTACAGTTATGACATGCTCGAGGCTTTTTCATACAATCTGGCTTGATGTGTCCCGTGGAGCGACACTGAAAACATCTCAGCTTACTCTGAGGTATCGGAGGATGATTTACTGACCTTCTTTTAGATTATGATCCATACTCCCACCCTAGAAATAAGTGTCCCTCTTCCAGTTGAACCCAACATTATATTTCCCACCATTTCCCACAGGTACCAACATACGTCCCCCACCTATATCCACTGAAGGATCCTGTTCACTTATCATTTCTCTATTCACCATGTCTTTTTAATATCTTATAAAAAGCAACAACATCTTGGAATAAATTTCCTACTTCAACCCAACTTAAAAAATTCATGCCTTCAATGATTTACTTCCTTCCACCTTGGGTGAAAACCACACTAAGTTCAAAAAAAATCCGCATATTCTATTACAGAAGGGTTCTCCTTCATCAAATGGAAGAAATCCAATGTGTGCTGAAATTATGAACATGTGAGGGTTGAATTGTTTATTAAACAACTATTCATAAATCTCCCTTGTCACACCTTGGTATATCCCATCTTATACCAACAACTCCCACCACATAAGGGAATGATATTCCAATATGTACATGGATAACATATGTTTAATCCTTGTTGGTGTTCCAAAGAATTCAAATACCCTATTCATTCTATTCATCCATGATTATTCTCTTTCCGTATCTGAATCACCCCTAAAAATGTGTTGATTCTACTTTTTAAACTGAACAACATGATCAAGATTCTTTTTTTCATCCTCTTAATTACCACATTCCATAGTTTGGGATTCTTTCACTATACACTGTACTACCTGCTGGTTCACATGAGGCTCATGTGAAACCACATTTTCTGTAGCCTCATCTAGTTGGACTCTACGACACCTACCTGTTGTCATTCCTATCAACTCAAAAATAACCATAAGTCTAACTCCTGTAGTAAGAAAAGTCTTACAATTAAAATTCATTTAGATAAAAAAATATCACACCTAAGATTTCCACAAGATCAGATCTCCCATGTTGCAATATTCTAAAAAAACACACCATGTCTTGAAAATCAACAAATTTTCAAAATAACACACCCATTCACATTTGAAATATACACTTTTTAAATAATTTGGTAATTTGACACACATCCAAATATTCATACCATAAAATAAGTCATTATACAAAATTAAATATGAATCCTTGGGGGAATTCATTTGTACCATGCATTATATACTCATCTTAATGGCTACGCCCACGACAATGAGATATCCAATTCCTATAAGTGTCTCCAAAATAAAAATGTATCCAACTCCCTCGTAATTTTAAGATCATTATAAAAGGGTTAGCCACATTATTTTATGCTATATATTCCTTGTTCTGACAATTCTACACCTTGGTACCATTCTGAATCAACGAATAGACCAATAAAAAATGTCAAAAACAATTACAATAATTAATGCCGAAGGACCGAAAAAACTTATACCACTTGTCGTGCCTCGCCTCTTCCTCATTGTCTTGAGAAGGGGGTGAGGTGTTACTTGGACTTAAGAGACTTTACCTAAGCGCCAAAGGTTGGAAATAAATACCCAGGACTTCAAGAATAAAATGAAGAATGATTTTACCTTGAGATAAACCATCCAAACAAATAATCCATTACCAACAAAACTATATGATGCATGAAACATAGTAACCCGAGTCATATATTACCAAATTTCCAGCAAGATATTTTGTATCATTTCCAAAAAAAATACAACCAAACCATACCAAAACCAATATCAGAGTAACAAGAATAAAACTAAATAGAAATCCCCTAAGGAATTAATAACAATACCTTAAGTAATTATGACACAATCTATAGATCCACACCAAGCTCAATGTTTTAAGCAAAACAATACCTCCAAATCATCACAACGAACCACTAGCAAAATGATATTCTTTACTCTTACCAGTGTCCCGGAATACAAAAACATCAAAAGAACCAATGATATAAATCAGGGGTGAGTAATGATACTCAGTATTATTTCCGCAAATGAATACCCTACACATGCCACTTGGAATGAACTATTAGAACAATTATGTAAAATAGATTATATGAATAATCCACTAGTTTAACAATAACCACAAGCCAAAAATAACCTTAAAAAGAAATGTCCAAAAAGGAAAAACTGAAATTATTCCATAATCTATATCACTATCACACATTATCATGACCAATTTCCATCTTTCATAGAACACACAACAAGGCAAACAACCATGGTGGAACTTCCCATCCAAACATGTTTACTACATTTCCCGAATAGTGGTACGTCCAAAACACTTTTCCATAATGGTGAAACTTCCATCCACTGTCTGTCACCTTTTACAGTGAGAGTTCTAAAAAACATCAATATAATCAACACAATTCATAATACTGACCCGATAAAATGAATAAATAATCGAGGGCATAGATTATACACACAAAAATTTTCAACACACTCTTATCAATTCATTAAATAACCCATTTATTAAAAAAAACCTTTAACCATTTTCTATTCCGAAAGACCTTTCAATAAACCACAACCTTATTGAAAACCATTTACCCAATCCATTTTCATAAACAAAGACAAGAATCAAATTCTAAAATCTTTATTTTTAAGTCACACAACAAGCCCCTTTTTGCAACAATATCCAATTTCATCCAAAATCCAAAAATAATCACCAAATAGGTTTCCACTAATAAATAAACATCATATTCAAAATTAATCTCAAGAAAAATAAATTAATTTCTAATAAGGCCTCAATTTCTATAAAAGGGAATTTAAGAGGGAAGCCACTTACCTTTAGGGTTTCGGTGAAATTGACTCACAAGAAACCGCACCACAAATCTAGTGAATGCTCCACCAAAACCACTCTAGAGTCTCTTCCATATTTTTAAAAGGGTCTAATATCATCATTTAAGGAAATAGAAACCCTAGAAATACATGAAACATATGTTGATCTAGAAAAAGTTGAGGACTAGAGGACAATATCTAGGGATAACAATAAAGAAAACAAGAGAGAAGACTTACCTGAGATGTATCGCCTTCAAACCACCAAGAAACACCTTCTATTCTCATACAAAATGGGTGGGAAATCCCTTATAGACCTTGTTATTGAGAAATATCATATAGGATTCATATGGGAGGATAATGGACAGGGTTATGGAAAATCATGATTGACCCAACTTTTAAAGAACTAATTTTAATGGTCCTCACGATTAACTAACCATGTTTCTCAAACCGTGCGCTAACAATGCATATTCAACTATTCGAACTGTGGCATATTTCATATTTACTTGGGATTCATTCATGGTTTCTCCAAATAGTTCTCAAACCACAAAGCCTTAAAAAGTCCTCCAAAACATTCCAAAACCATTCCAAAATCTATCAAACTCTCCCAAATATTACCCAATGAATTCATATATATAAAAAGGTATAAAAAATGGTGACATACCTCAAACCAGGGGAGCTACAATTATTATCAATTTTGTTGATGTTATATAAAGGAGTGTGACGGTTTTTTGGATTTATCCTAGTTTAAATATGGATATTGGGAACCTATGACTTGTCTTGTTTGTTCCATTTTATCAAAAGAAAAGGTAATGATGTTTCACATTATCAAACAACCTTGAGGGATTTCTAGGATTATTTTTGTTGGTCTTCATATGTTCCTCCAAATAATTGTAATAATATTTCTTGTAGTTTATAAAATTTCTTTATTTATGATTCAATAAATAAAATAGTATCAATTTTATAACATCTTATTAAAAAAATTTCAAATAAGGGGTGAAATAAAATTCACTATTCAATGACTGAAGGTTTAAAAATTTAAAATCAATGTTATTTCCCCCTTACATGTTACTAATAATTAAAATTAATATATGCACTGTTTAAAATATTTTCTTAATATATGTTTTATATATATATATATATATGATATCTTCATGTTTTTGAATGAAATTTTTCATAGTCAACGTGTGAGATAAATTCCATATATTATAAAAATATATTATATTTAATTTTTTTCAACTTTTTTCATTAAATTACCTATGATAAATTTCATATATTTTTTATGCATATCACATAGACACACACACACCCACAAACACATAGAAAGATTGTTTGTTTGTCATTAATTTCATTTGAAAAAATTTAGTTTGGATAGGAATGTAAAAGATATTTCAAAAAGAAGAAGTTGAGTTACCATTATATTTTATAAATTAATAAAATCAAAAATATATAATTTTAATAATTGTGTACTAGATATCAATTTTTATTGAGTTTTATGATTTTCTATGAAATTCAATATTGTTATGTGACTAAGATACAATTTATTTATAGATAGGTTCTTGTAAATGTTTTTACATAGCATCACTTTTCACGTAATAAAATGTATATTAAATACAATGACCTGTATTTTTTTATATGAAATTTTGATGGGAGGAAAGGTGAGATTCTTTGTATGGAAACAAATACAACACCCTCATTAATATTTTACATTTGAAATTTCAATTTTTTCATTGAATTAAAATATAATTTTATATATAATTGGTCAAAAAAGAAAGTATTATTTCAATTTTTACAACTCTATACAAAAATTGAAAAATTCAATGATTTAAAAATAATATATGAATATTTTAAAAACCAGAATAGATAATAGAAAAAAACACATTAAATATTTAAAAAAACCCCATATACATTAATTATAGAAACTAGTTGTGAAATAGTTAAAGGGGGGATGTCCACATTTTTACACAATTTCAATCTCATATAAAATTTATCTAAAGTTGATTACATTTTCAACAAAAAATTATGTTAATTTTGTGTTACCTAATGAAATAATTAATGCAAGGAATGAAACCTTATTACAAAAATTCTATTAAAAATCTGAATTTTTTTAGCGCTATATTTAACTTATATTTACATAGTTATATCTTTGATTAAATAAATTTTCACAAATTAAAATAATGAATTGAAAAATAATGATTAAAAAGGTTGACAATTTTTGGACAATTTTTTATTGCATATATGATCTAGTGTTTGTAATTTTAATTTTTCCTTATTATTATGAAATAAAATAGATTGATATTTAGTCCAACAATTAACCATTTTTAATTCACACATTCATATTTTTAATGTGCCTGAAATACATTATGGAAAAAATAGTATTGATGAATTCACTTTTCTTTGGATCCCACTATTCCATGAAATCAGATAAGACATATTCTACCACCACCACCCCATAATCTTGTTATTATTTGAAGAGTGGGATGCTAGGATCTTATTCCACATCCTTAAATGTCTGTTGTGATAAGGGTAGAACTATTCTCCTCTATTATTTAATGAGAGAGGTTGTTCAACCTCATCCATGCATAAAATCAGACACCCCTTCTTCTACTACCCCCCAACCGTAGAAACATTCTTATTAGAAGAGTGGTATATTAGGATGTTCTTCCATATCCTAAAATTTCAATAATGATCTTTCAAGAAGAGTGTGCTTCAATACTCCAGTGAGAGAGGGCATGAAATCAGACATCCCTTCATATACTACCCCACCCCATTCTATCATTTTTATTTGAGGAGTGAAATATTAGTGAAAATATATTAACACATAAATAAATAATATATTTTTCCCTTGAAATTTGAATTAAAAATTTCAAAGAAAAAAATTTCATATAAAACCATTTGAGGAAAATTTGTAATCATCAGTGTAAAATTATACATGAGATTTAATTTCCAATGAAAATAAACACAATTGAAATATAAATTTATAATGAAAAGTTTCAATGAAAATTTATTATGATGCATTATTTTAATGATTTGAAAATAATTATCAAAATTATAATAAATATATACATATATATTAGTATATGTATTGAGATACAAACAAACATAAATTCTGATTTTTTTCTTCTAGGATGCATCGATTGCTAAAGCCCATGATATCTTTAAGATTTTGAGGTTCCCCATCAAGCAAGGATGGAAATAAATTATTTTAGAATCATAACTCCTAAAAATTTATAAACAAATCCATCCACTAGATAAGTGATTACAATAATTTTTCTTATTCGTTCAGAAGTTCCACTCTATTTCCCACATTTTCTCTACATGAAAGTTCTCTTTCATCCAAAGAGAAGGGAATAAGAAAACCCATTTTCTAGCGACCTAGGGGAACACTAGTGAATCAAATGTTTTCTTTGTGGAATTTCCATCTTGGTTGAGTTCTCTTGTAATTACTGATAATGGAACTATTAATTGAAACACCTTTTTTATTTGTAAAAAAATTTAAATTCTAACATTGTATCAGAATTTTACAATTTTTCATGGAAATCAATAATAACTATTTACTAAAAATTTTTATAATAAACATTTAAAAATTAAATTTTATTATCTTAATTATAAAATATATACATTTTAAAAAAATTTAACAAATATATTAATAAATATTTGAACAATTTAATTTCGAAATATAAAATTATAATGAAAATTTCCAATGTAATAACAGATGAAAATTTCCATAAAAACTTTATACTGTAAATTTTAAAATATAAAATAAAAATAAAAATATATTAATACATAAGTAAAAAATGTTAATTTTCATTGCGAATATTCATTAACAAATTTCATTAGAATTATTTAGTGTATATTTCCACAGGAAAAATTTTAGTTCAAATTTCAAAAAATATTTTCAATGAAAATTTCTGCTTAATTTTTATTATAATAACACTAAAAATTATATTACTAAAATTATAAAAAATAATTTTTCAATTTTAAGTGAAAAATATTTTAATACATAAATATGAAATGAAAATTTTCACGAGAAATTTTCATTTAAATTTTACACTAGATACATTTAGTGTAAATATAAACTACAAACTTTTAGTCCAAACTAGTGCCCAACCCATGAATTTTCATGACATTGTATCAATTAACATGCTCATAATTTGGTGTTACTAAAACCTTTTTATTTATTAAATATTACAAGAGAATGAAACTTATGAGTAAATAATAATTGATAAATTAAAAAAACCAAATCACAAATCAACATTTGAACAAAGTAATTAATTTTTGGTTGGAAAATTCAATTTTCCATTTCTGTCTTGTAATGATTTTCATTGATCTGCTTTTTCTGATCATCTTTAGTTGGGCCATTTCCATTTAATTTAATGTTTACCTCCTTACATGTATCAAATATTTCTGGAGAGAATTATAGTTCTAAATGTCTCTATAAATAAATGTTAAATGTCACCAAAATTTAGCAGATTAAAATCACTGGGAAAAAAAGTAATTGAAAAAACTAGAATAAAAATATACCAACAGATGTACGAATAGTAAATGTAATCAATAAAATTATCCAAATGAAACACCATATGTATACTATAAACAATCACATGAAAATTTGTATGTGAAGGATTTATATTTTCATATGTGAGTGATTGATATTTTCAAACATAATAAATATGGAGCAAATATTTTATAATTTTCCAAATAACTTCTATTTTTAGTTGATTTATCATGTATAATGAATTAAATAATTGGTCTAGTTTTTCAAATAACATGATTAATCTCCTGGTATATGCACATTAATGTAGAAAATTGTATTTTATAAATGGAATAAAATTTGTAAAAAATTCTACAATAAGTGGAATTGAAAAACAAGATAGAATTGAAACACTAATAAAATTCATAATGGCACTAACTACTATATAAATATGGTCAAATGTTATTGCATACTTGAAAAATATGCATATTTGTGAACACTATTAAACTAATCACATCGTTGAATATTTAAATTGGTGTACAATTTATAATGTAATTTTTATAAACATATGTTGTAATTATAGTAATTGATAAATATTGTTTAAGGGTTAAAAATTAGTAGATATACTTTTACATATTCTTATAGTTTTAGAATAATGTATATGAATAATTTATTTTCATATTGTATAAACATAGATAGATAATGTGTGATATTTAAGGGAATTCTTGGTATAGTATAATGTATATGTATAGTTGTATGTAATTTAAATCACTATATTCATATTGTATACAGACATGTGTATGTACTTTGAAATGATTTTATGCATACTAAATGAATAAGAGAATGTTTATATTGATCTTATGGTACATATTCTATATAGATAATTTTATCTTATTAACAGTTTAATAATAATGCATGCTATATAATTGTTCATCATGTGCGGTCTATGGAAGTCTCAAATTGATTTAAAGTTCTCTATGCAAGGATTTTAAAATCAAATCAACCAAACTGGATTCCAAGAGAAAGGGATAATACACGATAATTTTTATGTTTTTATAGCTCCAAGACCCATGTATCATCATATAAGGATGTCCAAAAAATCAATTATAGTGAAAGACGAGGAAAATTGTTATTTGGAAAAGAGAAGAAATCTCCCACACCAGAATAATACAAAGGAAATCCATAATATTATATCCTTAAGATATCTCAACAAATATTCGTTGAAATATATATAATTAAGTATTTCCATATGGTGTTTGATTTAGAACCAACAACTTCTCATTCATAATAATTCCCAACATACATCACTTGAAAGAGACTTTTTGACTCATAGTCACAAGCTACAGAGCTAGTAGAACCTGGATACTAGGAGGATATGCAAATAAAATGATTTAAAATGAAATATTAATCAATTAATAGAGTAAAATAAATAACCATCTATGGTGAAATCCCATACTAAATCCAAATTGAGAAAATAAATAATTTATATCAGTGGATCAAATATAATGTTTTCATTGGTGGTAATAGATAAATTACTATGATTATTTAGAATTAAAACCTTGAATTTAATTTTATAGGAGTAGTTTCACGAGCTGTATGTTCTTTTCTAGGCCAGCTAAGATTCAAAATTATTACATAAGATTTTATATCATTTGACATTCACATGTCCCATTTATGGAGGAGGGTTCATATTGGTATGAATCTCCCTTTAGATTACTCAAATTATATGTGTAGGTGTGTCAGATGGTATCCTCCAAAAATAGATTATTAGTTTTTTATTTATTTCTATGTGTTCAATAGATTTAGAAAATAATTCATGCCATACAACATTTTTTATCAAACATAAGTAATAATATGGAATGAATACCTTTACAAGACACTAGTAATCATATTATATTACACTAGAGGGATGTGTTATATATAAAATGTGAAGTTATGAATATAAAATTTGAAGGTATGAATATAAAACAAATTGATATAAAATTGGAATAAAAAGGATATTTAATAGTTCATAACATTGGGTATAAAGACAACATTATTATAGTACTTGAAACATATTTTTAGAAGGTTTATTTAGAAGTCACAACCTATAAGATAGTGACACTTGTAGTCATGCCCAAAAAATAATTGTATATGTTATGTGAAATGGGGGTTGATGATGATTGCTAATGTTTTATATAATAATAGTATAAAAAACATTAGTGTATAATAACAAAATGTATTTATTAGGATAACACCAATTATTGGATGTGAAAAAAATTGAGTTTGATCAAAATGTTATTGAATCAATGTATAAATTTGATTTACTCTTAATAAAATACCAATAGTATATCATAATAAATATACCAACATAATTGAGTTGGATCTCCTGTGATTTGAGTTACATTAATAGTTTTCAATTGTTGTCTTAACAAACTTGGTTTTAAGATGGTTTTTTCCAATGAAACTCTAATCACCTACAAGAGGAGAAATAATACATCCTATAATTGAAGAATATTTCCAAGGTTATTATGAAAACTTCGGAATATTTCATTCTATATATAATTGATGTTCTAAAAATAGTTTAAAAACATCATTGTATATTAATTTAGATGTATTTATTATTATTTCATCAATTAGAAACTGTAATTTTTTAATATAAAAACTAAAGTATTAATACATCTTAACTGATTCTCGTGAATTATGTTAACAATTAAAAATTGATTATATTGGTGAATTGAAATTTATTCAATTAAATATGTACTGTTTAATTTAATTATGTAGGGTTGTTATATTGACATAACTATGTATGTATTATGATGTAATATTTCATACAAATTGAGCTATATTTCTACTCTAGAAGTAAATCTGATTATCTATTTAATATACCAACAGTACATCATAATTATATGAAACAATATACTAATTGTACAACATAATAAATAAATATAATGATATATATTTTATTTTTCTCTCAAACTCCTTCTCCTCGATATATTTTACCCTTCTATTTTTATGTAATCTTTAATATAATTGTCTATTATAAATTTACTTACACATATATTGGATTTTTTCCATTATGTATTCCTATAAAATAAGTGAATACATGAATCCACTAATATTAATTCATTTATTTTCTATATAAGTTCATATAGGTATTGCGTATTGGAAAATCCATTCATATAGTAGTCATGTAACACTTATCTTCTATTTAATTGAAAATTAGAATTTCATATTAGAAAAATAAGCACATATCTAAACACGTATACTACAAAATAAATACAAATTTGAATCTATATAGAGAATAAATGTTCATAGAATATGAAAAAACATATAAGTGTATACTAAAATTACATTTTTTTAATATTAATTTACAATGAAATGAATTCATATATATGTACATAAAAAATAGGTTCAAATTTTTACTTATTTTCAATATATGTATATGAATTCACTTATTTTAAATATTAAATATAGAATATTTTTACAGAAGAATGTTCATAGTATACATGTACTTATTTTATATATTTATTAACTGTATACATTACCATGGAAATTTATAGAGATATAACTTCCTACAGAAATAAGTACATATAGAAAATAAGTCCATATAGAATATGTATAATGAAATAAGTGGTTATAGAAATGTACTTTTTATAATTATGCATTACAGTGGATATAGAATTATCTTCATACTGAAATAGGTTCATATATGTAATTATTTGTACATATACAGAAATATTCTATATTAATATTCTATATACACAATTTTATATACACAATTGTTTTCTATATGTAGTAACTATGTAATGCTAATAAATATAGTCAAAATATAGAAAATATATATGTGACATGTTATTGATATATATTATTATACATATATTATCACATTATAATTAAAATTGATAATAATTACATATTATAAAAAATATATTGACAAACATAGATTGTATACTCTAATAATTAGATATTCTTTAACATAGATTATAAAATAATATGACAGATTATGAATAAATATTCATTAAATCCAAATTGTTATAATTATATCCTGATTTTTAATTATTATAAATATATTATCATCTAATAAAATAAGACATACACTGATGTGTTGTAAATTATTTCTGATTCAACAAAGATTATATAGTGATTATAATTATTTTCAAAAAAATAAAACATTGTATTCATTCATTCAATATTGAAACACTATTTATACACTAAATTTTTAATTTCCCTTAGCATCAATTGAAAATACAAAACCAACTCACCAAATTCCTTATATACCAAAAAAATATATTTTTATTTTAGTAAGACTCTCTATAAAATTGATACTAAATTTTTGTGTGTGTGTATTTTACTATTTCAAAACTCACCAAATCATAAGAACTACTCTAAGGGTTGGTATCCCCAGTATGCTATGATTTTTAATATAATACATCATCCCCAAATTCTTCATACGAGAGGCTTCTGATAAAACTCATATACTATCATATTCTAAGAAAGGATTAATTTCAAAAATATTTGGAATGGATTAGAGAAATAGAATTTAAAAAAATTATAAATCAATGAATATATCCTTCATGTTACTTACAGTGGTGAAAATTCATGAAATATCATCAGAGATCACAATTGATTCATTCCAATGGAATGTTTTTATTGTTATTTTCTCATATATACCACTTTATATTCTTCCATGATGTCTATCATAAGCTACAGATTTCACATTTTGGTTTGACTAATAGACATGAGCCTGAAGGAACTATGCATTACCACATGTGTTGCATACAACTGTTTTTCAAACAGTATAAATAAAATTTATTCATGTAACATAATAGTTGATATATTAAATAAATTTAAAGGGAAAATGAATAATATATGAAATTATAAAATGGAATTATTAAACACTACAAATATTCACATGAAAATAAAATTTCAACCAATAGGGACCCCTACAATAGGTTATGAATCACTCAGAAAAAATGAATTGTTCTTGGAAATAAAAAAATATTTTCATAAACCATGTGGATCAAAAGATTAAATTCATGTAGTACATGAATATCATAACTTTCCTAGTAGATATTTAAATCCATGAATAATAATGAGTATAAAATTCAAAATATTTAATAAAAAATATTAATTAAAAAATTATAAAGATTCAAAAAATAATAAATATCCAATGAAAATATAATTTTTTAAAAACAATAATGCAATGGTGAAGAAATTGAAATTATTATTGTCTTATTATACATTCACATCCATGGAGATTCAGGAGGAGAAATAAATACCATAAATAAACTAACATCACCACCTGTAAATGAAAACTATTGATGTTGCAATGGCTTAGGCGAGGTCACATGGGTATAGTTTCGAGTAGATCTCCATGAAGAGAAAAACCTGATGAAGTACCTGAAATTAATTAAGACAATTTAATTTAATATAAAACTCATAAAGTATAAAACACTTTATAAATGTTATGCGATTAAATTGAGTGATAAATATAGAATCATTCAATGTTTTCTTAAAAAATTTAAATGTAAAAAATTATTATTTCTAAATAAATAATATATAAACAATTAAATTGAAATATTATAAAATCAGTGAAGAAATTGAAATTATTATAGTAGTAACATAAATCAATGTATAATCCCATGGATAAAGAAGAACCTAAAACAAATTAAATCCACTACCTATAATAGAAACATGTTGATGTAGTGATGTTTTAGGCCCAGTCACAAGGGAATGATTACGAGTGGGTCTCTATAAAGTGGGAAACCTAAAGAATCATACAAAACTATTTAATGTCAATTCATATAATATAAAACCCATTATTCATAAACCACTTCATTTATGTGATGTGATTAGATTAAGTGAGAAATATAACGTCATTCATAATTTGATTAATTTTTTTGAAAGAAAAAAATTATTATTTCACAATATAAAAAACATAAACTATAGAATAGATAATTCAATCTAAACCATATATGTTAAAATGCATAAATATTTTGGAATTTTTTATTTTGTAAAAATTTACCATCATTTACAGAAATATGAAAATGATGTACAGTGTATTGTAAAACATAATGAATAATTGATTTGTACATTATCCAATCATCGTATAGTGATCATTGCATGAATTTTAATATCCTAAAAATGGTTATGTAAGATAATTACTCAAGTAATAATTTTAAAACATTTTAGTATTACACAATAAAAAATAATATAATTAACTTTAGAAGTATATGTCATTTAAAATATCAATGTTAAAGAATCTAATCTTAAAATTTAGCAGTATAATTAATGAACTATTAAATATATAATAAAAAATAATTAACATACGAACAGATGTGAAAATTATTTCAATAAAAATAATATTAAGAATTTAAAATATTAATAAATCACATGAAAAAAATTAAAGTATAATAGAAAGGAATCCAAATTAAATAAAAAATAACTAATAAAATGACACATTAAATAATAAATCATGACTAAAAATTTGTTCAGTAAGAATTAATTCCACATGTTTTATAAGATAGATGATGAATTAGTAAAACACATGTGAGAAAATTTAAATTATATCATCAAAGTCTCTTCATAATCCATGGTTATGTCATGATGTTGAGTAAAAGACCGTGCCATTTCTATAAAACTACAAATAAATAATGAAATGAAAATTAACATTTTTATTATATAGAGGGCTTTTACAATACTAATTTATGGATGATAAAGAAGTAATTATTATTACCTGTTTTCATACCTAAATGTGTTTTTTAATTTTGTATCTTGAGTTGGTTATGTAAATTATCTTTTTAAACAATAGCATTTGTGCATGTGGATTGTATTAATCCAATATCTATTGTATTTTTTTTCATAATAAGAAGCAACTAAAATTAGATAATAATGGTCAAATTAGATGAATAGATGTGGAAGGAAATATAAGAGTATAAAATTAAGTTATCCTAACAGTTAGTTTCTTAAAATTGATACGTATAATATATATAGTCAGAATTTATACTCGGTGGTGGTGGAGACATTATATTTAAGAATAGAGGTAATGAAATACAATGTGGATGGGAAATTATGTAAAGAGGGAAAATTAAACTGTGTATTCCTATCACATAAAATCAGAGTTATTAAGGAAAATATATTAATGAAGATAATAGTATAATGAAATTCAAAATTCATATAACAATGGTAATTTATAGAGGTGAATATGTTTAGAAAGATAAACTTCTTTATACTCATAAAGAATCCCCATTAACCATTATGAAATAAATAATCGAGGGAAAAATATGAAATAAAATTACTGTGTTAACTCAAACATTCTAAAATCTAGGTAATTAAAATATATACCCAATAGAAACTAATGATGATCAGAGGCTGATATATGGGGAGATGAGGTTAGGGGGTGGAGAAACTAATGCGGTGGCTTGGAGGTGAGGGAGCTGAGGTAGAGCTAAAGGCTGGGAGATTGAGGTAGAGGTATAGCCAAAGGTAGAGGAAGTGTGGAAAATGAAAAAGAAGACATAGGTACTAGTAGAGGCATAGCAAGAACTAGTATTAAGGAGGAGAAGGTGAATGAATAGTAATATGCATGTATTAGGATAGGTGGAAACATAATAGGTACTAGGGTGGTGAGGTAAAATAAGAATATAGAGGGTATCAAAAATTATGAGGAGACCATCACATAAGTGGAATCGATGATGTGGTGACACATGGAGGAATAGGACATTCTTTATTATATATAATGGATTTCTTTTAAAATTTCTTGTGGAATTTTTCAATATCTATTTTAATATAGAAATTTTCATTTAAAATTCATAATGAAAATTTTTATTAAAAGTTTCCAATGAAATTTCATTTTTAGATTGAAATTTTCAATAATAAAAAACTCACAGACACAAAAAAAATTTACATTTTAATATTGAATTATAAATTTCAAGTGAAAATTTATATTTGACATTTTTAGTACATATATAAAAACATCTATTAACATTTTATTTTTAATTTTTTATTTCACATATACTCTATATATCTCAATAGATAAAAATCTATATTGAAATTTTTAGTTCAAATTTACACTTCAGAAGTTGAATGAATATATATATATATGAATATATAAAAATATTTATATTTACAAATAAAAATATACAATATAATTGTCAAGTGAAAACATACACTAAAATATCACAGAATTTCATTTAAAAGTTTCAAATGACTATTCGCTATGAAATATTTTGGTTATCAATCCAAATGGTAACAAAATTTGATTATAATAAACTATATTTATATAAATATAAGTATATCCATGTATTTATACATAAATTTTTATCTTTTACTAATATTTTATAGTTATAGATACAAATTTACACTCAAAATTAACACTTAAATTTTACTATTGAAATGTTCCCAACTTTTTTGATAGAAAAAATTATGAAATAAATACATAGTAAAATTTCACATGAAAATATATTAATACATAATTAAATATTGTAAATTTACATTGAAAATTTTTAGACCAAAAACTTCTATTTATATTATACAATGAAAATATATTAACACATAAATATCGATGTAATTTGATCACAAGAATATGCAGTGAAAAGTTTCACTAAAAATTTTTAATGCACATTTCCACTAGAATATTATAGTTCAAATTTCCACTAAAATTACCGTCACAGATTAGAAGCTAGCTCACCATTATAGAATGTTAAATAGTATAATAGTTGTTCTATTTTTTGAAACTCATAAAGAAATTATTAGTGTAAATACCCGTAAAATTCAAGGGAAATTTGTTTTCTTAATTTTCTTTGGTATATTACAAGAACGCGGTTTCTGACGGCACCTGATTCCGAGGCCCGGTGTGCCCGGAATCAATTTTCGAAGTTTGGCTCGGGTACGTTCAGTGAACGAATGAGCGAGAATTTCTAACTTTTGATCTGGTGCCCGGAATCGAATTCCGAGGGCACCGATGAACTCGCAGCGCCGATATTCGCTTATGGAGACCTTTTCCGAGGTTGCGTTTTATGCGGGTTGGGAGTTAGTTTTTTGGTTTTTAAAAGGAAATTAAATAAAATGTGGAAACACATTTTAATTTTTAACCAAGTTGGTTATAACCTCCCAAAGGGAGTTAGGGGTGGGACCCACATCCACTTTACCTCCCTTGATGGGATTAAGTGTGGTGGGGCCCACACAAACCCTAACACTTCATCTTTTTTTTAACTCCTTATAACTCCTCTTTTATTAAACATGACAACTTGGTTAATTAATTGAGTTGAGTTGTTTGAATTTCAAACATTTGAAATTCAAGTTGTTTATTTGTGTAAATAAAATAAGCCTTAGATTATTTTATTTTGGTCGGTCTCCTTAGCCATCTTGAGAGGTTTTAAGAAGCTCTCTCCACCTTCTTTAACTTTGACGAAGAACACGAAGAACACTTAAGCTCCGACGAAGAACGCCGCTTCTCTCTTCTTCGTAGCCGGTGTGTTTCCGAAGACCGACAACGCCGTTTCTTCGATCTTCTTCCCGTGTCAACGAAAGGAGATGCTGTTTCCTCCTCGGATTATCTCCATCATCTTACGAAGCTTCTCCAGCAACGTACCTCTTCGGACACACCTCGACGTCAACGGAAACGACGTTCGACTTCCGCGACGCCCGACCTCCGCAACGCTTGTCTTCCGCGGCTTGTTGACGTGCTCCGCACTTGAATCCGAGGTAGGGGTTTATTTTATTCTTTTGATCATGATTTATACCCGTTATTATTTCTTCGTGAAATTTGTCCAATTATTATCAAATAACGCGAGGTGGTCGGACCGCACGAACATGGCCGACCCTCCTCCTTTTCATATTGATTCTGTTGTGGATTGAAACGGGTGTGGCGCGGTGTCGTTGCACCGCGCAGGATCATGCGGCAAGAAACGCGCGTCACCATCACGCCGTGTCGTAAAATAATGCAAGGACGCGACGCAGCCGCGTCGCGTCGAAGAAATTTGAAGGCGTCGTGGCCAGAGCAGGGCTGCGGAGGAGGGGCGCGGTGCCGTCGGACCGCGCCGGACAACGAAGGCCACGGCCGGTTCCGGGCTGCGGCGGAACGAGAAGACCGGCGACCAGCCGGGCCGCCGGTGTCGGAAGCCGGAAAGGGGACCGGCCTTGCCGGTCCCGTTGGGGAAGAACCGGTCGGCCAGGTCGGGCCGGCCGGAAGGGAGAAAACCGGGGGATATAATTTCCCCCGGCCAGCCATAATGGCCCCCCATTATGAGGGGAGCCGGTTTCACAAAGGGGGGGCAGGCGGCCCCCCGTTTTCCAGCAGCTCGGCCTTCGGCCGAGCTCGCAGCGCGCCCAGCGCGCTGCTTTGCGCCGAACCGGCGTGCCTGGACGGTCCGCCAGGATAGGCCGGGCCGAGCTGCGCCGGGCCAGGTCGACCCTGTCTGGGGCTGGTCGACCCGGTTCGGGCCAACCGGGGGGTCTCGGGCCGGGACGGCCCGGCCCCGAAACCCCCGTTACCGACCAGTTTGTATTCAAATGCCCATAACTCGGGCTACAGACTTCCAAACGATGTGCCGTCAGCGGCGATGTGATCCTTGGATCGAGACGGTCGTTTTGGTATATCGCACTCAATGTTTCGGAATACTTTGAGTTCGGCCGGGTTGGTTCGTACATGAAACCAACCGGGCCCTCGGAGCGGAAACACTCATATCTTGAGCTACGGACGTCCGATTGACGAGCCGTCAGCTTTGTTGAGTTCCTCTTAGTGAGACGGATCTTTTGGCACTCTCCGCCCGAGGTTTGGACGCAGGTGGAGTACGGTCGTGTTGGTTTGCCTTAAAAACCAACCGCGCCCCTGAGACGAAAAAGCCAATAACTCTCAGAGCGGGCGTCCGATCGACGCGCCGTCTGTTGCGTTGAGTTCCTGTTGACGATACAGAACTTTTGGATACATCAACTCTGGACTTTGTGACAGTTGATGTATCAGACTCTCGGCTCGTGGAGCAGACCCTCCCGAATGAGCTTGCTGTGTGCGGAAACCCTAGAGCTGGCTGCGACTACTACTGCTACTGCTACTGTGACTACGACGACGACAGAGCAGAGATCCTCAGTGGATTCGATGACGAAGACTACAACACTCAGTGATCCTATGTGGATCAGTGCTACAGGTCCTGTGTGGGCCCGATCCTGTGTGGGTCCGATCCTGTGTGGGTCTTTGCTCTGCGGTCCTGTGTGAACCAGCGCCTACAGATCCTGTGTGGGTCTGATCCTGTGTGGGTCTTTGCGGGGGTTAGTACCTATCGATCCTTTGTGGGTCCGACGACTTATATGGATCAGTGATCATCTCTATCATCTTTCGAAGAAGTATACCTATGTGAGCTGAATCCTGTTGCTTTCCTGTGTGGATTGTGTTGTGCTATCCTGTGTGGATTACGTTTTCTTTCCTGTGTGGAATACATTTACTTTCCTGTGTGGACTGAGTTGTACTTGGGCTCGGAGGTTGTAGCGTATTGTAATTGATGACTTAGTTATATGTATGGACATATACCTAAGCAGTGTCGGTTATTATTTCGTGAGTGTATCTATCCTTGTGGTTTATCCTTTGTGGATTTTGGGAGACCTTCGGGGGTCTCGGGGTCCCTACTGAGTAGCTTATACTCACCCCTACACGGGCTACGCCCGCACTACGTTGTGTTGGTTTCAGACGATGGACAGCGTTGATCGTGGTTGAGGCTTGTAGAGAAGGACGGTACCTGGAGGTGGACCACTAGGCGAGACGTGCTCGGAGTGGACGGCAGGACCCGAGGAGCAGTGGAGCTATCTGTACCCACCCTTCAAGTGGGATTTTCAGTGGACAACTCGGTGTAGTGGCTTTTACTTTACAATTTCTTTTTTCCCTTTCGAGTTGTACTTTACTTTCAGTTTGGGTTTGTATACTGGCCCATTTACTTTTCCGCACATTCAGTTGTACTCTGTTTTTACTTACTTTTTACTTTTCCGCTTGCTTACTCTGTGGTGCTTGTTTACTTTACAAAGTAAAATCCTTCCCTTTTTACCGGATTTACGCCTTGGTGCTAGACACTAGCCCCTGGCCTATGTAAGGCGGGCCTGGGGTAGTCACGGCACGGACCCCGAGGGCGGGTCGTGACAAATTGGTATCAAAGCAGTTCGGTTCTACCGCGAACACTGATCTTTTCTATGTAAAGCAATAATATTTAGCGTATTGAGTGTGGTTATCAGTCCAGGGAGTCTAGTGTTGGTGCGGCGGCTGACGTATCCGTACACCAGGACCCTGACTTCTGATTTCCGACTTAATGCACGAAAACATTGATTGCATGTGTGTTTCAAGTTTTCTTTGTGATTACTTTGTATCAGCTCACCAGGTATACTGTTCTGACCGTGGCGCACCTGTTTCCTTTTCAGGATGGCCCCATGACGGCAGCCAGCTAGGGTTCCGAGAGTCGAGCATGACGACAGCCCACTGAGCGAAGAGGCCTTGGTGCAGGGCCCTTTGTCAGTAGTGGCACAGGCGGTAGCACTACCCACCGAGCCACCGATGCTTCCAGCACCAGTCGTTGACGATGCACGTCGCCTTGGAGCTCTGCACGAGTTCCAGTGCCAGCGACCGCCTAGGTTCCGTGGGAGACGGACCCCCAGGCAGCAGAGGACTGGCTGGAGGCAGTGGTACGAGTTTTTAGGCTAGTGAGGACACCTGAAGACCTCATAGTGATCCTTGCTACGAGCCTACTACACGCAGTAGCGGGACGAAGGTGGATCTTGATGCTCCAGGTGCACGATGAGGAATCTCTACTTTGGACGGACTTTGAGATCCTCTTCCGCTCGGAGTTTGTCCCAGCCACCCTTCGTGCGGTGCGTATCTAGGAGCTTCTTCACCTGCGATAGGGCAGCATGACGGTCGCTCAATACTCGGCGGGATTTACTGATCTCTCACGCTACTCGACCGACATGGTACGTGACCCATTCTCCCGGGCCCGGACCATCGAGCAGGGATTGAGACACGAGATCAGGGCATCGCTGATCTCCCTCAGCATTCGGACTCAGACGGGAGTACTGGAGCGAGCCCTTTTGTTCGAGAGCTTCCTTGCTGAGTCTACACCAGCACCGAGACCCACCGCAGGGCGGCACGTGGCAGATTCATCTTCAGCAGGCAGTCGACGGATGAATCAGGGGTCCAGGCAGACCAGACCTTTAGGAAGACGACCTTAGGACACTGGCTCAGCAGTGTGGGGCACACAGCGTGGAGCCAGTCTTTCGAGAGGCAGACAGTGCTACTCGTGCGGCGGGCAGGGCCACATGGCTTGTGATTGCCCGACCCGCCGTGCCGAAGAGTAGCAGACGATTGAGGGAAAACCGAGGCAAAGGTAGAGGGTCGACCGTGGTGGTCCGCAGGGAGGAGGCGGACGAGGCAGAGGAGCTAGCCGAGCAGCAGGTGGTGGGAGAAACTTTGAGACTCTACCACCACCACCACCAGGAGGTCCACCCCGACCACAGGGAGCTGGCGGGCAGAGACAGGCACAGCTCCAGGCAGCAGAGGCCTACGACCATGGCGCACCCGAGATGATTCGAGGTACTATCTATGTCTATTCCACCCTTGTTGCAGTACTTATAGACACATGAGCGAGTCACTCTTTCATAGCCGCTGCCCTTGTTCGGAGCTCGGAGATTCCGACAGAGTCGTTGGCTCGATCCTTACGGCTAGAGACTTCTACGGGAGCAGACTCGATGATTACGCACTGGGGTCGGTAGTGTGAGCTTACTCTAGGAGGCGAGAGCTTCGGCTTGGATCTTCTTGTAGCAGCGTCGAGGCCTTACGACATCATCTTGGGCATGGATTGGCTATCTATGGTCCATGCACATATTGACTGTTTTAGGCGCAAGGTGCGATGTGTACGCACCGACGGGAGCAGGTTCACATTCACCGGCGAGAAGGGAGCTTTTGCAGCACAGGATGGACTTCCGCGGAGGAGAGGACAACCCATCACTCATCAGTTGGCTAGCCTCATCCTTGGAGCAGTTGACGTGTGGAGTCCTGGTTTTCTTGCAGTGGTGGATCAGTTTGTAGACATTTTTCCCGACGACGTTCCAGGGCTACCTTTTCACAGAGAGGTAGACTTTTATATTGACATGTACCCCAGGACAGCCCCGATATCGACTCTAGCATATCGGATGGCCCCCGCCGAGCTTCGAGAGCTACGGGTACAGTTGGAGGACTTGTAGGGAAAGGGGTTTATCCGACCCAGTGTTTCACCCTGGGCTTCCGCGATATTGTTCGCCAAGAAGGCGGACGGGATCTTGCGACTTTGTGTTGACTATCGTCGCCTGAACCAGGTGAAAGTGAGGAACAAGTATCTGCTACTGAGGATTGATGACCTCTTTGATCATCTTAAGGGATAACGGTGGTTCTCGAAGATAGACTTCAGGTCAGGCTATCATCAGCTCAGAGTTAGAGATGAGGACGTACAGAAGACGGCCTTCAGATGTCGGTATGGCCACTATGAGTTCTTGGTTATGCCTTTCGGTGTAACCAATTCTCCAGCAGTGTTCATGGCCCTCATGAACAGGATCTTTCAGCCATACCTTGATCGGTTTGTCGTGGTCTTCATCGACGACATACTGATTTACTCAACGACTGAGGAGGAGCACGCCTACCACTTGTGGGTTGTACTAGACACACTCCGAGAGCACCAGCTTTATGGTAAACTCTCTAAGTGACAGTTCTGGATACGTGAGGTCTACTTCTTGGGACACGTCATCTCTGAGGCGGGAGTTGCAGTGGATCCTGCGAAGATCGAGGCAGTGTTAGCTTGGGAGCCACCCAGGAGCGTGACAGAGGTGCAGAGTTTCTTGGGATTAGCTGGATACTACCAGAGATTCATGCCATAATTCTCCAGAGTTGCAGCACCACTCTCAGCTTTAACAAAGAAGGGGAAACCCTTCGTGTGGTCAGACAGATGTCAGCAGAGCTTCCAGGAGCTGAGACAGAGATTGACTAGCGCACCTATCTTGAGGTTTCCTGAGGAGGGAGTAGGGTACGTAGTCTACTGCGATGCTTCAGGGACCGGACTCGAATGTGTTCTGATGCAGGAGCGAGCAATTATTGCCTATGGATCACGACATTTGAGGCCGCATGATCAGAACTATGCTACCCATGACCTGGAGTTAGCAGTACTGGTCTTCGCACTGAAGACATGGTGACATTACCTGATGGATGAGCGCTTTACAGTCTTTTCTGATCATCAGAGTCTCAGGTATATCTTCTCGCAGAAGGACCTGAACCTGAGACAGTGGCGATGGCTCGAGTTCCTCCAGGACTATGACTTTGAGATAGTCTATACTCCTGGGAAGGGGAACGTTGTAGCCGATGCCCTCAGCAGGAGGACGGGCATTCAGCTACTTGAGGAGGTGACAGAGCAGCAAGCCTCTTTGTAGATATCCATCATGGATATAGATGGAGCAGCCTTCCTTCAGTCTCTCACAGTCACCCCTCTACTACTGCAGCGGGTCAGAGAGGCACAGCGTGAGGACACTGACTGTGAGACACGGCGTGCACAAATATCCTCGGGACAGGCACCTAATGGTTTCTCCCTTGGAGCAGAGCATGAAATACATTTCAGAGGACGTACCATGGTACCAGTCGCTTTTCTAGAAGAGGTGATGAGAGAGTTTCACACTTCTCCTTTGGTGGTACATCCTGGAGTGGCGAAGATGTACCAGGATCTCAGACGACAACACTGGTGTCCGGGCAAGAAGAAGGCTGTAGCAGATTTCGTTTCTCGATGCCTCACTTGCCAACAGGTGAAGGCAGAGAATCAGGTACCAGCAGGCTTGGTACAACCCTTAGAGGCCCCGGAGTGGAAGTGGGACGGGATATCTATGGACTTCGTGACTGGACTTCCACGCACTTCCAGAGGTCACGACTCCATTTGGGTGATTGTAGACCGACTCACCAAGTCGGCACACTTCTTACCCATCAGAGAGCAGGGCTCAGTGGAGAGCATAGGACGTCTCTACGTTCAGGAGATTGTGCGGCTCCACGGTGTGCCATCATCTATCATCTCCGACCGAGATGCTCGCTTTACATCCCGGCTTTGGACGGGGTTACAGGAGGCGTTCGGGACGCAGCTACGTCTGAGCACAGCCTTTCACCCTCAGACGGATGGTCAGACGGAGAGGACCATTCAGACTTTCGAGGACATGCTCCGCGCATGTGTCCTCGACTTTGGTCATAGTTGGGAGGACCACCTACCCTTGGTGGAGTTTGCGTACAACAACAGATACCACTCCACCATCGGGATGGCACTGTACGAGGCGTTGTACGGCTGACCTTGTAGATCTCCTTTGTGCTAGACAGACCCCGGGGATTCAGCACTTGTGGGACCGGAGATGGTCCAGGCCACGACAAAGAAGGTCCAGGTCATCCAGGAGCGGATGAGGATAGATCAGAGCCGGCAGAAGTCATACGCTGACAGGAGGCGGAGGCCACTAGAGTTCGAGGATGGCGACCACGTCTTCTTGCGTGTCTCACCTTGACGTGGTATACGGGGATTTGGCCGAGGTAGAAAGTTATCTCCACGCTTCATTAGACCCTTCCAGGTCCTCAGCAGGATTGGCGAGGTGGCTTATTATCTGGCTCTACCACCTCAGTTGCACCGGGTGCATGACGTCTTCAACGTATCTCAGCTGAGGAGATACGTGCACGACCCGGCGCACATCATTGGCCATGGAGAGCTTGACGTTGATGATGGGGCGACTTTTACGGAGGTCCCGGTGGAGATCGAGGATCGACAGTAGTGGGACCTACGTGGGCGATCGACTCCTCTTGTGCGAATCAGATGGCAGCATGGGAACCTCCAGGAGAGAACACGGGAGCGGGAGGCTCAGATACATGCTTAGTACCCTCATTTGTATCCCTAGTTTTGATGTATCTTTGCGGGGACATAAAGCCCTGAGGTGGTAGTAATGTAAAGAACCGTAAAATTGAAGGGAATTTTTTTTCTTAATTTTCTTTGGTAGTTTACAAGAACGCGGTTTCTGAAGGCACCTGATTCCGAGGCCCGGTGTCCCCGGAATCAATTTCCGAAGTTCGGCTTGGGTACGATCAGTGAACGAATGAGCGGGAATTTCTAACTTTTGAACTGGTGCCCAGAATCGAATTCCGAGGGCACCGATGAACTCGTAGCGCCGATATTCGCTTAAGGAGACCTTTTCTGAGGTTGCGTTTTATGCGGGTTGGGAGTTAGTTTTTGGGTTTTTAAAAGGAAATTAAATAAAATGTGGAAACACATTTTATTTTTTAAGCAAGTTGGTTATAACCTCCCAAAGGGAGTTAGGGGTGGGACCCACATCAACTTAACCTCCCTTGAGAGGATTAAGTGTGGTGGGGCCCACACGAACCCTAACACTTCAACTTTTTTTTAAACTCCTTATAACTCCTCTTTTATTAAACTTGAAAACATGGTTAATTAATTGAGTTGAGTTGTTTGAATTTCATTCTTTTGAAATTCAAGTTGTTTATTTGTGTAAATAAAATAATCCTTAGCTTATTTTATTTTGGTCGGTCTCCTTAGCCATATTGAGAGGTTTTGAGAAGCTCTCTCCACCTTCTTCAACTTTGACGAAGAACACGAAGAACACTTAAGCTCCGACGAAGAACGCCACTTCTCTCTTCTTCGTAGCCAGTGTGTTTCCGAAGATCGACAACGCCGTTTCTTCGATCTTCTTCTCGTGTCAATGAAAGGAGACGCTGTTTCCTCCTCGGATTATCTCCGTCAGCTTACGAAGCTTCTCCAGCGACGTACCTCTTCAGACGCACCTCGACATCAACGGAAACGACGTTCGACTTCCGCGACGCCCGTCCTCCGCGACGCTTGTCTTCCATGGCTTTTTGACGTGCTCCACACTTGAATCCTAGGTAGGGGTTTATTTTATTCTTTTGATCATGATTTATACCCATGATTATTTCTTCGTGAAATTTGTCCAATTATTAGCAAATAAAGCGAGGGGGTCGGACCGCACGAACACGTCTGACCCTCCTCCTTTTCATATTGATTCTGTTGTGGGTTGAAACGGGTGTGGCGCGGTTCCGTCGCACCGCGCAGGATCATGCGGCAAGAAACGCGCGACACCGTCGCGCCGCGTCGTAAAATAATGCAAGGATGCGACGCCGTCGCGCCGCGTCGAAGAAAGTTGAAGGTGTCGTGGCCGGAGCGGGGCCGCGGAGGAGGGGCGTGGTGTCGTCGCACCACGCCGGACAACGAAGGCTGCGGCCGGTTCCGGGCCGCGGCGGAACGAGAAGACCGGCGACCAGCCGGGCCGCCGGTGTCGGAAGCCGGAAAGGGGACCATCCTTGCCGGTCCCGTTGAGGAAGAACCGGCCGACCAGGTTGGGCCGGCCAGAAGGGAGAAAACCGGGGGAAATAATTTCCCTCGGCCACCCATAATGGCCCCCCATTATGATGGGTGCCGGTTTCACAAGGGGGGGGGGGGCAGGCGGCCCCCCGTTTTCCATCAGCTCGGCCTTCGGTCGAGCTGGCAGCGCGCCCAGCGCGCTGTTTTGCACCGAACCGGCGCGCCGGGTCGGGCCACGCCGGGCCGGGTCAACCCTGTCCAGGGCGGGTCGACCCAGTTCGGGCCAACCGGGGGGTCTCGGGCCGGGACGGCCCGGGCCCAAAACCCTCGTTACCGAGCGGTTTGGATTCAAATGCCCATAACTCGGGCTACAGACTTCCAAACGACGCGCCATCAGCGGTGATGCTATCCTTGGATCGAGAAGGTCGTTTCAGTATATTGCACTCAAAGTTTCGGAATACTTTGAGTTTGGCCGGGTTGGTTCGTACACGAAACCAACCGGGCCCTCGGAGTGGAAACACTCATATCTTGAGCTACGAACGTCCGATTGACGAGCCGTCAGCTTTGTTGAGTTCCTCTTAGTGAGACGGATCTTTTGGAACTCTCCGCCTGAGGTTTGGACACAGGTGGAGTACGGTCGGGTTGGTTTTGCCTTAAAAACCAACCGGGCCCCTGAGACGAAAAATCCAATAACTCTCAGACCAGGCGTCCGATCGACGCGCCGTCTGTTGCATTGAGTTCCTGTTGACGATACAGAACTTTTGGATACATCAACTATGGACTTTGTGACAGTTGATATATCAGCCTCTCGGCTCGTGGAGTGGACCCTCCCGAACGAGCTTGCTGTGTGCGAGAACCCTAGAGCTGGCTGCGACTGCGACTGCTACTGCTACTGTGACTGCGACGACGATAGAGCAGAGATCCTCAGTGGATTCGACGACGACGACTACAACACTCAGCGATCCTACGTGGATCAGTGCTACAAGTCCTGTGTGGGCCCGATCCTGTGTGGGTCTGATCATGTGTGGGTCTGCGCTCAGCGGTCCTGTGTGAACCAGCGCCTACAGATCCTGTGTGGGTCCGATCCTATGTGGGTCTTTGCGGGGGTTAGTACCTATCGATCATTTGTGGGTCCGATGACTTAGGTGGATCAGTGATCATCTCTATCGTCTTTCGAAGAAGTATACCTGTGTGAGCTGAATCCTGTTGCTTTCCTGTGTGGATTGTGTTGTGCTATCCTGTGTGGATTACGTTTTCTTTCCTGTGTGGAATACGTTTACTTTCCTGTGTGGACTGAGTTGTACTTGGGCTCGTAGGTTGGAGAGTATTGGAATTGATGAATTAGCTATATGTATGGGCATATACCTAAGCAGTGTCTGTTATTACTTCGTGATTGTATCTATCCTTGTGGTTTATCCTTTGTGGATTTTGGGAGACCTTCGGGGGTCTCGGGGTCCCTACTGAGTAGCTTATAATCACCCCTGCAGGGGATATGCCCGCACTACGTTGTGTTGGTTGCAGACGACGGACAACGTTGATCGTGGTTGAGGCTTGCAGAGCAGGACGTTACCTGGAGGTGGACCACTAGGCGAGACGTGCTCGGAGCGGACGGCGGGACCCGAGGAGCAGTGGAGCTATCTGTACCCACCCTTCAGATGGGATTTCCAGTGGACAACCTGGTGTAGCAGATTTTACTTTACAATTGCTATTTTCCCTTTCGATTTGTACTTTACTTTCAGTTTGGGTTTGTATACTGGCCCATTTACTTTTCCGCACTTTCAGTTGTACTCTATTTTTACATAGTGTTTAATTTTCCGCTTGCTTACTCTGTGGTGCTTGTTTACTTTACAAAGGCAATGCCTTCCCGTTTTACCGGATTTACGCCTTGGTGCTAGACGCCAGCCCCTGGCCTATGGAAGGAGGGCTTGGGGTAGTCACAGCACGGACCCCGAGGGCGGGTCGTGATAATTAGGAACATGAATCCATAAAGGGATAAAAGTTATATATGAAATATATATAATCAATGGATAATATATTTGTTTTATGAGTATATTATAAATGAGTTATTTGAAAATTAGATTTTAATTTTTCTAAGATATTTATGGTTAGACGGAGGAAAAATTTACTTGTATTATCTTATTTTGGATACGCAATTAGTAGCTATATGTTTTATACAATACAAAATGATGAATGTTGTGTAAATGAGAATAGTGGAGTGACTCTTATTGAAAAATTTGTGTTATTATATTGTTCCATTAACATAATTCTATTTTTTTTGAATATTTCTTAGGTTTCCATTTTCATAAAAATGGGTGTTTGATTATACAACATTCTTAGTAATGGTTTGTTCATGAAAATGGTCTAAAAAATATTTTATTTTAAAATTGATGGATTTTTCTGCTTAAAAGAGAATTTCTTTCATGATGAATGTACATAATAATGTTTCTAATTTCAATGATAAATATTAAAATGATCTGAAAATTTTTAATATATAAATTTAAACCACATGATGAATGTTATAAATATATATGAGGTGATAATAATATTAAAGGTAAGAATGTGGGAAAATGTTATAAGGCCAAAAAAATATAATATGTCATCATAAGGAATAATTAAAAAATATATGATAGTGAGAAATTGAGGTGATAAATTTGAGGTTGTATGTAATGTGTGTGGTGTACTTATGGACCTTAAAAATAAAATTTTAATATTTAAACTAGCATTGGTACTAAAATGTAGTTGAGAAATTATATAGATACTTGGCACGTAGTTGTGCTTAAAAACAAGGAAACTCTTTGGGAATATAATTTGGTAACATTTTAATGCACACTCTAAATTTTACTTTAAAATTGAATAATTAAGCATTGATTTGGTTATTATTTTCATTTTTATATTATATTAATATTATTATACCACTACGAGATTAAATCCATAATAATAGTTTCTAAAGAATCCGTATATCATTTTAAATGACTCTTAATGTAATAAATCATAGGTATTTTAAGGGGAATGTCATGCCCCAAACACCAAATTCATACACAACCATCATAAACCTTGAAAATTATAATTCTTTCATTACCCATCATAGTGAGGAGGTATATAAGGAATATTATAATAGATTTGAATTTATTTAACATTACATTTATAAAGTAATTTGATTTATAAATGTTAAATTGTGAAATGTCAAAGGTGTTCCAAATATAAACAATTCATAACAAAATCACCATACCCCTATCTTAAATTAATTTTGGGTATACTTAAACTGAAAAAATAGTGTATGCATTGAATTTACAGTAATCCCCCTGCGTGATATAAAACATTATATAATTATAAGTTTTCTATTTATATTAATATTGATCAATTAGACTATCTAGAAACCCCATCCCATATAATGTGTAATAGAATAATGATCATATATAAAATATAAAAAAATATATTAAAACAAAAAATAGTATATTTATCTTGTAAAACAACAAAATAATTAAAATTTATATTTCTTAAATATATTAAAAATTATTAATGAATACTAATTTTTCATTATTTTGTTATGATTTATACACAATATGAGTAAAATACCATAAATATATAAGAAAAAATTATAAAGTATTCTAAGTGTCTATAAAATTTAGTCCATATTATAGGTGTGAGTTTTAAATCCTTAATATGAGACTACAATTGGAAAGCACGAATAAAAGTGTATTTTGATAAGAAATAAAAATATATTCATGAAAAGTTTTAAATTATTGAAGAAATTATAAATAAGATAATGAAATAATAAAAAATCTTCTATGAGGAGACCAAAAATAAAAAAAATATAATAGATACCACATTCCTTAGAGCCCTAACATTGGTTTTAATGAAAGATATTCCCCTAAAAGGGTAAGCATACCTATGGTAATCATGTTCTTCAAAAAATTTTACATTACTTAGAAAATAAATAGTTATTGATACTTCTATTCTATTTAAATAACGTTGAGTGAAAAATATTGTGTTTTATATTAATCATCTCCCCCACATCTCCTTGTCTAAAGACGTATTGTGTATAATTCCCAAGGAGATACCCTACTTATTAAAAAACTATGAATTGATTACATGAGAGTATGTATTTAGGTCATTAATGATCCTAGAGGTAAGTTACATTTTACCCTTAATGATGTTGATATTAATATGGTGTATCATTTTATTGGAAGTTATATAACATGTATATTATAACTTATAAAGAACATGTTTAAAAGGGGGTATGTTATTTCAAACAAACATTGTATTCAATATCATTTATAGTGATTGAAAATGTTATAAACTAATTCACTTAATTAAAAAAAGGTGATGTACAATACTGTTTCATTTTAATCAAGTTTATATTCTATTTGATCAAATAATATATAAGGAACCATAGTAATAGATCTTCAACATTCTATGAAATCAATATATTTCCCAGGTACAATATTGTAAAATCATAATAACATAACATTTTTTTAAATATAAGAGACATGGAGGATCCACCTTAGACCTTATCATTATGCTGATTATAAGTGTAATTATAAAAAAAGTCATGTTCCCCATTTGATAATATATATATCATGTGTGTATTTATGATTATACATTGGCTATGTAAAGGGACCAACCTGTGATAGATTTTTTGTTTCAATTTTTAGTCATGATATGAATTGTTTATATAATAATTTATGTATTTATAATTTTTCAAAACTACATGAATACATTGAAAATTACAAATTCATGGGAAGAAATATATTTTTTCATGAATGGATTGAGATATTAGATAGTTAAATAACAATTATAAAAATCATAATGTGGTGTTTTACTATAACTTAGGTAATTTGTTTCTTTTTTAATTAAACTTCAAGATTTTTTTCCTTTTCAAAATTCATAATATCATATCTGTAGTCTCCTTCTCTACTTATAGCCTTCCACTGCCTCCAAAACTATCTGGTTACCAGAAGTCCTCTCCATGTTCCACAAGACCTTTCTCTTTCCATGGATTAAAATAAAAAATTTATACCCCTTTTCACCCATTAATAAGTAAAAGATCAAGAATATTTTTAATAATTTTGTTAACTTGAAGTAGTATTTTAAAACAATATATTTTTACATAATTTTCATGAGAAAAATTATTCATGTAAGAATGATACAAACTATTAGCATATGAAATTGAATGTATTGGATCAATAATATGTTGAACACAAAAAACATTAAAATTATTAATTACTTTATAAAAAAAACTCCAACTGTAGATGTCATCAATACCTAGAGAAAATAATACTTATCAAAATAATAAATGGACATTCATATCAATCGGGGTACGGAAAAGTAATTATATACATATTTGAATTCATGTGACCATCTATCGAACAATATGATATTCTGGGGTGTTTATCCAAAAAATAAAATCTATTTTTCATCAACCTTTACAGATTCAATTGTGCTTCAAAATGAATTTTTTAAATGGATATCAATATACTTCATAAATATAGAATCCCCATGGTATTAATAATTACTTTTAACCTATAATTCAAAATAATAATGACTATAATCTTGGAATAAAAATCTTCAGAAAGACCATAGAAATGTTTTTAATATTTAATGAACTTATCATAACATTAGAATGTATGTAAAAACTGATAACAAAAATGTACAACGAATTTTTACGTGGATGAAAATCACAAGATCAATATAACTCATGAGACGACATTAATGATCTAATATGTGTTGTGGTCTGACTAATGTATTGTGTATTTATATAATTAGTATTTTCTTAGTTATACAAATGGAAATCTAACAATATTTAGTTATGAGAAGAGATTAAATTAGTTTTAAAATTTTATATTTGGATATTTAATTCATTTGGGGCATGTAAGAAAAACATTCATGTCAATCATACATGAAGTTTTCTCAAAATGACGGATAGTTCATTTTTAAGTTATATAATTAATCTCAAAATGATAAAAATTGTAAAAATGAAATCATATTTTCATAAATATTTAGGACAACAATCATAGATTCATTTATGAATCTTAATAAAATACTGTAAATTAAATAGAATTCTAATTTATCTAGAATGATAGAAATTGTGTTTGTAATACTGAAAGTATTCAATTATTATAAATATCTCTTGATTGATCATAACTATTTAAATGAACTAAGATTATTGAAAACATTTTGTAAAACTATTTTCAATTAATATATCACAAGTAAGATGAAATAACCTATTAATTCGACATGTGATATGATATTAATGACACAATTTTATTTTTTAGAATTAAATATCATTATTATTTTAAACATGTATCTCAAACTATTTATGTTCATTTTTTACATATATATTTGTTATTGATAAGATTTCCCTATAGTAGATTATGATATGTTTTTAGGAATTATTGTTTTCATTATTATCAAAATATCATGTGTCATAAGGAAAGTATATTGTGAATTATATAAATTTTATCAAAAATTATTTTACCTTAAAATTATAATTCGTTTACATTTTTTAAAGTATAAAAAATTAAATATAATTTTTTTAATTATAAAAAATAATCATTTGTATAAAACGAGTTGATCCTTTAATAAGTTCCATTTGAGTAATATTATGTTAATATTGGTTGTATTTTTAATTGTTTATAACTACTTTATATCATCATAGTTGTTACAAGAACTATATCAATATGATGAAATGTTATGATTATTATTATTATTTTAAAATACTATGGTTTTATTTATAAATTTTAATTTATTTTTGTGTTTAATTTGTTGGAGTAGATTGATGTTACGTGATTCAACAAATAACAGCGGGTGATAGAGACATTTATCAATGCTAAATAAGAATAGATAAAAAAATAACTTTATTAGAACATAAATTATTAGAACATTAAAGTCAGTAATAAATTCATTTTTTGAGTAATAATAATGACCTAATATGTAGAAGTTAAATAATATTTATCTCACATAATTTTTCAAATAAAATTATAATATAATTTATTAAATAAAAAATATCATTTTATATATATCATTAACAGTAATGCATGAATTTATCAGGAGCCCATGTTGGATGTCTATTATCTCTAGGGTTATCCTAGATTTTTCCCCATTTTGGTGGTTTGAGGTTTTAAATAAATTTATTTCTGGCATGTTTGATGTGATATCTTCTTTTTCTGAATTCATCTATTTTGATTGGATTCATATAGTGGGTTCTTGGTATGGATGATCATTTTTCTAGTGGTTTGGATTATTCTACCTCTAGTGAAAATTTATATGGTGGATTATCTTCAAATGATTCATCAATCTGGTATATTTTTTTAATTATTTCATATTGATTTTGTTTTTACTCATCTGGTTCCGATCAATTGGTTCATCTTTACATGGTTCAGTGGTTTGGATTTAAGCAATTTTATTTTCATCTGGCACAGTTTTCGTTAACATCATTATCACAAGGAAACTCTTGTTCAATGATTCTTTATATAGTTCAGCGGTTCTTGTCGGGTTTGTGTTGGGGAATTAGAGTATCATGGTGATGATATGAATCACAGAAAAGGAATAAAATGGATGAACATTAGAGATTTACTTAGTTTACCAATGCTGGATACATCAATGGGAGAAGGGGGATTGTTACATTATTTATTCTCTCTAAATAAATTATTCAACGGATCAAAACTCTTAAAGGTCATGTAATTTGATCCCATTATAATGAGAAACCAAAAACATAAATTAATACCATTTTTTCGTAGTTTATCTACCGTGAAAAATTCATCGACCGACTGCTCCAAGTGAAAAGTGCCTCCGGTTTTTGGTTCCATCCAAAGAATAAATTTCTACTAATAGAAAAAAAACCTCAACAAATTTCTCCATTTATTGGGAGTGTCCCTCACAAATATCCCCTTCATGACAAATTTGGGTTAGAATATTGACCTATAATCTCCTAGCAGGAATCTGACATTTCTTTCCATAAAACCTTCATAATCATGGTTTCCCCATTACTGTTGGTGTGGATTTTCTCAACATTCAACTGTACTTCACACAGAACATTCTAGATCTATGGTATCCCACATCGATGTGTTTGGAACTGGAATGAAATTTTGGATTCTTTCTGTGATGAATAGCACTATGACTGTCAAAATATATAATATAATTCTCTTAATTATATCCTCGCTCTTGTAAAAACTTCTTCACCACAATATATCCTAAAAACCTTCACTGACCGTGTTATATTCTTTTTATATGGTAGAGAAAGAAACAAACTTCTAAAGGCATGATTTCCATGAAACTGCTCCCCCTACAAACGATATTTGGTAACTAGATATAGATTTCCTCACTTCTATATCTCCCTCTATATCTGAATATATGCATACTCCTAAAACATTTTTTCACTTCCAAACCATAAACAATGACTAGAGTAACATAGAGATACCTAAATATCAATTTTACTATTTTCCAATGATCCTTTCCTGGATTTGATAAGAATCTTCTCACAATTCCAACATCATGAGAAATATCTAGTCTGGTACACACTATGACATACATAAGACTACCAATAGATGAATGACAAAGAACCTTTTCCATTTCTTATTTATCCTTATCAGTTGACGAAATATTATTTGTGTGATTCTAAAATGACACACAAGTGGATTTCTAACTAGTTTCACCTTTCTTATGTAGAATCTTTTAAGAATAATCTCAATGCATTCCACCTCAGATTGATAAATCTTGTGATTCCTCCTTTCATGCGTAATCACCATACTAATAATTTGAGTTTCCTCTCCTAAGTTCGTCATTTCAAAAGTGTTTTACAACTCCTTTCTCATCCTTTCAATCATAGTGATATCTCAACAAAATATTATTATATCAACAATATAAAGCAACAAGATAATGAAATCACCATAAAAAATAATTTTATGAAAAAATGATCAGTTTTTATCCTCTGGTACTCATTTTCTCCATGAATGGGTCAAATTTTCTATACCATTTCATTTTTTCCTATGTTAAACCATATAATATTTTCTTAATATTTCATACAAGGTTTTATTTATATTTCACCTGAATTCCCTATGATTTCTCCTTGTATAGATCCTCATCAAGATCACCGTGTAACAATGTTGTTTTTACAACTAGTTGTTGAACCTTGATGTTTAGAGTGTCATAAAATCCCAGAAAAACACTAATTTAATACTTTTAACCACAAGAGAAAAAATTTCATCCTATTAAAAACCTTTATTCTAAAGAAATCCCTTCACAACATCTATAGTGTTGATGGGAGTGTCCATCTTCTATATTAATTATGCACACCCACATGTCCTAGAGTATCTTCTTTTCATGTGGTAACTCTACCGAATCAAATGAATGGTTCTTGTGCAAGGATCTCATATCCCCTTTCATGGCCTTATTTCACTCCATATTATTTTGTCTTGTAATTTCATCATTATAAATATATGTCTCTCCTTCATAAGTGATCACCAAATACTCATGTGGTGAGTATCTATGACTTGGTTTTCGTTCTCTTATGGATCTCCTCTAAACTCTTTGGGGGAATCTGTTCTGGAATATCATATGATGAAGGCATAGTAACATATAGAGACATATTACCTAGTAGTGATGTTTCATCAGTGTCACATATCTCTCTCATACTCACTAGAATTGATGGTGGTGAAAGTGGTTCCAGATAGACTGGCATTTCCTTAGACAACAACTTCTCTTCATTTCCTAGATTCTCAAAATCATCAATCGTCTAATCCTAAAGAAACAACACATCATTTTTTTCTAAATATACTAATGATGATAGGATTTCTAAGTCAGTATCCAAACTCCTCATGAAAATATCCCCGAAAGATACACTAATTTACTTTTCCATCAAACTTCACAACCTCATTTTTCCGATGTGAAAAAATTCCTGACAACAAAATATTCTCAATTGTTTGTATGAAACAAATTTACCAATCCCAACACTTTCTATATCATCCTATATTTATTTAATTAATGGATATGGGATGATAAAATCCACTACGGCCCTCATTGCCTCCCCCAAAAGGTGTTTTATAGCTTTTAATTTGAGATCATACACTAGAATCTCTCACAAATTGTTATTTCAATCCTCTCTACAACACAATTATACTAAGGTGTCTTTAGTACTGGTTTTTCTATCCTGATGTCAAAACTTCTTCAATACTCCTCAAATAGACCACAGTACTATACTCTATTATCTATTTGAACACACTGTAACCATACACCTATTTTTCTATCCACCTTCACATGAAAATTATTAAAAACATTAGGCACTTGATCATTCACTTTCAAAGAAAAGGCCCATACTTTTATATAATGATGATTTTTAAAGGTAACAAAATAAATTTCACCTCCCATTGGCATAGTGCTCATCATGATGAAATCTGTGTGAGTCAAGTCTAATTTTTTATTTTTCTGGATGTTAAATAACCATGAAATGTTACATTGTGTTGTGTTCCCATCATGAAATCAACATTGGTATCCAAATGGGTACCTTTTATTCATTAAAATAAATCCTTTCTAGAGATCATTTGGATTCCTCTATCACTCGTGTGACCATGATTCATGTGTTATAATTCTATAGGAAAATATTTTCTTTTTGTATTTACTTCTCCTTCACAAGGACTCACATATACAAGATAAAGATAAGTATATTTATTTCCTTTATAACATAAAAAATTACCTTTTCTAAGCTTCCCATTTCCCATCACCAAAGGAACAGACATATCCTTCACCATCAAGAATCCCAGTGGATATCAGATTGAGGAAAATATTAGGAACTTGTCTCAAATCATTTAATAGTAACCAACATCCAATATTAGTCTGCAAAAAAATATTACAAATAACATTAATTTTGGATGCACCATCATTTACTAACTTCACATGTATGAAACTTCCTGAAGTGTAAAATCAGAAGAATTCTCTTCTAGAAGTGACATGGTAGGGGGCTCTAGAATCGATCACCCATGTCGAGTCTTTGCTTACCATACTAAGCTGATTATCTTCTCGATCAATAATTATTTATTCATTGACAACTATAGAATTATTATTTGGGTCTTACCTTCTTCATTTTTATGCTCAGATTTCATCCGCCTACAATCCCAAATGAAGTTTGTAGGCTTTCCAATGTGGAGAAATTTCTTGTCATATATCAATCGATATTTTGATCACTTCTTCCTTTGCATAATTTGCTCACAGCAACCTCTTCCCATGATTCATCCTTGCCATTTATACTTACCTAGTCTTTCAGTGATATGAGCCTTTGATTCTGGTGTACATCATTCATCTTTCATTTGAGACTCTTCGTTCAACATTCTATATTTCACCATCTCAAGAGTAACAGTTCCATTTGGAGTTGAATTACTAATGGACACAACATGTGTGTCTCAAATCTTTGGTAAATAACTCAACATAAACAATGCCCACATCTCATCATCAATCATCATTTTCAAGGAATTCAAAAGATCAAAAGTACCTTGCAACTCACTCATGTGCTCTAATACTTTGGTTACATCTTTTTACTTCATGTTGGGAAGACTACATATTATGTTTTCTTTTTTCGGTGTGTTTTTTCTTGAATATATCTTTTCAAATTATCTTTGTATATAAGAGGAATTGTGTTCATTGGAATAATTTATCAAGATAATTTTTTTGATCCATTGTCTGGTTTTGGAAGTGAACATCATATTCAGAATGACCCAATACACATTAACTAGTGATGTACTTGCTGATATCTTCTCACCTAATTGACAAATTATTCAATATTTCTGATGTTTCTTTACAATGGGATTAGTGGCTCCACTACTGGTTTCCAAAAATCATTAACATATAAAAGATATTCTATTTTGTTTCTATAGATGGAATAATTAAATGCGGTAAGATTAATCATAATAACGATATTTTATTCTTTTTATGGAGTGATAATTTAGAAATTCTAGCCTCAAAGATGTGCCTATAATGTTTGAAATAACTGAAATCAAATCCTGGATCACTGAAAACAAACTATAATAGGACAAGATATAGAAAAAAAGTTTCAATAGTACAAATCAGCATATGATGTGGTGCTAACATGGTTCACCGATATAGTCTCTGAAAAACACGTTGGAAATTCACCTCCAGTATGAAATATTTTATATTCTCTGGTAGGGGTGTTCTGTAGAACTATGGTATGACTAAAACTTTGAACAGCTCTACCAGATTCATCTTAGCTCTATTGTTTACGTTGCTTACTCCATTGGAACTATCTTTCTAAGTGCTTCATAGATCTATCCTCAAAAAAATTTCCAATCACATTGAATTTTCATGTCACTGGAAAAACTGCAATCGTTACGCCTTTTTGACTCCTCTTCCACTAATACCACTTTCTGGGGGCAACGAAGTGTCACGATGGTGAAATCAAACAAAAATGAGGATGAAAAATGAAAGAACATGAGAGATTTTTGTGGGTCACCCATGGTTCCAACATCTACTAGAGAAGGGGGGGTTATTTAATTATTTCTTCCCTTTGGATAAATTAATCAGAGGATCCCACCTATTACAGATCATGAGAGTTTATGTCTTTTTAAATAGGAACCAACAACATAAATTTCTCATGTTGTTGTGTAGTTTATCTACACATAATCAATTTTTCTCCTTAGTGCTTCAAAGTACAATGTTCCACCTAGTTTGGTTTCTAACCATGTAATATGGTTCTTCATACAAAAAGATTATTCTCCCTTTCATGGGAGTTCCCTCATAGTTCGATGGATCATTATATCGTCAGTGGTCATCTCGTTAATTGGTTTTCATTTAGTTTAGTATCCTCTTAATCTTAATAATTTCAATGATCTGGATGAGTCCTCATCTTGTTTGGTCATGAAATTATCTTTTGGTGGATAGGTTTCAGGCAGCCTCTACACTAATGAAAACCCCATGTCAGAACGACTACCGTCTTGATGATATGAATTCTTTGCTGATGGATGATATTTAGAGTTGTGAAGTGGTTGATGCTCATAAGATGATGCATCCATTTAAGCCAGCTTGATAGGACAATATTTCATACAATTTTCATTGAACAATTCTAGGGCACTATGGAAGAGGACTTTATGAATCATATGAATGATTTTGGCAACAAAACCATTAATGTGAGTATCCTTACACAAATTACAAAGGTTACTAACTGGATATCTATAAAGGACTATAGATCAATTAATCTTTATAATGTTATCAAAAAAATAACACTACCATAGATTGGGGCAAAGGTAGCACCCACCATTATCAATGATAAGAAAAACACACTGATAATAGGGGAACATTATCAGTGCTAGCAAAAAGAACTGATATATGTAACATTTATCAATGCTAAAAAAAGGGATGATAAAATGTATATTTATGAGCACAATTATTAGCACTGATAAAAGTATCTAATAAAAGATATTATAAATTTTTATTAAATTGTTATACTTATATTCAAAAATAATGTTTATTTATAAACATTAAATAAAAACCGCATGTTTATAATTAATATTTTTTTAATAATTCACTTATATATATAATGTTTTAGAAAATATTTATAAGATTATAAATATATATTTAAATAACCATAAGATTATAATAGATTTTATTAAATAATAAATATATTTCTTATTTTTATTACTAAATATTTATTATTATATATATTATTCATCTATAGATACTTTTTAAATATATAAAATTATATATATATATATTTAAATAAATATATGATTCCAATGAATTTGGTCAATAAATATATTGATGTGTGAGTATAATTGATTTGCATATATTATGTACTCAATATGAATTAATGTTCATTCATATATCAAAACATAATTATTATTATTCATGTTGTCCATATGTGGTGACTCGTTATATATTATCTATATATACTAAGTAGGTATATGATTCATTCATATTATACCCATAAATGTATTGTCTTAAATACTAATACAATTACATTGAGTATATTTAATTGACAAATATATTTATTATATTTATTTTTATTATTATTTAAATATATATAAATAAATTTTAAATAAATTTATTGATAATTATAATTATAACTATTTATATATATATTTTTATAATATTATAATACATATATCTATTATAATTATATAAATTAAAAAAATATAAAAATATTTATAATTATATAAAATAATTTATAAAAATATTTACTTATAGTTATATACATATATATATGTAAATAGTAATAAAATTATAATAAATATATTTATTATACTTATAATGTTATGAATATATATAACTAAATAAATATATAAAAATAATTATAAATAAATAAAAATATTTATAATTATAATTCTAAATAGAGAGAGGATGGCAGAGCATTGGGTTTCACGACGCTCCCATGCCATTTTGTTTTGGATCAAGGGTTTTTTCTTGTCAATCCCTCATTTCTTTGGTTCTGTAAAGGTTGGCTATAAAGACGATGCACAGGGAGAGGTAGCTCAGCGTGATTATTCAGTGTCGTGATAGAGTCTACTCGAAACTACTGCTGAAATATGGAAGTAGCGTCAGGGTTTTCTCAATGAAGGTATTACCTATGCTGGATCGAAGTGGAGAGATCTGCTAAAGGTTGTGGGTAAGACTGGCACTAGACCATCGTAGCAATGGTAGGGTCTTCTTTATGTGAGTATTGCTGGTAATGTATTGATGCACCGATATTTTCCTGAGGTTGTGGGTTTTGGACCATCGATGAAATGGCTGAGTCCACTAGATGCGGGTATTACAAAAGCTGGATCGATGCGGCGTGATCTGTTCGAGGTTCATAATTTTAGTAAGATCAGTGATTCTTTGATGAATCAACGAGGTCATAAGGGTCCGATCGTAGTTTTATATGCAGTGTGCTCTTTCTCCCTCTATAAAGGGTCGAATTCCTTTTTCATTCTTCATAAAGGAATCATATTTAATGTTAAAGAAGATTGCGATATTGTGTTAGAGAGACTTGAAAGTGGTAAACACTCTATCGCCGCTTGACTTATTTTTCATAGGGGATCCATTTTGATGAATATTTTTTATTTAGTTGACAAGTTATCAAGGATTTTGGGTTTCAATAATTGGAAATGTGGTTTTCCGGGATGTGGGTTCTATCATATCCTCTTCACTTCTGAGGAGTTAATGATGTGGGCATGAGGATTCAATTCTGTATCTCTTAAGCATAGATTTCACCACAATAAGGAATGTGAAAAAAATTCAATCCATTGGATGTAGGTAACTCTTCTGCACAAATATGGGTAAAGGTCTATTGTCTTCATCAGATCCTTTGGCATCCAAAAATCCTATATGAAATTTCCATGTTGACTAGTCTCCCAATTAGAATGGATAATGAATACAACATTGCAAGGTTCAGACATATTTTCCACTTTCTGGTTGAGGTTTATTTGAGTTCAACTCTAGTTGATCACTTAGTTTTTTCTAGTAATGAAGATGAGTTTGATTTGAAAATTTTATATGAGAAGGTTCATAGATTCTTTATGTAATGTAATATTATTGGGAATGATCTTGACAATTTTAAGATATCGGTTGTATGTGGGGTTTTCAGTACATGATAAGGTATCTTGTTTTTAATGGACTAGGAAATCAGGTGTTTTTGGTACTTGCAAGACTAATAATCTTGATATTGTATCCAATGTTGATGTAGGACATGATGTTGGTAAATATTAAGGTCAACTGACTAATGTTGTTGGTCATGTAGATGTATAGGGTACCCAACAGTCAGTTGAGATTTCTTTGCAAGGCTCTGGTAAGTAGAGGCTTTGGTTTGATATTATTGATGAGGTAACTCATAATGATTATGGAAAAAGTGCAATGGTGAACAGATATATAGTTTCCCTTCACATGAAAGTGGGTAGACCTTCTGTTATTGCAAAATCCCTTAGTGGGAATGGCATCATAGAGATTGATATGCAAGCTGTGACTGATGATCAAATTATGTATGAGAATGTGGATACCTTATCTATTTGAAGTAAAGAAGATACCAGAGAGATTATGGATGCTTCTGCATTGTCATATAGATTGGGGTCTATGGAGAGGAAATTAGATATGAAAAACATAAATGTTATGCCTGAGGAAATGATATCAGGAAGCAGTAAAAGTAATCAGAATTTAGATAACAAATATTTCTAAATGGTTGTAAGTAAAGGAGGATTCAATCCTAATTCACCTAACATTTCTGATAAAAAATCTGATAAGTCAAAAAATCTCACATAGTGTAATAGTTTTAAGGCCCTTGATTCTGATAATGATTATGTTCGTCATTTTTCTAAAGACATTCCTGATGAAACGGATGACCATGATGTAATGGTGCATCATAAAACTTTGAGATGGGGTAGGAATCAAAAAGGCCAAAGTTGGGGGTGTCCATGATGATTCAAATCAAGGGTGTGGGTGAAGAATTTCTTCTATATCGGCTCATCTTAGTCCAGACTACTAGAATATCATGGATAAGTGTATTGCACTTTTAATGAGAGGAATTCACAGTCAGAGTGGGAGTTTATTAATGATGTTGAAGTTTCTAATCGTGATTATGGTGATTCATGAGTTTACTGAGTTTATATTAATCCTTATGGATACATGATTTTCCTTTTTTAACACATCCATATTTCATGTGCTTTTTTCTTTTTCATTCATTTTAATGATAAAGGTCTTGACCCGAGGTTTTTTGGTATAATTATAAATAATGATAGGTATATTTAATTTATTATAAAGTTATAATAAATATATTAACTATATATAATTATAAAATTAAAAATATTTTATGAACCCGAATCTTCTTTTCAGTTATGGGGTGTCTTTTCTGGTGTTTTTTTTAATGGAGGAGTTTTTGGAAATTTTAGGAGAACATGTTGTGTACTTAAAAGTACACTCCATGTACTCAGTTGACATGGGTGACCATGTACTGGTCTTGTAACGGCCAAGTACATAGCCACGTGGGGTGACATGGAGGCTGCCTAAAGAAGGGTTCGTTAAGGGAAAGTAAACACCATGTACTTTTAAGGAACACACCTTTTACTTTATTTTTTTCATTAAATGGACTGGGGTTGCGTCTGATGGGAAAAACCTTCTTCTTCTTGACTTAACTCATCCTGGAGTGACCGTACGTCACGAATCATCAATGAGCCCCCAACTCACCATCTGTTCTCTAATTTGAACTTTGTCAGTTGCATTGGATTCACCATGGAAAGCTCTTCCTTCGTATAGATCATCGGTTTTGGATTTCCAATCATTCATGAAATATCATCAGTTTATCACTTTTATCCTTTTTGTAGATCTGTTCCATTTTAGGGAGATTCAAGGCCTGATGTCCATGTATATCTTCCGTATAATGTCTTGGTAGGTGTTTTGTGCCTTGACATATATATTCTTTGAATTTTATTTGCAAAGATGACCAATACCCAAGAACAAGGTATTGTAGGTTTATGGGTTTTACCCCTGTTATTGCCTGTTAAACCCTGCTTTTTTTGGATAGAGATTAATTATTTGTGAATAGGGTTAACGTTTCCTTTCTATGGATGTTTTCCCAATATTTTTTTATTTTGACCATTTGGACTTGCTTTCCTATTAGGATGCTTTTCTTTCCACGCCTAGTATTGTTAGGGTGGAGTGATTATTATCTGACATAATTTGATATGTTGTAGACTATTTAGCCAAGTAGTTCATGAGGTTTACTTTAGCTTCCATATATTTTTGTGCATGATTGACTTACAGAGGGCAATGAGAACCTGGTGTAGTAGACCATAGGGAGAATGGATGTTGAGAGATTCTCTAGAGTGTCTGTTTACTTTTGCATTGCGAGACTAGAGGGGGATGGATGTAAGTACCCCCATAGTGTTTTTTTATTCCACGTTTCAAGACAACAGGGGGAATTGGATGTTGAGTGCTTCTCTAGAGCGTCTATAGTTACCAATATGAGACTATAGTGGGAATTTATGGTGAGTGCTTCCTCAGAGAGAGACACGGGGTTAGGAAATATTTTTGATGAAAAGTCGTGTACCTGATGTACAGGTCTTGTTGTGTAGACTGTATATATGGTTGGGTGACTAACGACACCGATGGATGGAAACCCGAGAGTACACGATGTGTCCATTGGGAACACACTGTGTATAGTGAGCTATGTAACCGGCCGTGTGACTAACAACACGGGTCGGTGAAGTCCTTTGCAGTACACGTCATGTCTAGAAAAAACACACATTGTATTCTTGTTCTAGGGGAACAATGTGGGTTAGTCATGTAGAAGAAATCAGGTAGGGGGGACGTGATTCAAGTTCACATCGTGTCTTGGTAGAACACGTCATGTGAAGGCTTGTGCGAACACACCATGTCATGGTTATATAAGCCGTGTTTCCATGTTTTGAAAGACATGAATGATTTCCTTCTCCTATTCCCTTATTACACTTCTAGTTTTCAATCCTTCATAACCTTGATCTAAGGTGTGCACTTGACCTTGCAGATTCATGCCACCGAGACTTCCTCCGGTTGTACACCAGTTACAGTGCAGTGATCAGACCCCGGACATGGTTGATCAGGTATTACCAGAAGATCCTCCTATAGTTCCAGTCTTGGCACCAACCATCATTCCAGACACAGGTGCAGATGCATAGTTCCGATAGGGATTTATGAGGTTCATGCAAACCTTACGATGAGTCCCATCCCCTGCCCCTTTTATGGAAGAGCTGCCATGAGTTTTCCAACAGCAGCATCCTCCAACCTTCATTGGGGATGTAGGAACATAGGCTACATAGTCATGTTTAGAAGCCATGATTTCTATCTTTGATCATCTGGAGATGCCTCCATATAAGAGGGTGATGGTTTATACATACATGTTATGGGGTTTTGCCAAGAGGTGGTGGGATGTGATCTCACAGGCAGGACACTAGTAGGTTATGGCTAGGGATAAGTTCCAGCATGCCTTCTATGGATACTTTTACTTGTAGACTTTGAGGGCCGATCAAGCTGAAGAGTTCATTAGTCTGTAGTAGGTACTCTTTCAATCATGAAGTACTCATCTTGCTTCACAGATCTGCTGCTCTTCACATCCATTCCAGGAGGTGACAAAGTATTTCTGGTGAGGAAGTTTGAGGATGGTCTCAGACCAGAAATCTAATCTCAAGTGAACAAATTTAGGTTGACTTTTGTCACCTATATAGTCAACCAAGTGCTGATCAAGGAGTGAAATCTGTGGGATTATCGATTTGTGAGCCAAGTTGGTTCAGCATCCAGGGTTGGTATCCCTCAAACTGACAACAGAAAGAACAACGGGGAGTCTACCCATGGAGATCCAAGGAGGTGAGAGATATCTCCTGGTAGCCACGTAGTATACTGCCAGTGTGGAAAGCCATGGAATACTAGGACTCACATCCTGAGAGACCCAGTGGAGTTCCGATCATGCAGAAAGATGGGTCATCTTCAGCATTTCTGTTACATTTTCTCTGTAGAAGCAGGTGATAGGTTTTCTTCTATGACTCCTCATTCAGGAGAAGCACCACCATTTTCTCATTAGTTATGGAACTAGAGTTCTTCCAGACATTCTAGTCGAGGTGGAGGTCACGGTCATGGTATCCAACCGGTAGGCTTTCAGCAATAGCAGAGTGGATCAGCTAAGGGTGGGAAGGTAGGGTCACATGGAAGTGGCGTAGGTTAGACTTTTGCAGTAGAGAAGACCCAGCAAGAGGATCTCAGACCCTCTACATTTCAAGGTACGATCCTAGTTGCCTAAATTTTAGCTTCTGCTCTTTTTGATACATGGTCTTCCCATATCTGTATATTTGTTGATGTTGTGGAGTGCCTTGTGTAACATCCCACGTAAATAAAGAATTTTACATTTTCATATTTATTAATATTTGTGAATAAAATTTTAATATTACTTTAAAGGGGATGCTATGTTCTATGGCGTACCTAATACGCAACAATGAGTTTTTTGAAATCTTACGATGCACACCAATAATATAATTATATTATTGTAAATGGTAGTAAACTCTTAGCCGATGTAATAGAGGGAATGAACATAACTAACTAAAAAGTTATTATATATTGTTATCAAATATTTTTACATTTATTAAATAAATGTTAGATTATTAAAATGCAAATGAATCCAATTTTAAGCGTAAATATTTAATTAATCTTTAAAATATCGATTAACCGCCTTTTGATGGCGAACCCTTTTTAAATCCACTTTTTGAAAATTTTATATGTTATATTTCACAAAATAAAATCCTTCTTTAGAATCAATATATCAATATTTACTTTGTGTAATTTTTTGTTATTTTCCCAATAAAGTTCATTTTTTTAATGAAGAGTAAAAATGATGTATTTTAATTCAAAACCTCCTTTTAGTATAATTTATTTATATGGTAAAATTATCTTTTTAATTGGTTTTAAAGTTTTATAAAAATATATTTTTACCCTTTATTCCAATTTTGGTCATTTTTATTAATTTCACTTCGAAATTGGACATAAACAAGTGTCAAACTTTTAATAGATATTGTTTCTTAAAAACACGCTATTTTTTGACAACGGGAATTGATTACAAAATTAATTAATGCAACTTCTATGTTTTTAATTTGGTAAAATTGATATCATTTTTGAATTTTTAATATCAAATATATCTTAGGGTGAATTTTTGGTATACTTCTAACAAATGTTAATTTTCAATGAATAGTGAAAAATACTGCATTTTAATTCAAAACTGCTTTTTCATCCAAATTATTTATATAGTTATATTGTCATTTTAATTTGTTTTAAGGTTTAATTTAAATATTTTTGTATCAATTAATATAATTTTGTTAATTGGATGTAATTTAAATTTTAAATTGGATGTAAAAACAATTCAATCTTTTGATAGATTTTACTTTTTAAAAACCCGTCTTTGGTTTTGACAATGGGAATTATTTTAAGTCAATTACTACAATTTCTGTGTTTGTAATTTGATAAAATAGATTCCATATTTGGAATCAGAAGGTCCAAATTATATAAGTAAGACTCTTTTGTTTTTGGACATTATGAATAGTAACGATGGTAATTATCTTTAATTATCGTGTTTAATTAGTAACCAGATAGTTAAGGGAAATAAAATAATATCACAAAAATATAAAATGACCCCAAAATGTGTTTTAATGATACTGGTGGTGTCATTTCCAACCATGGGATGCCTTGTGCCAACCTTGGGACCCCATGGAATCACTTTAGTGTGGTAGTGACCTTTTATCATATTTTTTTTAAAGAAAGGAAAATGTTACCAAAGTATATAACACCTAAGTAAAACAATTTTAATTTTGTCTACATAAACGATATCTTAGACTATAAATAGTCATTGTAAGTATAATTATATTTTATACATCATAGTATTTGTTTTATAATTTTTAGACATTAAATAATTTAATTTATTTATGACACCATGATGATACATCGATTATCTCATTCATGAACAATTTAAATAAAATGAAAAGATAAGGTGATATCAAACACATAAACTTGTCTAAAACCAATTGTATGGGTTTATTGCGAACCCCTTTCACCTTAGCCTCGAAATATATCTTTGTGGGACCTTTTAAATCCGAAACGCATTTTAAAATAAAGTAACATTTCATGATTTTCCATGTGTACCCCTCCCCCCTCTTATAAAAGGCCCCCACCTATACCACCTTCACCACACCTCTCAAGTAATTGGATTGTCCAAACTCAGATCATTTAATCTCTCCACATCCCTATCTTCATCATATAAGCCTTACCTTAGGCAAAAATATCTTCAGGAAACCCTTTTGCTAAAAACCAAGAGGAGTTACCAGATTTAAAGGAAATGTTCTGTCTTATGTTATTTTGTTTTATTTTGATTCTCCGACCCCCTAAACTCTTTTTATTACTTTATTTTCTAAAAACAACAGTATATTAAATATAATAGGATGTTTTTATGAGAATTATTTATGCTAAACTTACACACACCTCCATCTAATCGTTAAAGAACATACTGTTTCTGTGGGTTGCGAATTACAGCCTCACGAAACGATGATTGTTCAATATTCTGTTAACACCTCTCATGGTGGCCATTAAGATGTCACTGTATTTATATACTATATATATTATGTTTATTTTTTCCTTATGATTCTGTATCTTTCATTTATTCCATACCTTTATGGTTTCCATAATGGGTAAACACGATAATTTCATTTTAGGAAGTGCGGACTACCGCCCCATCAAAGTGATTTGAATCGTTAATGCCATATGTGGGATGTATAAAGGATGTATTTTATGATGTTATAATTTAATTATAATATAACTTTGTATAATTATGTTTTAATTCCATTAAATTATGATATAGAAATGAAATTAGTGTTTATGCGTACGCACGGCTTACCGTCTCCATGAACGGTGCATTTCATTTCTTATCTCCAAATGTTGTGTAAAATTATAATTACATATACATAATGGATATATGTGATATATATTACATATAAATGATTAATATCATTCTGTAATTATAATATATATATATATATCTATCATTTAGTTTTAATTCCATTAATATGACAAAGAAATGACAGTAGTGTTCATGCGTACGTACGGCCTATCGTCTCCATGAACGGTGCATTTCATTTTTTATCTCCAAATGTTATGGAATATTATAAAATGAATATATAATGGATATATATGATATTTAAATAATTAATACTATTCTAGAGATTATGTTCCTATAACTACATGGAAAATTCTTTTCAAACAAGTTCATTTTTGACTCATGTACCGAACATAGACAAAACGTATGATATTAACTCACATAATTAAATAATTATTATAACATTATAATATCTAATATGAATTGAATAATAAAATTTAATGGATAAACTTAATAAATTATAAATTGACCAAAGTTTATTATTCATGAATATAAAGAAACGAACAAGACAAGTCAGACATGAGGTAAGGGATCCTACCTCTCTCTTTCTTTTCAAGTACTTTATTTTATGTCATCTCTTTTATGCTCCATGTTCTGATATTGGAAAATGTTATTTTATATTCAAATTAAATTAATTTGTATTTTCATATGATTAGGGACCCCCTCTTACTCCCATAAATTAATTTTAATATGTTTTTAGTGGCGCTGTTAGGCTGCCGAATTTTCGTAAAGAAGTTCTTATCTCACTTTTAATTCCGTGAGATCTCCATTGTCCGCCCCTTATTTATTTCATGTGGTGTATGTACTGCCTATGATTGTATCTTTGTGTAGTATACATTAATTTATGGTTATTTACATCATATTTTTTTGACTTTTCTTTCATGGGGTGTATGTTTCGAAAAGTTACCCAAATCGGTAAGGGAACCTTTCACCCTCCTCTTTTTAAAAAGACTTATTTTGTTATGTCTTTTAATTTACATCATATTATGTTTGGATATGTTATTATATATCCTCATTGATGTAAATTTTATGTCTAAGTGATTAGATACCATTTTCCCTCTCATCAACTCATGTTCTGAATTTTAAAGTGACGTCGTTAGGCTATCTAATTTCTGTATGGGAACTTCTTTACCCAATTTCAATTCTTCCGGTTAAACCTCTACTAATTGATTATGATGTGCTATGAATATGTTTGAATGAACTTTGATTGTTTTACACTTAATATCCACTTATATTCGGTGTATTTATATTTGTCACACAAAACTTCATAATTGATTTATCCTTAATCTAAGGATACAGTCTTTGTAAGGTACATTGTCACAATCTCATTTTATTGAGGCATCCTTTGATTTATCCAAAACTTTCATTTATACGTTTTATAAAACCCTTTTGACCTTTGGCTTCCTTAACAATCCATAATGTTTTTAAAAGGAAAATAAATACTATATACTCTTTTATGTATTTTGGTATATAAAATGGTTTTTATAATGTTTTAATTATATCAATGTGTTGTATTGATATCTTGTGATTAAAATGTGGAAATGTTATGATTACTTTATGAATGTTTTATGTGATACGATTATGTTATGGTTCTTGGGAAATGTTTATGAAATCGGGTGGTTCCGTGATAATCTAAGGGCGGGTGAGCCCGATATAGCTCTCCAATGCAATGGGTAACGAGAAGGAGGTAAACGTGAATGTTTCTCTGAAGATATTTAGGGAATATATTGTTATGGGTTTTCCAAACATAACCATGAGGGTTACTCCCTACGTAAGAATGTTATGAATGCCTCAAGTTACCTTTATGTCTTATGATTTATAAGAGTTATTCATAAATCCTATGATTTCATGAGGTATGTTAAAGTGACTATGTTTTATGGGTAAAGTATGATTTCATTGATTCTTATGTATACATGGACTAATGTTTTCATTCCTTGTTTTATAACCCTTACTAAGCTTTTTATGATCATCCAAATCTTTTGAAATTTTTTTCATAGGACATAAAGTTGAATAGGGTCAAGGATGGGATAATGGAAAGTCATGATTTCTAAAACATTGAACTAGACATGACTATTTTGTTCAAAGAGTTTATATTTTGTGGAAAAATGGAAACTAAGTAGATGTGTCTACTTTTTAATATTTTGAGATCTAATAGTTATGTCCTAATTCTCTAAAACTGTAAACCTAAAAAGATCCTTAATGTGAATTATTAATTTAATTCAAGATTATGTAATGTTTAAAGGCCGGGTCCTTATACCTTGGGCTCTGTATATTTTATTCTATTTATTTCATGACTCTGGACACTTTGTTAGGAACAAGAACAACTAGTGTACATCAGTGCAAGGAGTTCCCTCTTGAGGTTGGTGGGTGTCACTTCTTATGGGACCACTACATCCTAGAGATTACATGCTAGGATTTCATTCTTGGAATGGATTGGTTAGTTCCATTCTAAGCTTTTGTTGATTGATATTGTTATAGGGTGAGTTTCATGTCACCAGAGGTCATATCGTTTCTACATAAGGGAGAATGTGAATTCTCGGCGAGCAAATCTGGACGAAAGCATCATGGGTTGGGAGGAGTCACAACCCATACTTCTAGTCTATATCTAGATGACCAAGGGAATTCACAGATGGACTTCCCTCTAGTGGTGGATCGTTTTGAGGATGTCTTTTTGGAGGACGTTTCAGGTTTTCCTCTGGAGAGAGAGGTAGAATTTTCTATTGATCCTGTTCTAGGAGAGACGCTGGTGTCCATTGCTCCTTATAGGATGGCTACACCAGAGTTACAGGAGCTCAAGAAGTAGATGGAGGAGTAATAGGCAAAGGGTTTCATCTAACCCAGTACTTCTCTATGGGGTTCTTATGTCCTTTTGTGAAGAAGGCGGATGATACCCTCAGATATTGTGTGGATTATCAGAAATTGAACCAGATGGCAATCAAGAACCAATATCCCTTGTCAAGGATTGATAACCCATTTGATCAGCTTCGAGGAGGCTAGGTGTTCTCGAAGATTAACTTGAGATCCGGTTACCATCAGTTATGTGTCAGACCATCTGATATACCTCTTACAGCCTTCTGGAGTAGTTATGGTCTATAAAATTATGTGTTAATGTCATTCGGTCTCATGAACGCACCTACAGTATTCATGGAACTCATGAATCGAGTGTTCCATCCATACTTGGATTATTTCATTGTAGTCTACGTGGATGATATCTTGGTTTACTCTTGTACTCGACATGACCACGATACTCATCTTGAGATCGTTTTGAGTACACTGAGAGATCACCATTTATATGATATTCTCTCAAAATGACACTTTTGGATGGACCATATTCACATCTTGGGTCATGTTATCTGAGAGATAGGAGTATCAGTAGACCCAGAGAAAGTGAGAACAATAGTTTCCTATGAGCATCTGAAGAACGTATTTGAGTTATGAAGTTTTCTAGGGCTGGATAGATACTACATACGTTTCATACATGAATTTTCAAGCTTATTAGCACCACTGGCAGTCCTGACTATGAAGGGTGTGGTGTTCTTATGCTCAGATTCTTGGGAGTCACCCTTCCAGGATCTGAAATTTAGGTTGACTTTATCACTCATACTACTACTTTCAGAGTTGGGAGAGAGGTATACTATTTACTATGATTCTTCAAGTATCGATCTGCGAGTTGTGATTATATAGATGGAAGGAGTCATTGTATACGGGTCTCGTTAGTTGAGGCCACATGAGTGGAATTACCCAACATATGATCTCGAGTTGACTGTAGTTGTTCATGCTTTATGATATTAGAGATAGTATCTATTGGGAGAGAGTTTTTTGGTTTTCACCAACCACAAGAGTCTCAAGTACATCTTCACTCAGCGTGACCTGAATTTGGGATAGTGAAGGTGGGTTGAGTACCTTCAGTCCTTTAACATTGAGCTTTCCTACATGCCTGGGAAATGCAATAAAGTGGATAATGCGTTACATAGGAAGACTCAGACAAAGGCAGTTCAGGAGGCCAACAATGAATGGAATATTATGGCTCTATTATCGGAGATGCATTTGGAGGTGCATGACAGTCAGGGGAAGATGTTTATTTCTTATGTAGTTGTTACCTCTACTATACTTGATCAACTGTGAATGAGGAAAATATAAAATTCTGATGGCCTAGTCCTATGGGAGAGTTTGTCAGGAGAGGACCCTATTCATGGAAGGACTGTAGGCATAGATGATACCTTGCGTTTTCATGGGCGTGTATGGGTGTCAACAAAAATATGTGTGGAGCTGCTGCAGGACTTTCATTACTCAGTTTGGGCAGTTTATCTTGGTGTCACCATGATGTATCGTGATCTACACTATCAGTATTGGTGGCTAGGTATGAATAGAGATGTTGATGGTTTTTTCATGAGGTGTTCCACCAGTTATTAGGTGAAGGCTGAGCATCAGCGAACAACATGGATTTTTCAATAGCTACCCATTCCCGAGTAAAAGTGGAATGATGTCACAGTGGATTTCGTGACATGTTTGACGAGGTCGCCTCAAGGGAATGATGCAGTTTGAGTTGTCATTGACAAACTCATGAAGGTTTCTCACTTCCTGTCTATAAAGGAGACCTTCACTGTTGATAAGGTGGGAAATATGTATATCCAAGAGATTGTATTCATACCTGGGGTTCTACACTCCATTATTTCGAATAGGGATGCACATTTTACTTCTAAGGTCTATTAGAGACTGTAGAGGGATTTGGGTATATAGGTAATTTTTTCGTATAGCTTACCATCGAGAGATAGATGGCCATTCTGGGTGTACAATTCAGGTGACTGAGAATATGCTTCAAGCAGACATCATGGATTTTGGAGGTTAGTGGGTGGAGCACATACCTCTTGTTGAGTTTTCCTACAATTATAGTTTTCAAGAAACTATTCTGATGGCACATTATGTGGATTTGTTTGGTTGGCCACTCTGATCACCCTTATACTGTCTAGAGGGAGGAGAGGAAGCTATGTTGGGTCCTCATTTTTTCCAGGAGACCACATAGTAGATAGAGTTGATTTGGAAGAGGATGTATACTACAGAGCCACATCAAAAGTCTTATGTTGATCGATGGAGATGACCTCTAGAGTTCAAAGTCGGAGATCAGGTTTTCAAATGTGTCAGACTGAGTTTGGGACACAGGAGGATTAAGAGATAGGGTAAGCATTCACCAAGATACATCGGGCCATTTGAGTTTTTGGAATGGGTCGAGTTGGTTTCCTATCAGTTTCAGTTACCTCAGAGGTACTAAACTATGCATGAAGTCTTTCATGTTTCTCAGCTTCGACGTTACTTCTCAGATTCATCTCATGTTTTTCAACCGAAAGAGTCTGAGTTAGAGGTGGTCTCCTCATTCGCGGAATATCCAATCTAGATTGTTGATTGAAGTGAGAAGGTTCAACATGTTTGGTTTGTTCCTCTGGTATGAGTGATATGGCAGCACGTGCGAGTATAGGATGATACTTTGGATAGGGTGGACGATGTAAGATCACAGTGGTCGGAGCTGTTCGAGGATTCTTCTTCTACGCCACCTTCCTTGGGAATCCGGGGATGAATTTCTTTAAGGGGGTATGTTTTTAAGAACCCAAATCTTCTTCTCAGGCAAGGGATTTTATTTCTGATATTTTTGAGAAAAATAAGAGTTTATTGAAATTTCAGGAGCACACGCCGTGTTCTTATAATTACAAGTCCTGTACTAAGTTGTCGTGGGAGACCATGTAATGGCCATGTAATGTCCTTGTACATGGTTGTGTGGGGTGACCGGGAGGCCTCCTAAAGCGGGGCCCAGTAAGGGAAAGTACAGACCGTGTACTTTAGAAGAACACACCATGTACTTTATTTTTTTCATTAAATGGACTGGGGTCGCATCTGATGGACATACCCATCTTATTCTTGACCTAACTCGTCGAGGAGAGACCTTACAACATGAATCTCCACTAAGCCCCCGACGCGCCGTCCATTCTATAATTCAAACTCCATCAGTTGCATTGGAATATCCACAGTACTCTCTTACATCTTCTAGAGCCTCATTTCCCGACTTCTCATATTTCATGATATATCCTCTGTTGAACATTTTTATCATTTTTGTAGATCTATGGAGATTTTGGGAGATTCAGGGCCCGAGGTTTAGGTATATCAACTATATAATGCAGAGGAAGGTGGTTTGTATCTTTCTGTAGATAGACTTTGAATTTTATGTGCAAAGGGTCCCAATACCCAAGAATGGGGTATTGTTGGTTTATGGTTTATATCCCTATTATATCTTTTTATGCATTGTTTGTTTGGATAGAGATTAATTTTATGTGAACAGGGTTATATTTTCCATGCTATAGATGATTTTCCCATGTATTCTTGTTTTGATCATTTGGTCTAGATTTACTGTTAGGCTTCTTTGCCTTCCATTCCTAGTATTATTAGGGTTGAGTGATTATTATCTGACCTGATATGATATGTTGTATACTATTTAGCCAATTAGTTATTGAGGGTTACTTTGGATGACATATATTGTTGTGCAAGATTGACTTACACAAGTTCGTGAGAAAATGGTGTAGTATACCATAGGGAGAATGGGTGTTGAGGGATTTTCCAGAGTGTTTATTTCCTTTTACGTTGTGAGACCATAGGGGAGATAGACGTAAGTGATCCCTCAGAGTGTTTGTAGTTCCACATTGCAAGAACACAAGGGGAATTGGACATTGAGTGCTTCTCTAGATTGTCTATAGTTACAAATATGAGACTACATGGGGAATTGTCGGTGAGTGCTTCTTTAGAGAGTCCTTGATAAAGATGAACCAGAGGGGTTAGACTATGAGTACTTCCAAATGGGTTTCTTGTGTTATTTGGTTGAACCAGAGGGGTTAGGCTATGATTAATTCCAAGAGGGTTACCTATTTGTGATTAGCTTCTATCTTTATATGTGAAAATTAATTCAATTGAAACTATAGGATTGTTTACTTTTGAGTACTTCCTTGTCTACTGCTTCTTTTTATATATTGCCTTCCATATATATTCACTGAAGGTTACGCACAGATCTTTGGGTGGTTTCCTACTGGGATTAGTATCCCACCCTGTTCATGTCATGCTTTTGGGCCTAAATAGATTATATTGTTGCATGTCTAGATAAGGTCAAGCACCCTTCTACTTCAGGTACTTGTCTACTTTAGAGATGGAGAGCACAGGACAGAGCTGAGGCTTTCGATGCTGAGGAGTGGTTTACTTGTTTTTCTTGTACTTTGGTTTAGTACTATATTTCAGCATTATGGCCTATTTGGCTGTTTTCCTGGACATATGTTTCATGTGTCATTATATATGTTCTCTAGTTTATTTCTTCCAGTCTTCCGTTGTTTACTATTATATGGTATTATTATTTCTTCCACTATTTTTATCTTTTTATTTCCGCTACATTACTCTGCGAATGAGGTCATAGTTTACCCACTATCACACCTAAGGCCCTCACTATTAGTCGGCAACCTCTGGCGTTTGGGGAAATGCGCCTGAGGGCATGTGACCAACAAGGTACGGGGCACCATTGGGTGGCTCCTGGAACCGAGACGTTACAAATATAATAAATATATTAGTTATAATTTTATAATTATTTTAATATATATATATATATATATATAATTCTGAGAATGTTAAAAATATATATAATTAAATAAATATATTTGTAAATATATATTTTTTATAAAAAAATACATATATTTATAATTATAATGATAAATAAATATAGATATATTTTAATAATTATAAAATTATATGAAATGTATTAATTATATATATTTATCAAATTTTAAGTATAATAAATACCTTTCTTATAATTTATAATAATGTAAATATAGTTACATATGTTATAAATATTAATATATTTTATTATTTAGTAAATCAATTTTATAAATATATATTTATTTATAAAAATAATTATTAATATTTATATATTAGGTGCTTGGGGGTACAATTATATTAAACACACAGACACTACACACATAGGCCGAAAAATTAGGTCATAGCACCCCCTAAAATATATCTCAACCATCAATCCATATTTATTTAATACATTGACCGTAGGCCTAATGGACATGAAGCCCATTACATGGCACGTAGGCCCAATGTGCATAAAAACCCAATTCATGGCCCTGAAGACCCAAATTTTTGACCCGAATGCCCTTTGGTGAATTTTGATTCTACAGTACCTGGACTACAACAGTACTATTGCCGCTATAGTTCCCACTGCTGCTATAGTGCCGCCAGTCAATAGTTTCACTATACTACAGTACTACTATAGTATCCACACCCAATGGGTTCTGAACACCATTTTTTTTAATAATAAAAAATTATAAGAACTGTATTTATTATACATATAATTTTATAAATATATATAATTATTATATTTCTTATAATTTTATAATTATTTAAATATATCTATATTTATTTATAAATATAATTATAAATATTTGTATTTATTTATAAATATTTTTATATATTTCTAAAAATATTTCATTAATTATATATATATTTAACAATATAAACATAAAAAATAAAATTATTGTAATTTTATAATTATTATATAAATATATATAAATTTATAGTTATAAATATAAATAAATAAATATTTATAACTATATATAATAAATTTATTTATTATAATTTCATAAATATATAAAAATATATACTTATTTATTAAATTTATAATTTTACAAATATATATATGTATATATAAATATATTTATATTATATATAAATATATATAAATAAATACTTATGTGTAGTTATAATTTTAAATATATATATATATTAATATATTATAAATATATATAATAATATAAATAAATTATTAACATTATAGCTTTATTAGTGCTAAAAAATCATTAATAAACCGTGTTTTTATCAATTCTATAATTTTAGCACTGATAAAGACACCTTTTAGCATTGCTTTATTTCACTGATAAAGGTCTATCTTTTTCAGTGCTAAAAAAACACTGATAAAGGCATGTTTTATCACCGCATTATATTTTTTCACTGATAAGACATACCATTATCAATTCTTTTTAACTAGAACAGATAAAAGCTTTACTCGATTTTAAAAATAAACCCTAATAGTTAGCTCTTCCTCACATGCCTGATGATCTCATAAATGCTGACTCCTACTTCCAAACACACCTTTTCGGTTCTTGACCCCTCCACTTCCACCAACTACTTCTCTACACCAACCCCTCCTCTGCCATTGTGAACCCTCCTCTGCCACCACAATTCCATCCTCTTCCATTTTACTGACTACAAATCATTTTTTTCATTATCTAAAGGCTGGTTTAAGGGTTGACGGTACCATTACAAAACATCACCACTTCACAACATCTAGTTCAAATTCCCATTTCAAATTTAAAAATCAAGAAAACCAAACATCTTCCCTCGATCCACACGCCATCAAGTTGCATACCTATCCATGCACCATCGTGCGACAACACCAAGATTATCTTGTACTATACACAACAACGTATTAGCTTGTAGTATACAAAAAACTATTCTTGGATCGTGTTACACACAATTTCAAGTTCATTTGATAGTACTTATTCTACGCAACATTGAGTGTATATATATATATTCAATGTATAAATTAAATATGGTTTGATTCTATTATACGAAAGAACAATAGAGTCTTGCACTACATGCAACCCTGACATGTCTTTCATTACACGAAATCCCGACCTTCCTCAATAGTGTGTGTAGTACGCAATACTGGGTTTCACTAAACAACGATATATGGCTATAATATTATTATAAACTTGCCTTTATGAATAGTGTCGACTAAATTTTAAATTTTATTAAATTATTATTCTTCTTATACATTTTCTAGGACATGGTATGAGAACCAAATAAATTTTTTAGGTTAAATAAGTATTTTTTAAAAAATGCAGTTTTGCCGCCTTTTGATGGCTCACCAACTTTAAATATACTTTTTGACATGTTTCTAAGTTCAATTTGAAAAAATAAAATTATTCTTTGGAATTAGGATATAAAAATTTACTTTGGATAAATTTTTCATATTATTCTGATAACTTTCATATTTTAATGAATAGTAAAAACAAGCTATATTTTAATTAAAATCAAATTTTTTCATCGTAATAATTTATATAGTTAAATTATAATAATGAATGGTTTTAAATTTTAAATATAATATATTTTTACCATTTAATATAATTTATGTCATTAGAATTGATTTATATTGAATACATAGGTAAAATCATTTCAATCTTTTGCAATGTTTTAACTTTTATAACTTTTTTTCTTAACAACGAGATTAATTTTAAAATTATTTCTGCTACTTATGTGATTTGAATTTGGAAAAATGGATTCCATATTTGGAATCAGTAGGTCCAAATTATATTAATAGGCTACTTTTTATTTTTGGGCACTATGAATAGTAACTACGGTAAATTTGGTTTTACCATAGTTAAAGGTAAATCGGGAAATTAAGGGTAAATATAAAATTATAAAATTACCCCAAAACTTGTCTTAATATAATTGGATGATTATATTTCTTTCTAAGGAATATTGTTGTTGAAATGGAATCCATTAGAACTCACTTGGATGTGATTAAGACCTTTAATTTATTTTATTTTAAAGAAAGTGAAATATGTGTCACTAAAAATTTAATAATTAATGAATTTTTAATATAAGGTTATATATAATATAAATTCAATTATAAATACTCATTTGAGATCTAAATTGTTTTATTTGTTATGTTAATTTATTTTTAATTTTTAATATATATTTAATTACCTTAATAGCTTATACATTAATGATGCAGAAATTATTTATTTACTGAAAAATCAATAATATAGTTATTATTAAAATAATTATACCCATTAAAAGGCTCAAAAACCTTACCAAAACTTATTGGTCGTCTTTATCTAAACCATAACCATCCAATGGTCTATGTTTAGACCATGTTGATCTTTATAAAAGCAATTATGACACTTATATTATTTTATTTTAAATGATGTCAAAGTTGTCACCTCCATAATTTAATAAATATAACAATTTTCATGTTTTGATTTTAAGATGATAAATTTGAGTAAAGGTATTATTTTTAATTATTTTATATTTATCATCATCATATAATTTTAGTCTTAATTCTTATGCTACTAATAAGTATATTAAATGATTATACAAAAATGATGTAGTAATTGTTTTATTAAGAGAAATATCAAATAAATGTTTTTATAAATATTAAAATAAATATTTTATGAACTAATTAATGTTTTACAAAAATTTTATAGACGAATATGACATGTTATAAATCTATTAAACATTTTTTTTCGAATGTATCCTTTGTTTGGATTTTATTTAAATTCAAATAATTAAATAGTGTCAAAATTAACACTATTGTTATTTTATAAAAATAACATATTATAAAATTGTTTAGAAATCAAAAAAAAATTATAAATTATAAATTGAAATTTATATGTTCTAAAATGTCCTTAAGTATCCAATTATGGACAATTAACTACACATAAGTTATTATTTATTACAATTTAAAATTTAGTTTATTTTTACCACAAATAAAATTAAATAGATTAAATAAGGGTAAATCAAGTTGATAATGTTTATAATAAAGTCCCTACATGTCTAAATTTTATTTTTTGATGATATTACAACCTTATATCATCTAATATTATAATTTGAGTAATTTTGGAAGTTTTTTAGTGGGGTTTGAGTTTATTATAAATTAATATTTTTGAGGATTCCAGAAGTGCCCCTCACCTCCTTTATAAAAGGGAACCTCCTCCCTCTCCTCTTCACAACATTTAAAGCCTTAAAGCATGACAAAACACTGAAAATTCCTCTTCTAAACATCCCTAGTTATATAATATAGGTTCTCGTCTTCTCAAAATACCAACTCTAGTGCCCTAAGAGGAGGATTAAAAGAGGCACATCGAGGAAGAGGTAATCTCTTCTACCAATTCTTTCAAATTTCATTCTTCTTCTACTTCCTCTTATTTAGTTGTTTTATTATGAAGTAATAACATCAGTATAAATCATATAATGATATGTTATTATAAATATTAAACAATCTTATTTCACCTTCAATTAATCCTACGGTAAACGAAATCACCGCGCGTGCGTACGTACGGAATACTGTCTCCACACCGTGGTGTAATCTGTTTTTCCACCACAACCTTACTTGGATGGGTATAATGGTGGAATTAATAACTATATATAATTTTTATAACAACCTACTAATTCTGAGTTATTATATCATCCACTCCTATTCCATCCCATAATTATGGGAACGATATCATCGCTCGTGCGTATGTACGGATTACCGTCTCCACGATGCGATGAGATTCATTCTCCATGTTAACCATTAAAGAATAATTATAAATTATATATAATAAAAAATCATGAAAGATATGACATAATAATTACACAAGATTTATGCACATATATGTTTCATTTACTTAATTCCATTCAATTCAATAAGGAAACAAAAACAGCGTTCCTGCGTACGTACAACCTACCATCTCCAAGAATGGTGTATTTCATTTCATTTATCGATATATCATATTTATTTATATACTCAATATATATTATATATAAATCATGTTTTACATTCTGTAATTAAGAAAATATGGATATAATTAATAAAATTAGTAGCAACTAGTCGAAACACGTATGATAAATGAAACGATTTTACCCAAAACGCTGCTTTAACATGGGGTTGACAAAATAACGGGTAATATAATGTCTTAAGTGAATCATATATGATATCATAAATATTATTATGGTTCTGTTATAAGTTAATAATATGTTTAAACCCACTATATAAGAGTTTTGGACATGTATAAAAGAAATTGGACCTAAGGTAAGGGATAATTATTCCAATCACGTTCTTATCTGAGATTGATTATTTGTATGTATTTACTAGGTTTATAGTTATCAACATTGTCCATGTTGAATAATTTTTTTTTTTCATAAAATGTTTATTATTTTTACATGTATTTTTAAAGTAATTTTTACCCTTTTTTGACCTTTACCACATGGTATGAAAGGAATCTTCCTTTTGTTTACCATACATGGTACATTTTGACTTTTCCAAAAAAAGTATGAGAAGAATGTTTTTTAACTTATACAATAGGAATAGATTTTTACGGTTTCATAACACATTATTTTCACAATTCTTATTCTACAATATTTCATGATTTTTTTCAACAAAATCCTTTTCATTTAAAATTGCATGGCATTTTGAGAAAAGAACATGATTTTAAAGAAGAAAGGATATTTTCCTCAGGAATAGAATTCAAGTGTTTTATCAAAATTATTTTCCATCTATGATAATATAGGGTTCTATTTCTATCTCTATTATTACATTTATTTGATTATGTTATGATGGAATTATTTTTATGAAGTACTTTTTCGGATTATGTTATGATGGCATGATGTTTTTGAATCCCATTTTTATTACATGGGTTATGATATGATGTATGGTTTATGATTTTGTGGAACATGTGAGAATGATTTCAATATAAGATGGGTGAGACCTATATCTAACTCTAGTGAATTGGGTAAAGATTTATATCTTTTTAGATAGACATGGCTAGAACGGAAAGTGAATCCGGTTCAGTAATACAGGGCTAGAACGGAAAGTAAACCTGGTTCAGTTATGGACTTTGTCTACTATGATGGTATTGGAAGTAATCCCTTGGATACTATGGAAATCATAACCTGTGCTTAATGGTTGCCACAATTATATGTTTTATTCCCATGCTATTTTATCATGGTTAATGTTCCTTTATGATCTGTTCCTTACGCACTACCAAGATTTACATCAATACTCATGATTTTGATGTTTTATGTTCATGTTCTTACGTTCTAATGATTAGGGATTGTTTTATGTTCTCCATGTTTACCCTTACTGAGCCTTTGAGATGAACCTATTTATGTTTTATTTTCCCTAGGATATACAGAAAGGATTTAGGTAAGAAAACAAAAGGAGATGTTATTTATGGGAGATGGTGAAGATATATCACCAGGATTAGAAGATTATGTTCTATGTTTCCAAAGACACTAAAACAATATAGTCATTGGGCATCTGTTTTTGTTATGCATTATGTATTATGCAAAAGTAATGTAATGTCTATGAACATCAAGATTTGGGTCTCTACAGTTGGTATCATAGAAAATGTTTAGTTAACCTTTGAAAACTAGGATGCGAGAACTTTAGTGAGATCCCTAGAGATTTTTCTATGGTATGTCTAGGGATGTCTCTAAGGTTAAGTATATGTATATGTTATAGTCATAGAATTACTGTAATGATAATAGAATTAAATCTAGGATGTTATATATTGAAAGTACTCCCCCTTGATTATGTTTTTTTCTAGTATGAGTTTTTCCACTCATGCTATTATTTTTGGGTTTTAAGAAATGGCAGGAAACATGAGGATTCATGTTAATGGAAAATGTGATGGACAATGGACTGATATTATTCATGAGAAACCAAATGAAATGGGATTTGGATGTCTAAACATAATTATTATTCCTAATCCGCAATCTCATAATATGGTCAATAATCTCAACTTTGGTAAGTTTTCTGACTCAGCTAATAAGAGAAAGATGGAGTCTCATAATGATCATAGAGGAAAGAAAGTTAAATTTCCCTCATGTATATATTGTGGGAAGAGGAATCATGGATAATTTTTCAAAGAAACTAGAAGATGATTTGGGTGTGGAAAAGTAGGACACAAATCCAGTAATTGCAAAGGAAAAGGTTTAGGTAACATAATGGACAAGGATAATGGTATTGCTAAGACATCAATAATAATTATATGTTTTAAATTTAGAATGTACGTGCATTATGAAAATAAATTCCCTAAAGGAAAATCTTATGATGAGAATAAGCATGGTCATATGGGTAGTATTTATGTTGATGATGATGAAGAGACTACAAATGATATATGAGATGAAATAGGTGTCGAGGAATAAAATGATGAAGCTCAGTCAATGGTTTAAGAAGGTAATGGAATGATTTAATGTTTATCAAGAATAATTTATGGTACTATGGAAGAATGAAACATGTACGGATTGTTACACTATTTTTTTTTCTAAAGTATTTGAAAGTATATGATGAATGGTACCGGTAACAATGAAAAGTGATTGAAATATTTTTGGAAAGTAGATGATATGTGCATAATGAAGGGATAAGGATAAAATAATATGTTTGATTGTATTAATGAGCTCATGACTAATATAAGGACAAGTTGATTTCGTGGTTTGAGTATACAGAAATTTTGGGATTTTGATATGTGGAAATAGTTAACTTTTGACAGCATTCATGTTTTCACTAAGGGTCAATGGTAATTCTTTTTTCAAGAGAATACATGATTAAGGTATTCACATGTTTGGAATGTGGCCAACAAGATATATCTTATGATAAATGATGGTATTCACATGCTCTGGAAATGACATTAATTGTAAAAATTTACCTTATACTATGAGATCAGATAGAAGTATTTTAATCCTAAAATTGGAATGGAATAAGTTGGAAATCAAATAGTATTGTTTAAGGATAGAACCTTTTTTGATATTATTTTTGGAATGTTATAATGGTGAAGTTTCAGAAAAAGGACAACCTGCAGGACGGGCGACAACACTTCACATCAGACAAGGTTGCTGGGATCGAACCCCAATCTGAAGTGTGACATGCCTTTATAGCCTAACACTTGCCTACATGAAGATCGTGGTTCGTAGAAATTAGTTTCATTTTATTAATAAGTATAATAGATGTATTATAAGTCCATTTTTGGAACCATATACGATTAATCTCACCATAGATGTACTTATGTATTTAACGTTTTCTAACCTTCTGTTTGAGACAAATGGAATGACCTATCATTTTATCGCATGAACTTCTAACACTTTACGAAAGACAAATTCAACATCATTTCATTAAGAGATGAAGTGGAAATTGTTCAAGGCACGGACAACGGTGAGATTGTTCCAAAATCATGTAAGTATTTATTTTAATTCAAAAATTATTCAACATTAGGGAAATGATCTTAAAAACCAAAAATGTTTTCCTAGTTCCCTCATATATTATGAATCAGATGGTACCATAGATCATCACAAATTTATGGCTTTGTGATTGTTGGCCTTTTCATAGTCATGTCCTCTACCACTCTTCTTCAGAACACGATGGTTAGATTTCTCCTCCATATCCATATTTTTACCTAAATTCTCCTATGTGGAAACTCAGTGCTGTGTTAATTTGGGTGACTGTTATGTTTCTAACTTTCCTTTTTAAAATTATGTTTTAGTATTTCCTTTTTACGATGTGGGTTTCTATGAAAGAAACTTTCAAGTAGAAAACCATTTTTAACCCTGCCAGATTTCGAGGGTGAAATTCATTTTAAGGGTGGTAGAATGTAACACCCCAAGATTTTAGGAGATATATAATTTTTCTAATTTCTTTGATGTCTTCTATTGTACACTACACCAAGATTATCTTGTACTATACGCAACACCATATTATCTTGTAGTATACACAACACTATTCTTGGATCGTGTTACACACAATTTCAATTTCATTTTATAGTAGTTATTCTACGCAACATTGAGTGTATATATATATTCAATGTATTAATGAAATATGGTTTGATTCTTTTATATGAAACAACAATGGAGTCTTGCATTACACATAACCATGACTTATCTTGTATTACACACAATCATGACCTTCCTCGATAGCGTGTGTTGTACGCAATACCAGGTGTCACTAAAAAACAATATATGGTTATAATATTATTATGAACTAGACATTATGAATAGTAGTAACTAAATTTTAAATTTTATTAAATTACTATTCATCTTACACATTTTTTAGAAAATGGTATGAAAAAAAATCTTTCGGGTAAAAAAATTATTTTTCAAAAAATGCAGTTCTGCCATCTTTAGATGGTACACCCACTTTAAATCTAGTTTTGACAGGTTTATAAGTTAAATTTGACAAAATAAAATTCTTATTTGAAATCGGGATATAAAAATTTACTTTGGATAAAATTTTCATTTTATTCTGATAAATTTAATATTTTAATGAATAGTAAAACACGCTATATTTTAATTAAAAACAACTTTTTCCATCATAATAATTTATATAGTTAAATTATAATATTGAATGGTTTTAATGTATAAATATAATAGATTTTTAACATTTAATATAATTTATTTCATTAGCATTGATTTTACATTGAATGCATAGGTAAAATACTTTCATTCTTTTGCAATGTTTCAACTTTTAAAACTCATTTTCTTAATAATAGGATTAATTTTAAATTAATTTCTGCATATTTTATGATTTGAATTTAGAAAAATGGATTCTGTATTTGGAATCAGTAGGTCCAAATTATATTAATCGGCTACTTTTTAATTTTGGGAACTATGAATAGTAACTACTGTAAATTTTATTTAACATAGTTAAAGGTAAATCAGGTAATTAAGGGTAAATATAATATTATAAAATTATCTCGACACTTTTCTTAATATAATTGGATGATTATATTTCGTCCTAAGGAATATTTTGGTCCAAATGGAATCCATTGGAACCCACTTGGATGTGATTAAGACCTTTAATTTATTTTATTTTAAAGAAAGTAAAATATGTCTCACTCAAACTTTAATAATTAAAGTACTTAATATAAGGCTATAAAGAATATAAATTCAATTATAAATAATCATTTGAATGCTAAGATTTTTTTCTGTGTTATGGTAATTTATTTTTAATTTTTAAGAGATATTTAATTTCCTTAATAGCTTATACATTAATGATGCATACATTATTTATTTAGTGAAAAATAAAAAATATAGTTTTTATTTAAATAATAATACACATTAAAATTCTCAAAAACTAGAAAAAAACATATTAGTCGTATATAGATTAACAATAACCATCCAATGGTCGCATTTGTCACCATTTGGAGCTTTATACAAGTGATTATGACACTTATATTATTTTATTTTAAATGATGTCAAAGTTGTCACCTTCATAATTAAATAAATATAACAATTTACATGATTTGATTTTAAGATGATAAATTCATGTAAAAGTATTCATTTGAAATATATTAGATTTATCATCATCATTGAATTTTATTTTTAATTTTTATGCAACAAATAAGTATATTAAATGATTATACAAAAATGATGTAGTAATTGTTTTATTAAGAGAAATATCAAATAAATGGTTTTATAAATATTAAATTAAATATTATATTTACTAATTAATGTTATACACAAATTTTATAAAAGAATGTGACATGTTATTAATCTATTAAAAACTTTGGTTCGAATATATCCACTTTTTGGATTTTATTTAAATTAAAATAAATAAATAGTGTCAAAATTTACACTATTGTTATTTTATAATAATAACAAATTATAAAAAATTTTAAAAATCACAAAAATATTTAAAAAGTATACAATAAAATTTTTATTGTCTAAAATGTCATAAATTATCTAATTCTGGACAATTAACAACACATATGTAATTATATATAACAATATAAAATTTAGAATATTATTACCACAAATAAAATTAAATAGATTAAATAAGGTTAAATCAAGTTGATAATGTTTAAAATAAATTCCCTACAGGTATAAATTGTATTGGTTGATGATATTACAACCCTATCTCATCTAATATTCAAATTTGAGTAATTTGGGATGTTTTAATGTGGGGTTTGAGTTTATTATAAATTAATATTTTTTAGGATTCCAAAAGTGACACTATCTTCCCTTATAAATGGGAACCTCCTCCATATCATCTTTACAACCTTTTGAGACTTCAAGATCATCCAAACACTGCCAATTTCTCTTCTTAACATCATTATTCATATCATTGAGGTTTTGGTCTTCTCAAAAGTCTGACTCTAGTTCCCTAAGAGGAGGATTAAAAGAGGCACATTGAAGAAGATGTAATCTTTTCTACCGATTATTTCAAGTTTCTTTCATCTTCAACATCCTCTACATTATTTGTTTCATTATGATGTAAAAAACATCAGTATCACTAATATTTTGATATGTTATTATAAATATGAAACAACCCTATTTCACCTTCTATCCATTCTACGGTAAACAAAATCACTGCACGTGCGTACGTACGGAAAACCGTCTCCACACCATGGTGTAATCTATGTTTCCACCACCACCTTACTTGGATGGGTATAATGGTGGAAATAATAACTATATATGATTATTATAACATCATACTAATTATGATTTATTATACCATCCACTCCAATTCCATTCAATAATTATGGGAATGATATCATCGCCTGTGCGTACGTACGGATTACCGTCTCCACGACTCGATGAGAATCATTCTCCATATTAACCATTCAAGAATATTTTTTAATTATATATAATAAATAATAATTAAATATATCACCTAATAAGTATACTGGATTTATGCACATATATGTTTCTTTTACTTAATTCCATTCAATTCAATAAGGAAATGAAAACAGCGTTCATGCATTCGTACGACCTACCGTCTCCATGAACGGTGTATTTCATTTCATTTATCGATCTATCATATTTATTTATATGCTGAATATATATTATATATAAATAATGTTTTACATTCTGGAATTATGTAAATCAGGATATAAGTAATAAAATCAAGAACAACAAATCGAAACATGTAAGATAAATGAAACGATTTTACCGAAAACACTACTTTAACATGGAATTGACAAACGAATGGGTAATATAAAGTCCTAATTGATTCATATATGATATCATAATTATTATTATGGTCATGTTACAAGTTAATAATATGTTTAAACCCACTATACATGAGTTTTGGACACGTACAGAAGATATTTGACCTATGGTAAGGGATAATTATTCCAATATCGTTCTTATCCGAGATTGTTTATTAGTAAGTATTTACTGGGGTTATATTTATCATCCTTTCCCATGTTTTATAAAAATGTTTTCATAAAATGTTTAATATTCGTACATGTATGTTTCAAGTCATTTTTACCCTTTGTTGACCTTTACCACATGGTATCAAAGGAATCTTCCTTTTGTTTACCATACGAGGTACTTTTTGACTTTTCTAGAAAACGTATGAGAAGAATGGATTTTTTAAATTATATTGCAGGAATAGATTTTTACGGTTTCATAATGCATTATTTTCATGAAGCATAATCTACAATATTTCATGATTTTTTTCAACAAAATCCTTTTATTTTAAAATTTCATGGCATTTTGAGAAAACAAAATGATTTTGAAGAAGAAAGGATATTTTCCTCAGGAATGGATTTCAAGTACTTTATCAAAATTACTTTCCATCTAAGATAATATAGGGTTCTATTTATATCCCAATTATTACATTGATTTGATTATGTTATGATGCAATTATTTTTATTAAGTCCTTTTATGGATTCTGTTATGATTGAATGATGTTTATGAATCTCATTTTTATTATATGGGTTATGTTATAATGTATGATTTATGATTTTGTGGCACACGTAAGAATGATTTCAATATGATATGGGTTGGACCTATATCTACCTCCATTACAATGGGTGAAGATTTATATCTCATGAGATAGACATGGATGGAATGACATGTGAATCTGGTTCAGTAAAATAGTGTTGGAATGACAAGTAAACCTGGTTCAGTAATGGAATTTTTCCACTATGTTGGTCTTGGAAGTAATGCCTTGGAAACTGTGGAAATCATAACACGTGCTTAATGGTTTCCATAATTACATGTTTTATTTCAATGCTATTTTATCATGGATAATGTTCCTTTATGATCTAAGCCCTATGCACTTCCATGATTTATGTCATTACTCATGATTTTGATGTTTTATGTGCATGTTCTTATGTTCTAATGTTTTGAGATTGTTTTATGTTCTCCATGATTACCCTTACTGAGCATTTGAGATCACCCTATTTATGTTTTCTTTTCCCTAGGATATAAAGAAAGGTTTTAGGTAAGAAAAAAAAAGTGGAAGATCTTTATAGGAGATGTTGAAGATATTTCACTAGGATTAGAAGATTATGTTCCTTGTTTCCAAAGACACTAAACCAATAAGATCATTGGGTGTCTGTTTTTGTTATGTATTAAGTATTCCGAAAAAGTAATGTAATGTCTATGTACATCAAGATTTGGGTGTCTACATCCATAAACCCCACCTCTACTGCGCATCAAACCCCACCTCCATCAGAAACACATCCTCCATCTCTAACATACCTCCGCTACAAACCCCACCTCTACCACTAAACCCCACCTTCACCATGAACCACTGCTCCATGAACGCAACTCCTATACGAACTCCACATCCTCCCCAAACCCCTTCGTGGCCTCTGTTTCTGCTGTTGTTGCCGCCAACCCAGCCTCTACCTCGGTCGGACCCTACTGGTGCCGCTAAACCTCAGAATATAAGTTATGTTCTTTTTAGATTTTAAAACATTTATGGGATTATGATGCCTTCTTTACTAGCATAGGATTCCTTATTTGACAATCATGGGATGGATTAGGTGACAATCCAGTATTTTCTAGGTTGAATAAATGGATGGTTATGTGATGAGCATATGATTCCCCATGTAAATGGAATGGGATTCCCTAGAAAAAATGTATAAGTTTCTTTGGTTTATGATCCAAAATTACTTATGTGTTGAGAATAAGATATATAATGTGAAGATAATTTCTGTATGCTTGTAATGATATTTGGAATCTTTTTGTAATGATACTAGGATTCCTTGGGTGAAAATACCAATATTCCTTATGTGATGAATATGATTAATTTCCATGGCCTATCCTAAAAAACATAGAGAAGCATTATAATTCTTGACAAGACTCACTAACTCACCCTGCCTATACAATGGTATTCACTATACTAAGGTAGAACAAGAATTAATTAATTAATGTGAAAATGATGATAGTATCTGGAACAAGATCAACAAGAATGTACAAAATCTATTTGGGAGTCTCACACTAGGAATCATCTATTTAGAAAGGGATATGTTCTGAAAACTCATCCTCCCACTCTATTTAGATAGTTAAAGATTAAATATATGGTTTTCGTGTTCAAAATCATTTTGATGTTTGAATTATGTGTTTTGATTGATTCATTAGTGAGAGAAAATGGTTTTTTTATTTATAAAGGGTTAGATAGGTGTTTTTGGTAATATTCTATGAAACTGTTGATAATTTTCTATTCCTAGTTGTATAGAACTTTGGTATAATTAAAATTTATGAATTTGGATTTATCTAAATGTCAGAAAATTTATGGGTGATGTGGTTTGATATATTATGAACATTATTGGGATTGTTTTAGGTAAAAACTATCACGATTTTTATTATAATAGAGTGATTATGGTGAGTATTTTGGATAAAATATAACTTTTTCAATGGATGAATAATATAAAAAACTTTTTAGTTGGAACTTATATTGAAAGTGGGATCTGGTTTTGGGTTTTTATTAATATTTTCATGATTGATTTTGGATGAATTGAGGTGTTTTCTATGAATGGTTTTCTAAAAAATATTTGAAATTTTATTATGTTTAATTATAGGTGATGATGTGTATGTGTATGCTTTAATGGATGTTGTACCATGTTGACATGTTAGTTTTATAAATATGTTTCATTGATTAATAGTGTTGGGATTTTCGAAAAACATCATGTGAATATTTAGGCAGATATGTGGAAATTCTAGATACATGAGGTATAATATTATTTTCAAACATTTATGTATTTTTCAAAATTCCTATGTGCCTCTTTTAAAATTATTTAATATTTTGGAAATGAATATTAAAAAATTATATGTGTTAAATAAAACATATTTCGGTTTTAAATATCTTTAAAATTATTCAAACACTTGGAATGGACTTAGGTTTCATGCCAAGTGTATTTCAACTAACTTGATTGGATTTCATAAAGAGATGTGAATGTTGTTAAAGTTTATATAGTGATGGATTAATTTTAGCAAGGTTTTTTTGAAATTTTAAATTAAAATTTGTAAAATATAATTTTTTTTTGCTAAATTTAAATTATTAAGAATATTGTTTCAGGATTTTTCCTTGATTTCGTTAAAATAAGGACTTTTGTTTTTATTAAAGAGTGCATGGAATTGGTTGGTTTCTTTTAAAAATGGTGTTTTATTTTAAGGATTTTTTTTTAAATGGTTGGTTTTTATAATGGAATTTTAAGTGTGATTTTATAAATAATTTAATAAGGACATCTGAATTGTATCTTTTCAATTATATTTTAAGTATATATTTGTATAGAATTTGGAAGAATATTACACTATATATGTAATACAAGTACATTGATAATAACACCATGGAAATGGATTGTCACTAACTCTATCCAACCCAGAGTATTTACATCACGACCTCACTCCTGAAAATGGTGAATTAATGTTTAAAGACATTAAAACTCCTAAACCTACTTTTCATCCAACATCACATACATGGTTTAAATTAAGATATTCCTCTAAAATTACATCATATTTCTTGTTTGGTGTTAGATTATAAGGGGAAGAGTCTCAAGAAACAAAATGAAACAATAAATATCATTAAAATGGTGATTTCAACATATTTGATAGGCCCATTTTGTGTATTTAATTTTTCAAATATTAATATTACCAAATAAAATATGATGGATATGAATAAATAATGGGTGGATTCCAATAATATGACTGAAGAATAAAATGATGGAGTGAAAGTGTTCACCATGTTTTCAAAAGATCATGCATGTGACCCTTCTAAAATAATTTGTCTATGTTTTTGCTGGTTTTAATCAAGACTATTTTGTCTATAGGAGTTATAATAACACTTCATTAGTAATGAAATAGATCAAATCTATAAATGTTGGAATAAAAAAGGTGAAAAGTTGAATGTAGCTAGTGGATCATATAACACCACATTTTATAGTTCATCAGATATGATTACAAGTGTGGATAATGAAGAAGACCATATTGAGGATGTGATTATAGATGTTCATGATGTTGGACACCATATTGGGGAAATGAAAATGATAGTTGAATATGAAATCTATGATTACCCAAAATTGTTTGTGAAGTTAAAGAGTTTTTCAAAGACTCCATTTTATGCTTATTTCACTTAATAAACTTCATTTTCATCTATACTAAATCTTATAATTTGGTAGAAAGAAATGGATGGAGTGGCACCATTTTTATAGAACTGCTTTTTGTATTGAATGACCTATTCCCAAAATATAGTGCTCTCCTGAGTTGAACATATGACATCAAACAAATGCTAATATAGATGGGTATAAGATTTAAAATAATATGTGACTTCTTGAATGATTGTATACTATTTCTCAAGGAAGAAAAACCACATACATAATTACCAAAGTGTGACACTTCTCAATACAAGAAATATGAATTTGGTACCATGAATGTTGTTTAGTACTTTCCAATCATTTCAATGTTTAGCAATATATATGGAAGTGAGGAGATTTTAGGGAAATTGACATCGAACACATATGCAAGAAATAAATATGGGAAACTACGTCACTCGAAAGACTATCCTCAATGGAAGAGAAATGATCATGAGTATCTAGAATTTGTAAATGAGCTAAGAAACCTTCATCTCACATTATCTACATATGTAGTGAATCCTTTTTCTCAAAGAATAACTCACAATACATGGCTGGTTATGTTGAAAATTTATAACTTTTCACCATAGTTTTTCATGAAATGAAAATACATCATCTTATCTATGAATATATCTGAACCAAAAAAACCAGTTAATGATATTGATGTTTATTTGACTTTATTGATTAAAGATTTGAAATTATTGTGGGATTCAGGTGTTACTTTGTATGATCTTTATATAAATGAATATTTCATGTTGAGATTTATGTTGTACAGGATGATTAATTACTTCCCTTCATATGGAATGTTTCAAGATGTAGCATTAAAGGAACTCAAGGGTGTCCCATTTGAAAACATGGTATATAGTCAATTAGGTTGAAACATTCACAGAAAATAGTGTTTCTAGAATAATAGAAATTTCCACCCCAATAGAATATATATCATTCTTAGAAGATATAATTCGATGGATATTCAGAAGAATTTACAACACCATATACACATACAAGTGATAAACCATTTGAGAATGTAAATGATGTGGAATCTATTTTAGTAAACCATTTTCAATACACCATACGAAAACCAACTAGAAAAAGAGATCCTTTTTATAATTTCCATATTGGAACTATCTGTACTTCATCAATTTTTTTGATGTTATGCATATTGAAAAAAATGTATGTGATAGTGTCATTTTCACATTTATAAATGAACCTATAGAAAAGGATATAATTAAGGTTAGGTTTTACATGGTTGAAATGGTAATACAAGATGTGTTGGTGCCAGTAAAGGTTAAAAATGACATTTTTTTCCACTAACACCTGACAAACATTCCATGTATGAGAGATATCATTTTTGAAACTTCTTAAAATATGTACAGGTTCTAGAGGGGTATTCATCGAATATCAAGAACATCTTTTCAACGAAGGATTTACTGTTATAGGGTCTGATATCACATGACCGCCATTTTTTTATGAAATATATAATTCCTATAGATTTACATTTCATTTTTTCCAATAATTTTTATCATACATTAACCAATCTATGTTTCTTCAACATTGCTATATGTTGTAATGTTACAAACCTGACAAAATTGCCGACTACGAAAAGAGAAATGTTTGTTATATAATGTGAAGTGGAAATGTTCTTCCTACCAACATTCTTTGATATGATATTTCATTTAATGATTCACATGGTGAGATATATTAGACTACGTGGTCCTGTACACTATAGATGGATGTACCCCATAGAATGATATATGAAGATTTTGAAAAGGTATGTAAGAAATCGAAGTAGGCTGAAGTGTTTTATTGTTGAGTGACATATTGTTGAGGAAGACATAGAATTATGTACTGAATACCTATTCAGTGTGGAAACCATTGGTCTACCAAAATCTAATCACACTAGGAAGCTTGCAGGTGGAGAAATTTCTAGAAGAGATATAGTCACAATCACTATTACAGATTGGGAGTAGGCCCACCTTTACCTTTCTCATATCAGTTTGAAGGTTTCACTATATGTTGAAACTGACAAATAAATTTTGATGAATTTGAATCAATTAAGGGTTGAAATAAGGATATAAAATAAACATAACAAATAGTTTATCAGATGGTTTCAGGACCATATTTGAAAGGATTCAGATGAAAATACAAATTCATTTTTAGAATGCCTTTGATAGAGAGCTGAAGTGCCAAGTGTGTATGTATTATCTTAAAAGGGGTATATAATTAATGGTTATACATTCTATAAAATGAACTTGATGAAATATTACCATAAAAAATAGTTGAGTTACATTTGTGGCTGAAGTGATGCATCCTTCTTATTCTATGGACAAAAATCCAATTTATGAAAATATTTCATACTTTTTAATCATCAAAAGAATATAGGAGTTGTATTATAAAACATTCTAAGTGCTTATTTTTCAATGAAAGAGGGTTGATAATTGGAGTGATACTAAAACAGATGAATAAGGATTCATGAATGTTGAATTTAGTAAGGAAGGGTAAAAATATGTTCTATTTATAATGGAATCACAGGTAGTACAAGTAATTTTTCATCCAAATCCTACAAACTTAATGTGGTTATTTATTCTTCTAAAGACCAAAACCATTGAACGGTCAGATGAAAATTCAAATAAAAATCACCCAACCATTGAGACATAAAAAAATTCCACATTGGTCCCACTATGGACAACATTTTGTATGTTATAGGAGACGACAATGAAGGGATTTGGATAGTTGATAGAGGCGTCAAATACCTACAACCTTTAAAAAGTGATTTTAATAAACAGTTCATATTTTTTTGTAATACGCATCATGTAAACTCATGTTATTATACATTTTATGTTTTATTTATGTAATATAAATTAAATTTTAAACCACTTCTGTGGATAATGACTTATGCACATGTTGGTGCTTCCAATCCCACAGAACAATACGTCTATGAACCTGCCACTACTCGCAGTGCAGAGGAAAAATGACCTTATGGACATGTTGGTACTCCCAATCCTATAGAAAAACATGTTTTTCAACCTGTTTTACTACTAGTGTGGAGGTAAAATGACCATATTCACATGATGATACTACCTATGTAGAGGAACATATTGACGATGTTGAATTTGAGGAAATGGTAGATGATGAAGGACTGGTGATGTAGACAAATATGAGTGTCGTAGTTTGGAGGTGTTATAAAAAATCACTATGGTAAGAACAAAGGGAATTAAATACATGGTCAGATAGAATATATAGGTCTATCATGTTAATACCAACAATACCCTGTTTATTTGATACATTGGAATCGTCACTCGACAACACTTGTCGATTGATGTAGAGACATGGAACCATGTTGTGGTTGGGATTAAGTCACTAATGTGGGAAGATATTTTGGTAACATTGCGATATCATCTACTTATTTTAATAAAAAATAAAATAATGAATCATTGAATTACTCTACATCATCCCTTGTAGTTTTAATTTATAGTATATAACTCCCATAAGAAATATGTATTAATTCTTGCTGTAAGTATTCACAAAGGCATTCACACAATTTTAATTAGACATTATCTTAAAGATACTAAAGGGAATATAAACCAACACGCACCACTTATCTATGACCACATCATAACCGAAGAATCATGTGATGTGTTTACTAACCATTGTTAAAATGTGTATTTTTAGGTACATTATGGCTAGAAATAAGTTGTTTGATGAAACATGGATTCATAATTTTGATTGAAAATTTTATATTTATGAAATAGAAACTAAGTGATGGAAATAAGGAATGGGTTGTAAGACCAACGTACCCCTAGCATAAATAAAGGATGGGGCATGCCTCACTTGAAAAAAAATTCCATGTATTTTAATTCTATTTTAATACTTTTATGTGCCATAAAAAACATAATTATGTTCCCATGTTTATATACAGAGTGATGAATCTAAATCCAAAGAAACTTCCATCCCACTACGTGTTCTTTGGAAGGAGGTACATGTAAAAAAATATGGGATACTAATAGATGAAAAATACAAAAAAATGAGGGAAACATGTGTAAGTATGACATAATGAATTTACTTTTTCTTAAAATAGCTATTACAAAAAATGATTAAACATTTGAATATATTTTCTATCTTATATAGTCATAGGAATTATAAAAACCTATAATGGATGAACATATACTATTGGGGGAATTGAAGTGGCTAGAACAGAATGGCAGCATTAGAGCCATGGGTTTTGGGGCGACACATTAGACATATTTTGAGAAAAAAACAACAGTAGGATCAAAGTGGAGAAATGAAATTGACAACAGAAATAATTATTACATATGAAGAACTATTCTAATAGCATAGATAGTTTCTAGAAACATTTTTGGGGGAAACCCAAGATAAGACAAAACTCAAGAACAACCATGGTGTGAAGATCCGGCCCCCACCAGCTTTGAGGTGAGCCATTCCCATAAAAAACTATCTTAGATGAGGTAATAAATGATAAAATAATGGTTTCTATGAAATGTGAATCAGATTGAAACTGATACATTTCTTGTAATGATGTTCAATAGGATGATAATGATTGTGATTTATATCTATCAACACTCACTGGTTACCTTATAGCGAGAGCTACTGTGTTCAATATTGAACAAGATTGTCTATAGATTAGACCACTTACAACAGTTCGTGTGAGAGTGTCAATTATCATATCCCATGAGTCAAGCATCGAGCTACCGATTCTAATTAATGAGGATGATACTCAAATGTTTAAAAAATATACAATATCATTCTTCACATGGAATCACATATTTTAAACAATCATCTCCACAATGATTTATTCATTTCAAATTTATTTTTCAAGATCAAACATTAACAATTAATGAAAAATGGTCTGAACTAATAAATGATATTATATATGGAGAAAGGGAAGGGGTAAAATGAAATACTAACTCAAAACCATCTAAACAGTTAATCAACTGATTGAAAATAACTATTGAAATATCCTTAACCCCACTTGTTTTATACCCCCATTTACTATCATTTATGGTTAATGTTGATACAATATTAAAAAATGGTCATACAAACATAGTTTATTTTGAAGAGAATATGTATGGAGAATAAGTTTAGTCTTCATTGTAGTTGAAAATGTATGTAAAATCTAATACTGTGATTGCCTAGGAAACTCAGTTGTAAATGAATACATGAAGCATATTTTCATGATTTTATTTTCCTAAAGCTAATATACAATGTTAATTATGACTAAATACATTTCCTATTTTTTGGAGGATAATATATCAAAAAAATTAAAGGGATTTCCCCATATTTTTTGGGATAGTTAGTCATCACATATCCTTTACAGAATAACCAAAAATAGATTCCAAAAAAGAGGATGAAATAGTGGCAAACCTATTCAAATAGTTTTAAAGAAAACATAAAATTGTAAGGCAGTTTTTAATACTAATGATGCGGGGGTAAAAATCAACAATTTAGTTATAGAAAATATATTTTCATTTCATTCATTACTTTTTCTTTTTCTTTTTGTATTTAGGAAAAATTCTTTGCTCGTTATGGTCAATTTGGATACTCAAAATATTTATTTTTTGGATTCCATGAACGGATACCAAAAAAACCGTACACACATGATAGAAATTTTCAATTTTTAATACACTACAATTAAATTTTTAGAACTAGAAATAAAGTTACATAATTAATATTATGTTTTAACAAGGATTTAGTTATGATATTATGATGCATCAATATTGTGAAAAACAATGAATGTGGCCAAGGGCTCAGCATGAGAAATATTAAAAGTACTAAGAATAGACATCTATCAAGGTATATGTGATAATATTTCACTATCCAAACACATATCAAAGATAATTACTTATTCCCCTTAACAATTTAATAGAATCTGAAACAAACAAATGGAAAAGATTATCGTTATTGGGATTTCAAATTTATGAGAGATATCATATCCCATCAACAAAATATAATTCCCCAAGAGGAATTTTTTAAGATAAATACTGTTTCATTTAAAATTTTAATTAATCATTTATGTATTTATACTTTTCTAGTACTACTATGACTATTGAAAATACTCATATACAAAGATGATATAGATTTTCTTAAAATTGTAATTGATGGAATAATGTACACACATATCATTAAGATGTGACTTCCAAAGAAGTATTGGAATATTTTATATTTATATTTATTTTAATTATTTTTATTATGAATCTCATAATAATTTTTTTTTGATATAGGTGGATTTCATTTTTTAGGTTGGTTGGTTTGTTAAAAGATTCTCATTCTCTTGATAGATAGGACTTCGACGCTGTAACTCTGATTCAATGAGAAGGTAAAGTTTTTTAGAACTCTACGTTATCCTCAGAATATTATATTTTCTCTACTACATTAACATAATATATGTTCTTATTTTAATTTAAAATTATCATCATTTTATTTATAATTTTTATATGAACATCAATATCATTTTTATCTGACACGTATTTAGTTTTTTCACAGAACTTTATGCTTTCCATTGCTTCTCTTTGTCAAGCTGCCAACCCTGTATAGAGTCTAAGTTATTTGGCATGAAACCCTTTCTCATTGAAATCTAGAAGAGCATAGAAAGATCATGTACTCACTATGGTGACATTTTATTATATAATAGGAACATATTCTTCCTCCACTCTACTAAAATTCAACAAATGAGAAATGTTTTTAACTAACAATATCGAGTCAATATAGATTGTAGAAAATATTAAAAAAGGCATTAGAAATCATGATAAAATTCCCAATAATGGTTTTTTCGACACTTTGGGACATGTATCATTCATCCACACCTCAATATGATACATTGTGTGATAGTTATGAATCTAGTGTTTCTTTCTATTTAATATAGGCATAAATTTAATTAAAAAATACAATTGACATACTCAAAACCAAGAAAACCAATTCAGATTGTTTTGATACTTTAAGAAAATGGTCAATAAGTCATTTGTGACATGTTAGAATACATTGCACCTCAATATGATACATTATGTTTCTATAATGACTCAAAGTGCCTCTTTTTATTTAAATTTGGCAATATTTTTAGTAAAAAGAACAACCAGAATATTGAAAACCAAGAAAACTCATTCAGATTGTTTTTATACTTTAGTAAAACAATATATATTTCATTTATGATATGTATAAATTAAATTAACCTCAATATTATCCATGTCATGATCAAAAAAAAATCAAAGTGACTCTTCTTATTTACAATTAACATTAATTTTAGTAAACAAAAAAAGTGACATACTAAAAACTAAGAAAACAATTAGAACAGTTTCTATGCTTTAGTAAAATCATAAATGAGTAATTTTTATTTATTATGAAGCAAATACACCTCAATATTATTCATGGTGAGATCGGTATGACTAAAAGGTTCTGTTATTAGCTAAAAATTGACATTTTAGTCCAAAAAATGGCACTCACTAAAAACTAAGAAAATTCACTCTGATTGTATTGATAATTTAGTATAGTGATTCATAATTCATTTTTTATGTGTATGAAGCATTCTCACAACCAACTGATGCATGATATTAACTATATGACTGAAAATGAATGTTTCATGTTTGAAATGATATTTTAGGAAAAAGACATAACATGCATACGGATAATTGAGAAAAAGAAATCGGATTATTTTGATACTTTAGTAAAATTATCCATGAATCATTTTTGATGTGTCGAAGTCAACCATACCTAAATATGATGCATGGTGTGACTGGTATGACTCCATAATTGTCATTATATTTAGAATTGACATTAATTTAAGTAAAGAGAACACGTGACATACTGAAAACCGAGAAAATGAATTGAAATTGTTTTCATAATATAGGAAAATGGGACATGAGTCATTTGTGATGTGTAGGAATCAACCAAAATTCAGTCGGATACACAATGTCACTGATATGTCTAAAAGTGTTTGTTATCAATTTAAAATTGAAATTATAGTTCAAAACATATCACTTACTAAAAACCAAGAAAACACCTTCTGGATGTCTTGATAATTTATGAAAAAAGATTCATAATTAATTTGTAACGTGTATGAAGTAGTATAACATCAAACCAATTCATGAGAAGACCGATATGACTGAAAATTAATGTTTCTAGTTTGAAATGATTTTTTGGTGACAAAACACAAATGGAATATTGAAAACCAAGAAAACAAATTCAGATTGTTTCGATAAATTATTAAATCAATCCATCTGTCATTTATGACATGTAGGAGTCATCTACACATCAATATGATGTATGTTGTGACCACTATGACACCAAGTGTGTCTTTTTATTTAAAATTCACATTAATTTTCATAAAAATAATAACTGACATACTGAAAATCGTGCACATGAATTAGTATTATTTTTATAATTTTGTAAAATGATACATGAGTCATTTTTTATGGGTAGGAATCGACCAAAACTCCATCTGATGCACAATGTGACCAGTATAACTAAAAGTTTCTATTAGCAGTTTAAAATTGACATTTTAGATCAAACCGTGTCACTCAATAAAAACCAAGAAAACACTCTCTGATTGTCCCAATAATTTAGGAAAGTGATACATAAGTCCTTTTTGACACCTATAAAGTAGAATCATGTCAAACCGATGCACGGTTCATCTTGTATGACTCAAAATACAAGATTCCAATTTGAAATGACATTTTAGTAAAAAAATCAACCGACATACTAAAAAAAACAAAAAAAAATGTATTCTGATTATTTTGATATGTTAGGAAAATGATACCTGAGTATTTTTTGACATTTAGGAGTCAGCATCACCTCAATATGACACATGGTGTGAATGGTATGACACTGAGTGTTTCGTTTTATTTAAAATTGACATTAATTTAAGTAAAATGAACAAGTGACATACTAAAAACCAAGAAAACACATTTTGATTGTTATGATACTTTATTAAAATGTTCCATGAGTCATTAGTGATGTGTAATAATCAACCCCACTTCAATTGGATTCATAGTGTGATTGGTATGACTAAAATTTTCTGTTATCAATTTAAAATTTACATTTTATTTCAAAACTTATCACACATTCAAAACCAAAAAATGGGCTCTATTTGTCTTGATAATTTAGGAAATCGATTAATAATTCCTTTTTTCTGTATTAAGTAGTCTCATCTCAAAACCACACACAATGAGAATGGTATGACTCAAAATGTGTGTTTCTATTTTTAGATGACATTTTAGAAAAAAATAGAATTGGAATACTACAAACTAATCAAATGAATTTTGATTATTTTGATACAATAGGAAAATGATCCATGAGCCATTTTTGATGTGTAAGTGTAAAACGCACCTCAATAAGACGCACAATGTGATATTTATGATTCCAATTGTGTCTTTTTATTTAAATTTAACATTAATTTATGTGAAAACAACAAGTGGCATACTAAAAATCAAGAAAATGCTTATGGATTGTTTTGATTCTTTAGGAAAATACTCTCAGAGTCATTTTTGATGTGTATGAATCAACTACACCTCAATCTGACACATGGTGTGACCAATACGACTAAAATTCTAGGTTGTCAATTTTAATTTATTATTTACTTTAAAACGTTTCACTCTCTAAACTCAAGAAAACAAACATTGATTGACTTCATAATTTAGGTCATAAATTTATAAGTCCATTGTGAAATTTATGATGTTTTCTTATGTAAAAATAAAGCATTGTGCGACCATTATAACCCATAATGTGTGTTTCTTGTTTGAAACGATGTTTTAGTAAAAAAACTGTCATATTGAAAACCAACAAAACACATTCGGATTGTTTTGATACATTAAGTCAATGATCCATGAGTCATCTGTGACATGTACAAATAAACCACACCTCAATATGGTGCATGGTGTGACCAAAATAACTCCAACAATATTTTTTATTAAATATTGACATTTTATTAATGTTTTCTTTCATATTAATGTTTAATTTATTTATTTGTAGTATTACTAACATAATATTTGTTTTTTATATATGAAGAATCTTTTTATCGGGTTGAGATGATTTATTCAGCAACTGATACCATGGGCGAAATTTGTTGAGAAAGGATCACAGACATCAAAAGATGAAATGTTAATGTTTTTAAATGGTGGTTAGATAATTTAAAAAGTAATTATATAAAATACTATTTGAAATGTATAGAGAAGTGAATTTTTGTATATATCCTAGGTGGACATTTTTGTATTCGTGGTGTCACATTAAATGTAAATAACATTGATTGAAATTACATGTTTTGTTGGTTATATTAATAGAACATTGCATCCAGCTATACCTTTATCAGCGTTGAAATTAACAATTCTTTTTTTATTGCTACTAAAAGAATTTTTTCACACCGTTAAAGGGAATATGTGTAGTAGTTTCTTTTCCATGATTTTAGTAAATAGTCTGGAGCCCCTTTTCTATGGTGATGTATATTTTTTCCGGATTATATATTGGTACTTCCCATGGGTGGAAGGACATTATCGATGAATGATATTGTTGTATTATTATCAATGGTGTTGATGGTATGGAGGGGAGTGGGTTGGTGCTTGAATATATAATGAAGAGAATGTTTATTTTAATATCTTATGTTTCATCTTGTTTGTCATCATTTTTCCTCGTGTGCATAGTATGATTTATTTTGCAGAATTATAAAATTTCTTTATTTGTGTTTAAAAAAATCAATTTTTTAACTTTTTTAAAACAAATTACCTATATGGGAAGAAATAAAAATCATTATTGAATGAGTGTATCTATAATAAATTAAGAAAAAATTATTATTTCTACACTTATATCTTATCAATAAATTATATTAATTTTATATATTGTGTGAGACGCTTTTTTCATATATATATTGTGTGTATGTGTATATATATATATATAAATAAATTTTCATGTTTCTTCCTGAAAATTGGCATAGTGAATGTGTGAGTTAAATTACAAATATTTTAAAAAACATATTCTATTTAATTTTTTCACATTTTATAAGGAAATTAAGTATGATTCAATTTAGAAATTTATATATTTCATACAAATATCAGAGAGACATACACTCTCCCAGAGATGCACAAATAGATTATTTTTTCCAATTAATTTCATATGAAATGTTTTAATTTTGTATGGGAGTGTAAAAGATATGTTGAAATGAAGAAGTTGCATAACCATTACATTTTATATATTAATAAAATTAATTATATATACTTTTAATAAATTTATACTATATTTCATAAAAAATATTGTGTTTTTATACTTTCCTGTTAAATCTTTTCATGTAATGTGAATAAGATAAATTTTATTTTTTGATAAGTTCTTGTATTAGTTTTTTCATACCTCGAGCATAAATATTTTTGAAAATATGATGACTTATTTTATTATATTTGAAAATTTTATGGGAGAAAATGTGATATTTTTTGTATGAAAACAAATCACATGTGCCCCCATTAATTTTTGTAATTTGAAACTTTGTTTTTTGTAAATGAATTATAATATAATTGTATATATAATTGGTAAAAAAGTGGATTATAATTTTAATGTTTACACTTCTCTTGTAAATGTGAAAGACTTGATGATTTAAAAAAAGCGATGGAACCATTAAAAACTAGAAAGGATTAGAGAAAAGAAAAAATAAAATTTTTTTTATCAAAAAACCAAATACGATAATTATAGAACCTTGTAATGAAATAGTTAATGGGGGAAAATTACACATTTTTAACACAATTTCAATCTCATATAAAAAAGCTGAAGTTAATTACATTTTACAGAAAAAATAAGCTAAATTTTTCATTGCACAGTGAAATAATTAATTAAAGTTATAAAATAATTTTTAAAAATCCCATAAAAATCATTAATTGGGAGGAACTAAGTTTAATTAATATTTAGATAATTATATATCTTTGAACTAATTAGTTTTCACAAAATAAAATAATTAAGTAAAAAACTGGAAAAAAAACATTGTAAATTTATGGATAGTTTTATTCTATATATATATATGAAGACATGTTTGTAATTTAAATAATTCATTTCCATTATGAAATAAAATAGATTTTTATTCAGTCAAACATTCAACCCTTTTTAATGCACCCATTAAAATTTATAGTGTTCCTAAAATGCAATATGGGGAAAATTATTCATAATATTGAAATATTTCTTTAACAAAAAATTGATTTAAAAATTTTAATTTTTTTTCTAGTGATTAGAAGATAAATTTTTAAATGTTTATAAACAAAAACTATACTTAAAAGGTGGTAAAAAAATATAGGATTTAATATTAATTAATATTTTCATTATTTGAGTCCTTTTTACGACTTCAATAAAATGGAGTTGCACAATTCTAATTTTATAATTAGATTCTCGTATATCTCAACTATTAATATTCGTCATAACGACTACAATTTGTTTCCATGAAATCCCCACTTTTTTTGTTTATAAATTTATAAATTTAGATGACAAATATTTTAATTTTATATAATTATAAAATTGTAAATATAATAAATATATATTATAAATTTCAATTATTTAAACAGATATTTTTTTTTGAAATTATATATATAATAAATACATTTATAAATACTTTTATATATTTATATAATTATATATCATTATATGATTATATAATTATATATAATTATAAATTTATAAATTTAGTAAATATAATTATTATGATTTTATAATTATAAATAAATATTTTATTATTTATAGTTACATTTATAAATATAAATTTATTTATTTAAATAATTATAAGATTATAATAACTATATTTAATATATTTATAGTTTTATTATATATAATGAAAAATTATAAACATAATATAAATATTTATTATAATCTTATAATTATTTAAATAAATATATATTTATTTATATGTATAACTATAAATAAATAAATATTTATTTATAATTATCAAATCAAAAAAATATTATTATTATATTTATATTTTTATAATTATATATAATAAATATATTTATTATAATTTTATAATTATTTAAATATATATATATATATATATTATTTATAATTATAATTATAAATATTTATATATATTTATAAATATATCTATATATTTCTATATATTTATAAAATTATAAATATAATAAATGTATTTATTAAAAAATTTATATTTATTTAAATATATATATATTCAGAAAATTATAATAAATGTATTAATTGTAATTTTATAATTATATGTATATATATATACTCAAAATAGATCATGAAATTTAAAACCAATCCCATGACCGCAAATTTATTAAAAGAAAATAACATAGAAAGTGGAGACATGATAAAAAAGGCATAGAATGCCTACAGTAATTATATATATAGCAATAATAATAATTATATGTAAATATATTTCAAAATTATTTATATATAACTAAAAATTTATAATTACAATTATGGTAAATATATTTAATAATTTAAATATATTTTTTTATTTTATAAGTATTTATGAGAACATAATAATTTCCTCGGTATAACATGAATGAATCATACAGTTGTAAATTTATAAATGAACATTCAAATTGATGAATATGTAACATGTGAACGTGCACATCATAATATGAGTAATACTAACAATTGGAACATCACCCACAATCACATCCACAAATAAACATTATGATCATATATCATCAATTATACTCAGGTATCAATTTATAAACATAAATAATGACAATCATGTCCATTAATATCATTATTATCTCATGATTTATATATATAGACCAAATTTATCAGAGACATTTATTTATTTATATATATTTATAAATATTAAAAAAATATATTTATCATTTAAGAAAATTATTATAATTTTATAATTATTTAAATATATACATGTTTATTTGTAAACTTATAAAAACTTTTTTAAAAATTATATATATATTTGAATTATTAAAAAAATATATTAAAATACATCATATTTATATTAATTATAAACACGATATTTTTAATTAATTTATATTAATAAAAATTATTTTTTAACATAATTATAATAATTATATATATATATATATATTAATAATAATTATTTATTTAAATCATAAAATCATTGCTAATAATAGTGCTAATGAAGCTATCCATTATAAGTGATAAAAAACACTGATAAATGATTTACCTTTATGAGTGCTTTTTTAGCACTAATAAACAAGACATTTATGAAGCAATTTTAGCTGGCACTGATAAATGTGAGGATTTTATCAGCACTTTCTACTTAGAGATGTAAAAATTGGGGGCATCCCTTGCCCAAATATATGGTAGTGATTATAAGATTTAATCTTCTAATATATCAAATTTCTGTGTCTATCTTTACAAATTCTATTTTGTTATCTTTTGTAATGAAATTCAAAAATATGGGTTGAAAAAAAATTTAATATTGAATGAGTGTAGTTGTAATAATTTTAAGAAAATATATTTCCCAACATATATCTTATCAATAATTATAATTAATTATATGTATTGAGGAAGATAATTTTTTTTCATATGTTGTATATAATTATATTTATTATTATTCATGATTTTGCATGAAATTTGGCATAGTCAATGTGTGAGATAAATTTAATATATTTTAATAAAAATTTTATATTTATTAATTCACTTAAATTTTATGAAGAAATTCAGTATGATTAAAATTTGAAATTTTATATATGTTTTATAAATATCACACAAACATACACGCACCCATAGATATATAGAGAGTTGATTTGTTTCCGATTAATATCAGTTGTACAAATTTAATTCTATATTTGACTGTAAAAGATATGTTAAAATGAAGAACTAGTGTTACCATTACATTTTATAAATTAATAAAATCAACTATATCTACTTTTAATAAATTTATAATATATGTCTTAAAAATATTGTGTTTTTATGATTTTATTTGAAATTTTATCATTTTATGTGACTATGTAATATTATATTTATTGATAAGTTCTTGTAAATTTTCTTATACCTCAAGGGAAAATTCTAAAGTAAAAAAATGGTTATTGAATATGTTGATTTTTTTTAATAATATTTTGATGAGATAAAAGGTGAGATTCTTTGTATGAAAAAAAATCAAATCTTCCCCCATTAACATATTTAATTTGAATTTTAATTTTTGTCATTGAATTAAAATATATTTTTATATATCATTGGTAAAAAATTAAATTGTTATATTAACGTTTAAACTTCACTTATAAATGTGATAGATTCAATGATTTAAAAATAAAAAAACTTTACTAACTAGAATTAATTACAGAAATAAAACACAATAAATAATTTTTGATAAAAAATCCAAACACGTTAAATATAAAATGTAGAAGTGAAATAGTTAACGAGTTAAAATTTCAAAATTTTAATGTTGTTTCAATATCACATAAAAATTAGCTAATGTTAATTGCATATTAATGAAAAAATAATATTAATTTTATTTTTCATTGTGAAATAATTAACTAAAGGTATGAAATATTTTTAAAAAAGGCCAATAAAATATTTAAAATTGTGCATCAATTTTTTTTTTATTTTTTATAATAATATATGTTTTAAGTAATTAGTTTTTACAAATTAAAATATTTAATTAAGAAAACAATGATTAAAAATTTATAAATTTTAGGATAATTTTTTTCTAGGAATATATGTTGCAATGTTTATAAATTTGAAATTTATTTTCTATTATGAAATAAAATTGTTTTATGTTCAGTAAAACACTCAAATATTTTTAATGAACTCACTCATTTTTTTAATCTGCCTAAAATACATTATGGAAAAAAATATGAATAATATGGAAATATTTCATATATAATTTTTTTTTTAATATTTTAATTGTTTTAGGTGGGGATCAATAAATAAATTTTATTGTTTTACTTACCTAAACTATAAAAAGGTGGTCAAAAAACTTATGATTTATTATTCTTAAATACTTTCATTATTTGACTATCTTTTTAAAACATCCATAAAATTGAGTTCTCCAATTCTAATTTTATATTTAAATTCTCTGATATCCCTAATATTAATATGATTCATAATGACCACATTTTGTTTCCATTCAATCCCCAAATTTTTTTCTATTTAATTATCTCCACCCCACAGAGCGTATATGTGGATTCCCACTCTGAAGATTCCCTCTTCCATCTCTCCCTATTCAAGATTATATTTTCCTCCATTAACTACAATGTATAGGACAAAACCTTTAGTTTCATCTGCAAACCTAGAGTACAAGAATCCCTCTTTCAACCACCCCACCATCTCTTCGACATCGACAACGAGATGACCATACCATTCTCCCATGTTCATGAGGTGACCAAAATTATTCTTGACACTTCATGACTACAGAGATGCCTCATTGGACCAACCCTACAGTGGCATCAACCATCCCCTATCAATGCTGGGTGGCAATGAATTTTTAGGAATGGTTGAAGGGATGGCTGATTTGTGGTGGGACAACTCTCTGGTGAGAGTTCCTTCAAGTCAGTGGAGTTTTTAGAGTACCGATTCAATCTCTACTATTTAAAACTGTTCATCATATACATGTTATGAGCAATAGGTGGGATATGTTCTACCTCCCAGGTAGAGTCATTTTTGAAGGATTGATCTTGGGAACTACGGTCGAGTTCCAATATGGTAGGCGCTGCCCCCACCGTGGTTTCTGTATCGATGATGACTGTTCCTTTAGGGATGAGAGTATCCATTCACAAAACCACAATTTTGAATAGACCATGTTGGTGAAGGAGAAATCCAGGGCATAGAAAATTTACATGAGTTTGAAGAACATGACACATTCCCTTTTCTATGGCTCCCACTGTTCCATGAAATTAGATAAGCCTTCTTCTACCACAACCACACCATACTGGCATTTTTAATTAAAGGGTGGGATACCATGATCTTCTTCCACATCCTCAAATGTCTGTGGTGATTGGAATATAAGCATGCATTTTTTTACACTGGTGACCAAGGTTGTTCAACCACCCTAGAGCATGAAATATGACACCCCTTCTTCTACATCCCCCAACCATCCCCACATTCTTATTTATAGAGTGGGATGCCAGGATCGTTTTTTGTTTTTGGCGATCGGGATAGAAGCGTTCACTTTAGTACTTTGACAACCAAGTGTTTGAAATAGGAAACCCCTTCTTCTACTGCACACACCCCATTCCCACATTCTTGTTGAAGAGTAGGATTCCGGTTTCATCTTCTTTCTGTGGAGACAAGTCCGAAATTGTGCACATCAGTACTCCAGTGACCAAGGGAGTGAAATAGAACACCCCTTCTTCTATTACCCCCATCCCATTCCCACATTGTCTTTTGCGGAGTGGGATGTCAGGCTCTACTGCTTTATCCTCCAAAGTGAGCGGCGATCGAGCTAAAAACGTCCACATCCATACTAAGGTGAGCGAGGTCATGAAATTAGAAACCCCTTTTTTTAAATTCCCCCACCCCATCGACACATTCTTTTTTTGAAAGTGGGATGTCTGCCTCTTCTGCCAAATCCTCAAATATCAGTGGTGATCGGTCTAGAAGTGTTCACTTCTATACACCAGTGAGCTAGGTTGTTCAATCTCCCCATGTGTGAAATCAGACACCCCTTCTTGTACTTCCCCAACCCATCCCCACATTCTTGTTTGATGAGTGGGATTCTATGATCTTCTGTAGTCTATGGCGACGGGGCTAGAAGTGTGCACTTTAGTACTCTGATGACCAAGGCCATGAAATAAGAAACCCCATATTTTCCTACGCGCACCTCATTCCCACATTCTTGTTTGAAGAGTGGGATGGTAGGGTCTTCTGCTATCTGTTGTGATCGAGATAGAATCATTCACTTCAGTACTCTAGTGACCAAGGCCATGGAATCAGACACCCCATCTTCTGCTTCCCCCATCCCATTCCCATTTTCTTTTTTGAGGTGTGGGACGTAGGGCTCTACAGCTTCAACCTCCAAAGTAATCATCGATTGGGCTAAACACATGGACATCGGTACCTAGGCACTATCCCAGATTCATATTTTTATAGCACCACCACTTTAACAGTGCTAAAAATGCCAAATAAAGGGTACATTTTACAGTGCTACAAAATCTCTGTTAAAAGTACCCATTTATCAGGGCTTTTTCTAGCAATGTTAAAGGAGGTTTTTATCAGTGCTTCTTTAAAAGTTATGATAAATACCCCCCCCCCCTTATCAGTACTTTTTTACTAGCACTGATAATGGGTATATTTTAATAAAAAATTAAAATTAAAATATTAATATATAAATATATTGAAATAATAATATTTATATAAATATAATATATATTTTTTAAATGTGTTTTAGATAAGGATAAATAGAAATTTAAATATATTATATAAGATATTTAGTAAGAAAAATTGAAATAATTTGAAATATATTTTTAAAAAATAATTTGAAATATATTTTTAAAAAATAATTTGAATTATATTTTTAATTAATAATTTTTTTTATTTTCATCGAATAATAGTAATTTAATAATATCATGAATTTAAAATAAATAAATAAATAAATAAAATATGTAAAAAAGTTGAAAAAACAATTTAAACTTCAAACGGTCATAACATCTGATTTGTATGTCCATTTGTGGTCAACCACATATCGAATCTAGGACTGTGATGAGTTCTACGCCCCTGTGACCTGGGGGGACTAGGGTCAAGGTTTTATCTAGGCCAAAAATGCCTAAAACACTGCCAAAATTGAGTTGTTAGTCGGCATACCCCGATTTTTTAACATTTGATGGATTTTCTTGCTCAATTATAGTGGTCTATATTCAATTTTTTTGGTGGGGACTAAATTTATTCATAGGTATTAAATTCATATTAATAAATTTTTTTTTAAATTTTATAATTTTTCATAATGTACTATTATTTATAATCAAATATATAACAATATATAAATATTTTTTATATATTCCCACCTAAAATTGTCATTTTATAAATAAATAATTAAACATATTTACATATGAAATATATTTATTAATATATAATCTTTATCTAAATAAAAAATAATATAAATTTTATTTAAAATATAAAATATGAATATTTATATACATATATAGTGTGTGTGTGTCTATATACATATATACATATTAGTGTGTGTGTGTGTGTGTGTGTTTTAGAAAACTGATATATATTATCTATATATTCTAACAAATAAATAGAAAAATTAATATAAAAAAATTTAAACATATATAAATATGTATAATTATAATTATAAAGACACACACAAATATATTTATATAATATAAATGTGTATGTATGTTGTATATATGTAATTATTTATTTATTTACTTATAAACACACACACAAAAAATATTTCGTAAATGTATTTAATACTAATATTTAAAATATATATTAATATTTGAATAAATATATATCTAAATATATATTAATATATAAATAAATATACAGATAAAAAAATATAACTATATATCTATAAATAAGTAGATATAAAAAGATATTAATATAATAATAAACATAGATGTATATTAATATGACTAAATATATATATATATATATTAATATATTTTAATATACGAATATATATTACTATATATATATCATTAAATGAAGAACTAAGTAATGTGGAGGAGTTGTAAAGTGTACATCACGCAGGGAAGTGTTCTTAAGTTCGTATATAGGGAGATGTAGTGGTGCGTGTGATGGGGCATGGGGTGGGCTAGCGCCGTTAAAGTGCTGGAGAGGGCAGTCTTAAAGGCTGGCTGGCGGGGGTGGACATGAGTGGGGGGATTTCAAACACTATTGAAAGGGGTGGTTGGCGTTGTTAAAAGGGGTCTCCAATTTTTGTATTTTTTTTTAATTTTTTAATTTTTTTTCAATTTTATCAACAATAATAAATGTAGTGATAAAGGCCACTTTAATCAGCGATTTTTTGAGTGCTGATAAATGAACCCTTTATCAACGGTTTTCTTAGAACTGATAAAAGGGACCCTAATTTATTAGGTCTTAGATTAAGAGCACTAAGAAAGTTTTTTTAGAAGCTATTACCAGCGCTGATAAAAGAGTTATCAGTTTTCGTGAGGTGAGTGAGCCCGTGAAATCAAAAACCCCTTATTCTAATGCCCCCACCCCATCTACATGTTCTTGTTTTGAGAGTGGGATGATAGGGTCTTCTAGTGTTTGTGCGGACTAGGCTAGAAGAGTTCACATTAGTAATAAAGTGTCCAAGGACATGAAATCAGACATCCATTCTTCTACAGGCCTTACCCCATTCCCACATTCATTTTTGAGTTGTGGGATGTTGGGATCTACTATTTCATCCACCAATGTATGTGACGAACTTGGTAAACATGTGCACATCCATACTCCAGTGAGCGAGGCCATTAAATCTAACAACCCTTCTTTTACTATCCCCACCCATTTCCATGTTGTTTTTGAGGAGTGGGACGTCGGGCTCTACTGCTTCATCCTCAAAAGTAAGAAGAAACTGGGATAAACATGTGTACATCCATACTCTAGTGAGCAAGGGCGTTCAACCTCTTCAGAAAAATTGATCAATGTCGATGATTTCACACATGCAGGCTTATGTTGGAAACCAACCTCGAAAGAAGGTGTGTGGAACTTTTGACAATGCCATCCGATCAAAGAAGTCGGTGTAGGATACTGGTTAGGGTAGTGGAATCACCCTTCGATATTATTTAGAATGAATAATTTTTGAAAATATTTTTTTTCAAATAAAATAATATTGTTTTCCAATTATTGATATTATGTTAACATTCTTTTTCCTGGTTATCATAAATTTTCAACATGATTTATTAAGGATAATAAAACCTTTATACATCCGATGGAAATTAAATATATTGAAGTGATAAATTTGGATTGCATTAAAATAAGACAATGTCAATAATCATTAAAAATTTGATAAAGTCAAACATTTATTATCCGGAAAATACAAGAAACATTTATTTTATTAATATTATGTACAAAACATTTTTTGAAATAATATTTCCTTTATTTTTTAGTAAGTATGATATTTATTATATGATATTTCAAATATGATATTTCTTAATAATATAAATTTTCATAAAATATATATAAATATATATATATGTATATATATATTGAAATTATTATGTATACTATACAGTTAATTATAATGAATTAGTTTTTACATTTATGTATACTAAAAAATACTTACATACACGATATTTTCTGAATATTTTATTTATTTTTAAATTATATATATATTATTTTGATTACATATAAATATAAATACATATTATATATATGTATATATATAATTATAAAAATGAATCAGTTTCAACATTTGTGTATACTTATAAATACCCACATTAATATTTTATTTATATTTTACTAATTATGATTATATATATATATATTACTAATTATACTTCAATATAACTACATATTGTGTGTGTGTGTGTGTCTTCAATTTTGAAAAATAATGATTGTATACATATATACATAACCGTATGTGAAGTATATACCTATAATTAAGAACATTATATATATATATATATATATTGATATATGTATATGATGTATGTACATACATGCTTTCACCCAAATTTTTATAGAGACATGCTTTCATACATATATTTTAATATAAGTAAATGAATACAAACATAGATATATAAAATATATTTTAATACATATACATAAATACATATTAATACAATTATATAAAAATATACATATGTAGAATCATGTAAAATTATAAGTAGACACTTCCCCACCTACATACATACACATTTGTATACATTCAAATATATACATATAAAGTGAATCTACCATTGTACATATAGATTTATGTTTCTGTTTATATATAAATATGATAATATGTGTTTATCTGTGTGTGTGTGTGTGTAAAAATACATTTTCCTTGGTTTTTACATGTGTTTGTAATCAATAATTTTTAAATTTATATCGAAACACAAGTCTTTATAACAATCTTTTATTACGTGTGCATACAAGAATCTAAATATTTTTATATTTAAATATATACACATATATATAATAATGTATATATATAAATATTCTACTATTATTTTTTACAATTATACATCATTATAATTATATACAAATATAAATATTTATAAGTGTGTTTTAAAGTGTATTTGTACCAACACACATTAATCAATATTAAATATAAGTATATAAATATATCTTATTGAAATTATATTAAAATATAATTAGTTTAATTACTTTCCAAAAGAAGTGTGTGTGTGCGCACAGACACACACATCTATAAACAAAAATATATATTTTTAGGTATATTTTAATGAATTTTCACACATGAATCTAAATATTATTTTAGATACACCAGGAAAAAAGGCCTTTAACGATCTCCAAAAGAAATATATATAGGCAATCACTTTTGGCCCGTTAAACATGAGTTTTTGTGTTTTGTGACACTAAAATTTCATTTTTGGTCCTCTTGAAAAAATTCCACATCGGATTGGTATTCTGTCCACTAGACCATTTCAAAATTTATTCTACAATTTTTCTATTCTAATTTCATGACATTCAGATGTCATTCAATTGGTTTTGACCCCCCCCCCCCCATTCATACCTTTTTGAAGGGTGTCAAACCTTTTAAAACCCACATATTCAGTCATTTCGGGCCAACCACACATCCTATTGATGCATCGTCTTGTGGTACGCATCACGAATAATAATAAAATGTATTTATTCCAATATCAAGTCATTTTGAGGCTATTTTCTATAGATCTAACCGTTAAACACACATTTTGGTGTTTTATGACAATAAAAATGTGTTTTGTGTCATCCCAGGAAAATGGATCCCCTAATTTATGTACTGACTACTCTCCCATTTCATAATTCACTCTATGGTTATTATCTTATTATTTCAAAGCATTTAGAGGTCGTTCGGTTGGGTTTAGTTCCCTCGGACGGCCGTTTTAGAGGAACCAAATACCCGATTGATGTGTTTCTCATCTAACACATTATAAATAATAAAAAACATGTTTCCTATGATATCAAGCCATTATGTTAATGTTTTCTATAGATGTATCAATTAAAGGTGTTTTTTGGTGTTTTATAACACTAAATGAATGTATTCTTTCATCTTGGGTAAATTCCATATCAGATTTATGTTCAGTCAGGTCAACCATTTCAAAATTCACTCCATTGTTGGTTTCGTCTAATTTATGAGCATCTAAAAGTTCTTTGGTTGGTTTTACCCTCGGTCACATCTTTCTAAAGGGCATTAAATCATTAAAAATTTCTTATTCATTTTTTTTATAGACCGCAAGTCTGATTGATGTGTCTTTTACTAATACACATCATGAATAAAAAAAGTAATACATTTTTCTTATGATTTTAATCAATTCCAAGATCTTTTTTCTATAGATTATACTATTAAATGTTTGTTTTTGTGTTTTATGACACTAGAAGTGTGTTTTCTATCATCCTAGGAAAACGATACTTCAGATTGGAATAATTTATAAGAATGAATTTTAAAATTCACTCTATGGTTTTTTTCATAATATTTTACAACATTCAGAGGTTGTTTGGTTGATTTTGACGCCCATGTTTTTTTAAATGTTGACAAACCTTTAAAAACAACTTATTCAATTGTTTCATGTATAATACACATCAAATTGATGTCCTTTATCCTTATACAAACCAAAAGTAATAATAATATGGTTTCTCTATGATTTTATATCATTATGAGGTTGTTAGATATATAATTTACCATTGAACTTGTGCTTTGGTGTTTTATGTCTCTAAAAGTGCATTTTCGGTCCTCTCGAGAAAATTTCGGGTCAGATTAAAATTCTATCTACCTTTCCATCTCACAATTTACCCTATGAATTATTTTATCTATATTCATTTGTTTCAGGCTGACCACACATCCAATTGATGGCTCGTATCCTCGTACATGTCAAAAATAACTATAATATGGTTTTCCTATGATTTTATATCATTCCAAAGTTGATTGATATATATTTGACCATTAAACTTGAGCATTGGTTTTTTATGACTCTAAAAGTGTGTTTTTAATCCTCTCAGGAAAATGTCATGTCATTTTATGTTCAGTCTACTTGACTATTTCACAGTTTACACAATGAATGTTTTTATCTAATTTCATGGCATTTTGATGTCTTTTGGTTGGTTTTGACCGAAGGACATACATATTTAAAAGGTGTCAACCATTTAAAAACAACATATCCAATTGTTCTACACAGAACACATGTTTAATTGATATTATGGCTACTCATACACATCATTAATATAATAAGGAATTTCCCCTAAGATTTCAAGTAATGATGAGGTTTTTTTCCTATAAATCTAACCATTAAATGCATGTTTTCTTGTTTTATGACACTAAACATGATTTTTTATCATCCTCCGAAAATGACACCTTAAATGGTGTATTGTATGCTCAACCATTTCACAATTCACTCTATAGTTTCTATTGTATGTTTTCATTCCACTTAGAAGTTTTCTGTTTTCTTTAGACCCCCCCCCCCCCCCGCTATTTTAAAGTGTTTGAAACCTTTAAAAATATTTATTTGGTCATTCTGGGTATAACATACGTTTGATTGAAATTACATCACATTATAAAAATAAATAAAATTGGATGGTGTTCCTATTATTTCAAATTATTTATGGGTTTTTTAATGGATCTAATAGTTGAACATGTGATTTCGTGTTTTTTGACACTAAAAGTGCATTTTTGGTCCGCCTAGGAAAACAACACATCAAATTGATATTATGAGGTCTCTCTCTATTGATATGGTGGTTAAACATGTTTTTAAATTCTTTTTGATAATAAAATTTCTATTTCTATCAACTTGGAAAAATGACACCTCTAATTGACGTATCGTCTACTCATCCTTTTCAAAATTCCCTATTCAGTTGTTGTCGTTGTCTGATTTCATGGTATTCGGATGTCCTTCGGTTTGTTTTTACCACCACCCCCCATGTTTTTCATTGGATTATAACTATTAAATATTTCAAATTATGCTATTTCGGATAGGCCATACATTCGATTAATATTCCCTATATCCAGACACATCAAAATTAATAATAAAAAGGTTTTTTTATAATTTCATGTGATTTTGAGGTTGTTTTCTATAGATCTGACTATTAAATGAACATTTTGTTGTTTTATGACACTAATAGTTGGTATTCTATTATACCTGGAAAACAAAGCCTCTTATTGATTTGTTTTCTACTCTCCCATTTTACAATTCCATCTATAGATATTTTTTTCCGATTTCATAGCATTTAGAGGTTGTTTGGTTGGACTTGTCCTCCCTACATGGTCTTTATAGGGAAACCACATGCCTGATTAATGTGTCGTATGATCATACATGCCATAAATAATAATAAAATGAGTTTCCAATGATATCAAGTAATTATGTGGTTGTTTATTTATGGATTTGACCATTAAATGATCTTTTTTGTGTTTTATAACAGTAAAAGAACATATTTGGTCCTCCTGTGAAAATTCCATCTTAGATTGAATTTCCATCTACACGAACATTTCACATTTCACTCCAGGTTGGATTAGTATATTTTTATAGTATCTGGATGTAATTCTGTTTTTTTTTTTGAACCACCAACGCAACATTATAAAAGGGTGTTATTCCTTTAAAAATATCATATTCAATCATTTATTACAGACCACATTTCTGATTGATGCGGCATATACTCATACACATAATGAATAATAATAAGATAGTTTAATTGTTATTTAATACACTTTGATATAGTTTTCTATAGATATGACTATTAAATGTACGTTTTGGTGTTTTATGACACTAAAAGTGAATTTTTCATCATACTGAGGAAAAAATATCTCTCATTCAAAAACATTTTACATTACTATTTCATAATTCACTCTATGGTTTTTCCGTATGATTAAACAGAATTCATATGCCGTTTGGTTGATTTTTACCCCTGTGTTTTTTAAAGGGAGTCAAAAATTTAAAAATGGCTTCTTCGATTGTTTCAGGAACACTATACATCCAATTGATGTTCTATATCCTCATACATATAAAAAATAATAATAAAATGGGGTTTCTATTATTTTACATCATTCAGGGTTTTTTCTATATTATACCATTTGACGTGTGTTTTGGTGGTTTATGATAAAAAAATGCATTTTCGGTCCTCTCAAGAAAACGCTGCCTCTGATTGACATTCAATCTACTTGACCATTTCAAAATTTAATCTACAAATATTTTTATCTAACTTCATGGTATTCAAATTTCACATGGTCGGTTTTGACCCATGGACACACTTATTTAAAAGGTGTCAAAACTTAAAAAACCGCATATTCAATCATTTCGGGTAGACAACATATCGGATTGATAGTTTGTATACTCATACAAATCATGAATAATAATAATATAGTTTTCATATGATTTCAAGTTATTGTGAGATCATTTTCTATAAATATTACCATTAAACCCATGTTTTGGTATTATATAACACTTTAAATACTTTTTTATTATCCCAGGAAAACGACACCATCAATTGATTTACCGTATGCTCAAGCATTTCATAATTCACTCTATAGTTTCTATCATACTATTTCATGGAATTTAGAGGTTTTTTAATTCGTTTACATCACCCCACGATTTTTTAATGGGCGTTAAACCTTTAAATGTGTATATTTGGTCCTCCCAGTCATACCACACATTTTATTGACAATCCATATCATCATACACATAAAAAAATAATAATTATATGGTGTTCTTATTATTTCACATCATTTCAATGTTGTTTTCTATGGATCTGATTGTTAAACGCGTGTTTTGGTGTTTTTTGACAGTAAAAGCCCATTTTAAGTCCTCCTAGGAAAACCCCACCTTAGATAGACAATTTGTGTACTTGACCATTTGAAAATTTACTTTATGGTTATTCTCATCTAATTTCATGACATTTAGAATCTATTTGGTTGGTTTTTACCACTGGACACAAATTTTAAAGGGTTTCAAACCATTAAAAACCCATATTTGGTTTTTTAGGTATACTACATGTCTAATTGCCGTTTCTTATTCTTGTAAACATCAAAAATAATAATATGATATTTTTCATGTGATTTCATGTTATTATGAGATTATTTTCTATTTATCTGACCGTTAAACACATGTTTTGGTGTTTTATGACACTAAAAGATCATTTCCCATAGTCTCAGGAAAATAAAACCCTCGATTGATGTACAAATACTCGTCTATTTATTAATTAAATCTATTGTTGTTTTCATATGATTTCACAACATACAGATATTGTTCAGTTGTTTTTGACCCACCATGTTTTTAAAGGGAATGAAAAAATTAGAATTCACATATTCGATTGTTCCAGGAAGACCACAGATCTGATAGATGTGTCATATCCTTGTACTCATAAAATTATAATAATATGATGGTTTTACTATGATTTCAAGTCATGAATTTTTGGTCCTCCTAGGAAAACACCACCTCATATTATCCTTATGTCTACTTGACTATTTTAATATTCAATCTACGGTTTTTCTCATAGGATTTCATGGAATTCAGATGTTGTTCAGTTGGTGTTGACCCATGGGTACACTTTAAAAAACTGAATATTCAGTCACTTCGGGCATACCTCACATCTGATTCATATGGTGTCTGCTCATACATGTTATAAATAATAATAAGCCAGTTTCCTGTGATTTCAAGTCATTCTATGGTCTTTTTTTCAATAAATGAAACCATTAAAAACATTTTTTGGGTTTTTATAACACTAAAAGGGTGTTTTCTATCATCTTGGAAAATAAAATCCTCCAATGGATGTATATTCTACTTGACCATTTCACAATTCACTTTACAATTGATTTCATATAATTTCAAGGCACTCATTGGTTGTTCAGTTTGTTTTGACCCCTCATGCGTTTTTAAAGGCTTCAAAGTTTTAAAAACAACATATTTGGTTGTTCTAGGTAAACTGTATGTTTGATTGATGTGTCATCTACATGTACATTTCCAAAATTATAATAAGACAGTTTCCTATGATGTCACTACATTATAAGGTCATTTTTTATGGAGAAGACCGCTAAGCATGCAGTTTGGTCTTTTATGACACTAATCATACGTTTTGAGTCCTCTTGGGAAAACACTACATCGTATTGATGTTTTTTCTACTCATCCATTTCATAAATCACACGATAGTTGTTTTCATTAGATTTCATGACAATAATATAACATTTGGTTGGTTTTTATACCCGAACATTCCTTTCTAAAGGGCATCAAACCCAATAAAACAACATATTTGGTCATTCTAGAAATATCGCACATCTGATTTATATTTTATCTGATCATACAAATAAAAAACAAGACTATTTCCTATGATTTCAAGTCATTATATGGTCATTTTCTATAGATATGATTGTTAAATGCAAAATTTTTTATCACACTAAATGGGATTTTCCATTATCCCTGGTAAATAAAACCTTCGATTGATGTAACATCTATTAAACTATTTCAAAATTGAACTTAATTTTTTTTCATCTAATATCAATAAATTTGGAGGTTGTTTCTTCATTTTTACCCCCAGTGTGCTTTTAAAGGGTGTTAAACCTTTAAAACCCTCATATTCAATTGTTCTAGGTAGGCCACATATCTGATTGATGTGTCATGTCATTGTACATGTCACAAATAATAATAAGATGGGTTTAATATGATTTCACATCATTAGAAGGATGTTTATTTATGGATATAAGCATTGAATGTTCGTTGTTGGCATTTTAAGGCACTTATAGATTGTTTTCAGTCCTCCTAAGAAAATGCAACCTCATATTTATATTTTATCTACTTGACCAATTCCAATTTCACTCTATAATTGTTATCATCTAATTTCACAACATATGGACGATATTCGATTGGTATTTACCCTAGAAAAAATATTTTTGAAGGGTGTCATACCATTAAAAACTACATATATAGTCATTTCAGGCAGACTGAATGTCTGATTGACATGTCGTAAACTTCTTTACCTTAAAAATAATATTAATAGGAGTTTTATTATTTCAAGTCATTATGAATTTATTTTTAATATATCTTATTTTTTAAAAATATTTTTGGTTATTTATGATAGTAAAAGTGAATTTTTTGTCATCCTGGGAAAATGACACATCTAATTGATGTACCATATTCTCAACTACTTCACAATTTACTCTGTGATGATTTTGTCATGATTTCATTGAATTTGGATGTTGTTAAGTTGGTTTCAACCCTTACATGTTTTTAATGTGCTTTAAACAATTAAAAACAGATTATTCGATCTTTCTAGGTAGACCATTCATCTGATTGATGTTTCATTTCCTCATACATGTTATAAATAATAACAACAACATGGGTTTCCAATTATTTCTTGTCATTCCAATGTGATTTTCTATAGATTTGACCATTAAATGCACATTTTAGTTTTCATAACATTAAAAGTGTGTTTTCAGTCCTCAAGAGAAAACACCACCTCAGATTGAAATTTCATATATTGGACCAATTGTCAATTTACTCTACAATTTTTATCATCTAATTTCATGGCATTAAGATGTATTTCAGTTGTTTCTTGACCCCCGAATGCACCTTTTAATAGGTCTCCAAACCCATAAAAACTATATAATCGGCCGTTTCGGGTAGACCACATATATGATATATATGTCATCTTCTCGTACAAATTAAAAATAGTAATAATATAGTTTTCATACAATATCAAGTCATTCAGAATTAATTTATTTTATATATGACTGTAATATGCACGTTTTTAAATTTTATGACACCAACAGTTCATTTTCTATCTTCTCGAGAAAACGAAACATTTTATTGAGGTATCATTTTCTTGAAAATATAAAACTTCACACCAAGGAAATTTTTGTTCTATTTCAGGGTATTCAGAGGCACTTTAACTGATTTTTCCCTAGACTATTGGTGTTTATGGGTCAAGTCGGGTCGAGCATTGTTTTGGACTTGACCGATCCAAAATAGAATGGGTTGGGTCACATGCTTCATGAGAAGAAAACTTTAACCAATCCTACCTATAGGGGTTGGGATACATTATTCATGGCCAAATGAAATTAATTTACTGGACTCGTAGTGGCTCATGTTTGGTTAATTGGGTTATTGATGCATTATTGATCAACAAGCCACCAAGAAGGACTGACACATACCACCATTGTAGTGATTGAACACCCATGAAATTTTCCATCTAATATATTAATTTCTATCATAAGAAAATAAACACATGGTAATTATATTCTAGATGAAATCCTCTTCTATAAGTAATAGAAAATCACTCCGACACTAATAAATTTGGAGTAAAACCCCCAAAATAACTAATTCAAATAACTTCTTCAAAAATAAAACAAACATGAATTATTCAAAGAGATTATCAAAAGACCCTAATTAGATCCTAGAAGTGGATTTTAATATTTAAAAATAGTAGAATATAATGATTTGATAATAAAAATAACACTTATTCAAACAGATCATCATAACTTAGTGATAAGTGTCAGATTAAACTTCTAAAAACTGTAATTAAATATTCAAAGCCTTATAAAGGTGTCCATTGGTCATTGAATAAAAATCAATAATATATTTATATGGTTCCCTCTTATATCAAAAAAAATCCAAAAGACATAGAATAAAGTCATGTTTGGGTTCCAAATATCAATTTGGATTCATAATGAATATTGAACATCAGGTATATTCTATTCCAGGAAAGTTGTGCCAAACCGAAATATTCAATCCATATTCCAATAAAATAATAGAAACATGAATTAATATAAGATACCATCAAAAAAAGATATAATAAAAATAACTAAAATCAATTCAAAGTGGGAGTTTATTCATTGAAAATTAGGAAACTCAACTTGGGGTAATTTTGAAAGACTTTATTATTGCTAAAACACCATAAATTTTTTGGAATCATTATACCCAGATTTGGGAAATCAATTTGACACACATTTTAGGGATCAAGAGTGCTTAAGTTGTGCTAGAATTCATAGAATAAAATAGAAGTTTTTTCCAATGTAGTAAGATTTTATATAGAAATTATTGAATTAGTATTCCAACTGTCCAATACACATTTGATATGTGAATATAAATTATTCCATCCTAAAAATTTTAAAAATTATTATCACTTAAGTGAGATATAGTTAGTCAATATTCAGGATGGCCTCCCACTAAATTATTTTTGAATGGTCATATCTAATAGACCCTACCTTATGAAAATTTACTAATATGTAACTTTGTCTAACATATTGAGAAAAAACTAAATGATCTCCCAAAAATCATATAGTGAGATATACCCCAATCATCAAACTTATAATGTGCGGAAATGAATTAATTTTCTCAAGAAAATCTATATAATGTGTCTAATTTAAATCAATGAAAAACACAAGATAAGATGAATGGATTGATAAATGTTTGAAAACATGAAATGGGAAATATGATTAAATATATTAAAGAGGAAGTGTTCACATTAATGATTACATTTAAATGTTAAAAAACTAGGGAAATATGATGTTAAGATTCATAAAAAGTTTTTCTGGTTGAAAAATTTAATAAATCCCCAAATAAACATGAAATATGTATAATAAGGATAATGATCTATTTAATGGGAATTAATTTTCTTGGCAATGATTGAAAATCATTAAAAACAGAAATATAATGGAAATTATGTAATTAATCATTGTGAAATGAATGAAAAGGGATAAATAAAATACAAAAACAAATATTCTGAGAGACTTAAAAAATCTAGTAAAATTACAACTAAACATTACAGAAATTGAATAAGATTTTCCTATTTGAGATTTCCGGATTTTAATGGATTTTTATGTCATACGATGACATGGTTCAAGTATTATAGAAATTATTTAATATGTAATGTGCTTATTAACAAAACAAATATTATAAATAACCACCCTGTCATGGAAGTTTTGGCTATCATTCGAAGATGTGAAGTCTATGAGGGTTGAATAGAGAGTAAATAATTACTTTTTCATGTACTATTGGCCTACAGTACTTTCACTATATTTAAATTATATCGAAACTTGAATATTTTGGTGGTATTAACACTATGAATCAAACAAACATTAATAAATGTTTGGTTTCCCAATGACTAATGAAACGAATGCTCTAAGGAATTGATAAAAAAATTAGAAATTTATAACTTCATGAAGAGTGATCCTTTATTATATTTTAAACAGTTTTACTTTTATCATGATTTATAGATGATGTCATATCATAAAAAAATAAACTTAATTGAAATTTATACTCACAAATCTATTTATAAGAAAATTTCACGAGGAAAAGTTAATATAAATTATCATAAAAAATTGCATGGTATACCCAAGTGAAGGAAATAAAATTTTCAATTTATCTATGTCCAAAGTTGATAAATAATTCATAGAGAGTGGAATAAATATGAAACATAAATTATAATAATATAACCTTACATTTCTATTTAATTTCTAACGAGGAAACTACATTGATGATGATGATGTGAGATGTCAAAGAATATTCAATTAGTCCATGAGAGTAAATGGATTATTATACTATGTCTATGAAATAGGTTAAAACTAATGAAAATTTGGAATATTCTGTAGTCAAACTAATTGTAAATTTGAAAATAATTCATCATTTATACCTAATGGAAAAAAATTAAACACTAGTAATATTGACAAGTGCAATAACATGCACCCATATTGTCACTAAATTAGAGAGTAAAATAAATGATTTTATACAGCTCAAGGTTTACTGATCTTCCATTTATAAAAATTCATAGTATGATTAAGTAACAGAACAGTCTTAGAATCTGTAAAAATCGTGAAGGAAAAAAATAAAAAAAAATTGATTACGTGAAACTTAAAAATAATGATATGATATACTTGATTCCACCATGTGAAATGAACTATCTTCCATTAGGACCATAACAAGATAAATAAAATGAACAAAAATACTAATTAATACATACTACTAATGGAAAAATAAAATGAAATTAAAATTGATGAATCCAAACTAAAAAAAGAATGTTTATTTTTTTAATTTAAAGATGTATACTAGAAAATATCAAGACATTCATTGATTAAAGTTAGAGTAATCAAGTTTAATGACTTGATATGTGTTCAGAATGAATCTAATAAGATGAAAAATATTGAGAACTTTACTTTAATTCATACAAATTAATAACTCATATAAGATATGTAATATTCAGAACTCAACGAGAATTAGAATAGCGATGAAAATAAAAGTCCAAAATATGGGTTAGATGTGTTATGATGAAGGTGGAAATGAATGAAATATATATATATATATATATATAATTGTTAGTTTGAGATATTAGACATAGTAAATAATAGTATTTTAAAGAAAAAATATTCAAATAACATATCTAGAAGATAAGTAATTTGATGAAATTATGCATGAATAAATAAACTAATAAAATTTCTAAAAAAATTGAAAATATATATTACAACTATCATTTTATCATTTTTATATAAGGGTGACAATTTTTCAATTTAAGCTACTCTATAACCATTAAGGAAATCATATTTCCATTAATATGAACTTTAAAAGCTCAAAACGACACATGTAATGATAAAATTAAATCCCCAAATATTGATAAGTACACCATAATTTAGAGTACTATCTGATGTTTTGATGTTTTAGAGACAAAAAATTGTTAATGTGACTAAGAAAACATGTAACTGGAAATGAAATGAAAAAAGGAAAACCATGAGAGGTTTGAAGATACCACACTTGAATCAGACGGGTTTTTCTATCCGGATATTGGTATTTAACATTAACACCATATCATTTAAACATGAACACTACAATAGGTAAAGAATTTATTAATAAATTTATTTGAAGCTTAGGAATTCATTAACAAAATTATAAATGAATAAATGATGTCAAAAAAGACATTATATATATAATTATAATATCCAATAATGTAAATAGATAATATATTATGAAATTAGAAAATAAAAAAAAATTAAATATTAATCTTAATTGTTAAACATTGCTTCTAATATAGCTATATTTTTCAAAAAACTAATCTTACATGGAAAAAAGGATTCATTGTAGTGTTTAATGAAATAAAAAAATTAAAGAAAGTGAATATGAAATTGGTTTAAAAATTAATCTATAACCTTAGTCTTTATTCAATGGGTTTAACTACATATAGTTTTTGAGTAATCTTTATTCAATCAACTTAGTCAGTAACCTGAACCCATAAAATATGTATTCCACTCATACCTCAATAGATATTTGGTCCATAATAATGAACAAAATAAGGTATTATATATGTCACATCAATATGGTATCACATTTTACATTTTAAATTTAACACTAAAACCTATAATTAATTACATATTGTATTAACTATTTTCTAATATTAAAGAAATTATTAATATATAAGAGTTTTAATATGTCAGGAATGAATCATTTATATAATTATCTAAAATACATAATGCTTTTCCGGAAGTTTTATAAAAGTAATTTAATCCCTAAACTACACCAAAAATAGTTATTATACGAGTTATGTCATGTGGTTTAAAAAAATAATGAATTTTTTAATTTCATAGAAAAGAATATAAATTGTAATTTCAATTTAATGTAATGAATAAAAAATGCGTATAATATACAACATATATATTACATAAACTAAATACAATCAGAGGCATTATGTAAGAGACATCAATATGGAATGCATTTTATATTTTTAATTTGTTATTTAAAAAATATATCTAAAAACATTACAACATAGATCATTTTAAATATAAAAAAATTTACAAATATACTAGAAAGGTATAATTTGTAAGTTGTATTTAAGTGCATATTATTTTTCTATAATTTGTATGCAATTATTGTAATCACTAAACTACACTGTTGATATTTATTCAATTAATTGGAAATATTATTTTAAAAATAAAAAAGTAGAATATGTCACAGTAAATTATATGAAGCATATAAATATTCATAGAGATATAATAGATGTGTTGGAGTTGGTTCCCTATAACCAACTTCTTTTTAAATTATGATAAATTGTATTCAAAGTTTATGAATATTAATAAACTTATTATCATATCATGATTGTTTATCTACATAACATAGTTTGTGATAGTGTCTTAATAGTAGTTTGTGAACTAAAAGTTCATAGAAGATCCCTACAACGATGAGAACCTGAAAGTGCTATAGAACTATTATTAACTATTTGTTATATAGATGGATGATATCATATGAGGGACACAAATGATACGGTCTATCAAGGGTGGAGACTTATAGGACTTTGTCTAACCTTCTCATGGTGTAATTAGTTGGTATTATCTAGTTGTATATTAGGGGAACGAGACCCTCCAGTAGGAAATCCACATTTATATGTGTCATTTTATGTTCATATCAATGGATGTGTGTATTGGTAGTTTTACATTAAGATTATTACTAATGATTATTATAAACCACATAAATTTATGTGTTGATGAAAACTGTGATGATAAATGTTCTTGGTGAGGTAGGATATGTTTGGTGAGTCATGATTAATATTTCATTAATGAATAATGCGATAAAGGATTTGTACCATATATTTTTTAACATAATTTAATATTATATGACCTTTTATGAAAATTCTATATCCTAAATAAATCCATGTACATGGTGTTCTATAGGAATGCTATATTTCCAGAAATTCAAAGAAAGAGAAATCATGCACATAGGTTGATGAAACTAGCATTCAACATATTAGATATGAGGTATCATGATAAATAGATTATATTTCACAGTAAGTGTCTGTATGAGTTAATATGTCATTGTGGAATTATCATCTTTCTTGATGGGTGTCTGAACACATTTTTAGATGCTAACCTTGGACATTAGGATGCTTCACCTATTTCCACTAAGAAAGAGGACTAGAGGGTCACAAACTATGTGTATCTAGAGTCTCAGTTAAATAATAAATTATTATTTATTATTTAACAAGTTGAAAAAAATAGTGTTCCCACACATGTTCTATTAATTAATAATGTTTTCTTGATCGCATATATATTTTACCACTATTTATTTGAGAGAATATAATCTGAGCATAATATTTAATAAATATTTATTTTCTTTTGAAGTGAATATAATATTTATTTATTTATTTTCTTATAATGAAGTGATATTTATATAATAAATAATTAGTAATTATTCAAGGCCCGATAAAATATTGTGGAGGAATGTAAGACCCGGTTTAATTATTCATTGAGAAAATAATAAATATTGAATATTATTTGATTAAGTAATCGGTAATTTTAATTTACAAGTTAATCACATTTCATGAAATTGTAATATTAGTTTTATAATATGACATGGGGTTTTTATTATTATTACACAAACAGTTAAGATCAATTTTTAAATTATTTTATTTTAACCCTAGTAATAAATAAAACGAGTTAAGTAATTTTCTAAAAAATAGAAGTTATTTGTATTAGTTTTTCACAATAGAATTGGAGAATCCTCTCAAGCCCTAAATTGAACCCTTCTCCAACAACACTCCCAAGAAAAAGAGGAACCTTACCCCACCCAATCAAGGAGAACACATTGGTAATGATTCTCATAGCGATCAAAAGAAGACAATGAAAGTGAAAGGATATTAAGTGGTGTCACCTATATGTTCATTTTATGGCATCTAGAGATTCATGGAACATGTTTGGATCACTGATAGATGGAATCTGCATTTAATTCTTGCAACAAAATGATCGTTCATCATAGATCAGTTGGAATATCCATCAATGAGGAGAGAATGTCAAAAAAAGGAATTATTTATTTAATTAAGTTGATTATAAATAATATGTTATGATCCTCCCTTTGGTTCTAATGTGATTTACCTAGTCTGGTTTTATTTATCCAATTCTATATATCAGGATATTTATCATTCTATAGATCTCGTATTGATTATCAATCATGAAAAAAAATTAATTTTGGGCACCACCCATGGAACAATTCCATTGTGCACAAAACATACAAGTCATATCAGAGTATTCAAATAATTATTTATATCTATTTAAAGATCATTTTTGATTTACACAATTTAATTTTGATTCTCAATTCAAGTTCAATATTATTTTAATCCAAATCATGAGATCTGTTTCCTCCTCCTTCATTTCATGAATATCTATTCAAGATAATTCATTTTATGAATAAAATAAAATCAAGAAACTCATCTAGTGGTGCTGAGTATTCTGACTGGATAACATAGGAGTATATGCTATGTAATTGGAATTAAATGACATGCACTTGTGGGCAATGCATGAGAAGTTAATTCATAAATTACTCAAACCATGTGCATTGAGGACACATGGTGTAGTAAATTCTTACACCATATGTTTACTAGGACATCGTGGCATATGATCAACTAGAGTGCAGACCATGTAGCCCATGCACACGTCTTGTAGTATCTTTTATTCCAACAGAGGCCATGTATTACCATACATGACCAACCTGAGTGGTGACCATGTGATTTGGAGATCACACGGAATATATCCCATTAGACATGTCATGTACTCTAGTTTTTGAGATATGATTCACACACCGAGTCCCTAGGCGTGCACCTCAGATAGATGGTGAAAGATATACACCCCTTGTTTCTCAGATGCACATGACATGTACTTATACCACACTATAAGATTTAAAGATTATTTATTTTACTATTTTAACCATGAGACATGTACTTGCGTGTGGTTGTAAATATATATAGGAAACTCCATGTGATAGGTTTTAAGAAAAGAGAATATATAAATTTTTAATTAATATCAGAATAATATTCGTATTTTTATATCATGTATGAGTCTTATTACATGTTGTTAATCTACATGCATTGAAGAAAAACACGTGACTAACAAGTCATGTGATTCATGTAAACATCTGTGAGGTCCACGTCATGAATGTACATGATAAGTCATGTATTCATTATGTCCCAATAGTAAAATGGTATATGAGAATAATACATATCAGGTAAAAATCAAAACAGTGTTCACCATGTTGGATCTATGGAATATTTATGTACACAGTTAATTTTAAATGAATTTATTAGATTTTTTTAAAATTATAATGGATGACAATCTCAAGGAAATTTGTATGAGAATTAAGATAAAATAATTTCATAATTAAAGATAATTATTAATTGATTTGGGGGAGATTTATCTTAAATAAGAACGATTAAGAATTAAATTCTAGTCATAGTAAATGTTTAATTAATTAAATTTTTTTGTATTATCTTGATCTAGAACATAACATTGTATGTTATTGGTTTCATTTAAATTATTATTAAATTAAACTGTCGGAATACATGCCTTCTCTCCTCTTATTATGTAGGTTAGGTGTGCCCATGGATTCTTTTATGTAAACTCTTTTTTTTCTTTACCTACATGCGAGTAAAAGAATATGTGATGGATGGAGCTCCCAAACTAGTGGAGGAGGTTCATGTTTGGTGTTCAGGTGAAATCAATCGAATAGTGATACATTGGGGGATATGTGGAAAGCTCCAAACAAAAACCTTAATTGGTACAAGGTGATTTTACCCTAGTCCAACCATTAGTTTATCAAACAGTAGATAAACTAACCATTAGTATAATTTCATGATTATACACTTTATTATTTTATTTCTATAAAGTTTCATGGTTATTTCATTCTGGATGATTTTTTAGGATCATATAATTAATAGAATTAATAAGAAGGCAATACAGAACTAAAATAAATTGGCTTATGTTTAAATATTACCTAAGAAATGGTTAATCACTCAAGTAAATCAACTTAATGTTAACATGAATGTGATAAAGATAATAAGTTTAAATTTATGTATAAAAAATAAAATCCCTCAATTATATATATTAATTAGGTATATCTTTCCACTACTTCTGTCAAAATAAAACCACAGTTCAATGTGATTGAACAACCAAATTTGTGATGGTTTTAATTATCAGGGAATTATATCTTGATTTTCTGGGTTAACTTAACTTAGTTCACATAAGGGTTGACTTACAAAGAAGGAATTAGTGCAATTGATATGAAATGATTATATAAATCTAAATTAATGATATTAGGATTGTGGATCCCACTTAACATATCAAGTTACTATGGGCTAATGCAGTTAGAATTTAGAATTCTTACCTAAAACCCTTCGAGTTTCATAACCAACCAAAGCTAGGGTAATGATAAGGGAAATATGGATCCTTGCCACTATAATATCAAATAAAAAGGATATTTTGATTCCAATGGTGAGAGATATTGGGTTTTAATAATATAGTGGGAGACTAATAAATATAATATTCATTTATTTATAAAATTTTGTTTAAAAATGTAATAAAGATACTCTTTTCTTATTTGCAGAAACAATAAAAAAATATGTCAATGTGATCCAAAATTGATAAGCATGACCTTATCCTAGGAACAAATATCCAAAAATGTAAACTGAACCTACATGTCATCCTTCATCATGAAAGGGAATTATATGCTCTAGAAGAACCATTTCCAATTGCATCGGCTGATGAGGCAAGTGTTGAAGAGTTTTATCTATATGAAAAAAATATGAAAGATGATACAGATGTTCAATGTTTCATGTTATAATCTATTTCTAATTACATTTTCAAGAAACATAAGGACATGGATGTGTATAACATGATGAATCACCTTTGGGGACTCTAAAATGAGAAAGCAAGAAAAGAGAGGTATGATATCTCCAATAGTTTGTTTACATCTATGCTTGGAGGGTATTTTCCAGATGGGCCTAATGTAGTCAATATTATTAGCCACATTAAATTCTTAGACATATTAGGGATTAAATTCCTAGATGAGTTGCATACAGATCTCATACTTTCATCACTTCCCAAGAACTTCTCCAGTTTTGTTATCGATTACAATATGAGTAAATAATGAGAAGATTATTTTATAACTTCTTACTTTTATTCTCCAAATGTATAAGTACATGGGGAATGATAAACCCATTTTCCTTAGGTGAATAAGAAGTGTAATAAAATGGAAAAGTTTCCAAATACCTATAAACATTATAAATCCCCTGAGAACCATCCTACAAATAAGAGAATGATCCAATGGTAGATCTAGGAAAAAGAGTATATATGTTTTGTATGTAGAATATCATACCACATAAAGAGGAACTGAACCCAAAAGCTAGGGGAAGATAAATTGGCATTCGTTATCAAGTGTAATATTTCAATATCTACACATTGATGATTATATATAGCTTGTGGTGATCACATTTGTATCTAAATGAAGGAACAAAGTAGATTCAAAAATATTTACAAAGGGGAGGTGGAACTGGGAGCATTCAATGGTGTAAGGCAATATTCTTTTCCAATTAGTGACTACAAAATTTCATTTCCAAAGAGAATGATTTTGGTTTTGAAATATATTTTTTATGAACCAACTGTTACCAAGAACATAATTTATCTATCATGCCTAGATATAGATAGGTATATTTTCATGGATGAAAATAAATGTTGTTGGTTATATAAGGAAAAAATATGTTATGTCATGCCACATTTAAATAATGGTCTTTATGTATTAAATTATGAAAACCAATTGTTGGAAATTGATAACGAATCTTGTTCACATGAATCATATAACACCCATCTTTGGGATCACAATCTTGGTTATGTAAATGAGAAGCATTTGAAAAATCTCTATCAATATGGTTATTGAGAATCATCTATGATAAAACCAAATAATATATTTAATTCTTGTTTACAAATAAAAATGACCAAACCACCATTTTTTGGCTTGGGTGAAGGGGTCACACAGATTATATGATTGGTAAACATTGATGGGTGTGGACCATTTCCAGTTGAAGCAAGAGGTGGACATTCTTACTTCATAACTTTTAATGATGACATGAGTAGATATGGATATATATAATTGATGGGGGATAAATCTGATTCCTTTGATAAATTCAATACATTTATGAATTAATTAGAGAATCAACATGGAATGAAGATAAAGAAGGTTCAATCGGAGCGAAGTGGTGAATATCTTAACCAAGAGTTCATTAACTTTCTACGGGAGTGTGGGATTCTATTTAATTCAATTAACCTTACACAGCACAATGGAATGTTGTTAGTGATAGGATGAACCCTACCATTTTAGTTATGGTATGTTTAATGATGATTAATGTCGAAATTACATTATCCTTTTAGGGACATAGATTTCAAACTGTGGAATACACATTAAATTGAGTTCCAAATAAAGTAGAAAATGGAATTCCCTTTGGGTTATGTTGTGGAATGAAACATTTTTTGTCATATACATGTGTATGGGGTTGATATGAATTCATTAAGGCCTTCTTAGGAAAAAAGCTAGCACCCCATGGCACAATGTGTATCTTTATAGGGTATCCCATAGAAACAATGGGATACTGCCTATAGAAACCCTCAAATATGAAAGTGATTGTCTCCAGACAATTCGTCTTTTTTGATAGGGATAATATAATAAAAAGGGATAGTGGGAGCCAAATTAACATCAATGAAGTTGATTCTCAAGATACACAAATGTTATAAGAGGAACAAATTCCATAGGTCCATGTGGAAGAAGTAGTTCTTGAAACACAAGTACTGTGTAAGAGTGTAAGAGAGGTAAGATAACCAGAAAAACACAGTTTAATAGCCACCAAAGACAGTGAATCAATATTGGTTGAAGCTTATGAAAATTTATACTGAATGGAAGTAATATAAACACAATAATATATGATATTAAAATAATCCATTAATTTTGAAATGGATTCCATCTATCAAAACATGTTTGGGTTCTGGTAGATGCACCAGCAGATGTGAATCCTGTTAGATGTAAATGGGTATTCAGTAGGAAATCAACATGGAAGGTAAATAAAAGACCTATAAAGAAAGGTTAGTTGCTAAAGGGTTTAAACAAAATTAAGGAATTTAATATGATTAAACATTTTCACCAGTTTCTATGTTTAAATCAATCCAAATTCTACTTGCTATAGTATCTTACCATGAAAATGAGATTTGCAGATAGATATCAAAACTACATTAATTAAGGGAACCTTAAAGAAGATGTATATATGAAAAAAATAGAAGGGATTGTGACTCCAGGTGAATCCAAAAATATTTTATTGTTGTATATATAAATTTTTGGATTGAAGCAAGTATCTAGGTCATGGAAGATTCGATTAGATGAATTCATCAACAAATTTCGATTCATTAAGAAAAAATGTGAGTTGTGTGTCTACAAGATGTTTAATGGGATCGATGTCATTACCCTGGTAGTATATGTCTATGAAATATTACTTATTAGAAAAAAAATACCAGTCTTACAGTCAGTTAAGGACTTGTTAAACAAGTGTTTATCCATGAAGGACTTAGATGAAGCAACCTATACTATAGGGATCAAGATAATTCATGATTGATCCAAGGGGATTCCTGAGCTAAGTCAAGTTATATATATTGACTAGAAACTAAAGAGATTTATTATGGAACAATCCAAGATTGGATTGGTTTTAGTGTCACATGGTTTATCTCTTTCTATGAAAATGTGTCCTCAAATAAAAAATGAGAAAGAGATAATGAGTAAGATCTCATATGCTTCAACGATACGATTAATCATGTATTCAATGTTATGTACTAGACTTTATTTTTCCTATGGATTGATCTTGGTAAAAAGATATCAATAATACCCACGAGAACAACATTTGAATTCTATTAAGGTTATACTTAATTATTTGGGAAGAACTAAGGAGATGTTACTAGTGTATAGAGGAGGGAAGCATCTTTTCATTAGGGGTTATATTGATTCTAGTTATTAAATAGATCATAATGATCTAACATCACAGTTTGGATATGTTTTTAGTCTTAATAGAGGAAATATCAGTTAGAAGAGTTCAAAGTAGCCAGTTGTTGCTATTTCTATAAAGAATTCTGAGTATATAGCGGCTGTTGATGCATCCAAGGAATCCATTTGGTTTAGAAACATTGTATAAGATCTTGATGTGGTACCTAGTATTGAAGAACCTATCACATTTTATTGTGATAATAATTTTCCAATGGCTCCTGAAAAAGACCCAAGGTTACACAAATGAATACAGTTCATACTTCAGAAGTATCACCTCTTGGGGGTTTTTTATCATTTGGGTGATGATGTAGTAAGAAGAGTACCAAATGAAGAGAACATGGAGTAATCCTAGACTGAAGTCTTATCTTACCAGAACAATGAGTACAATGTGGGAGATAGAATACTTAATATTATAAGCAGTTGGATTTGGATAATGTGAGAGTCTGTTGGAGTTGGTTCCCTAGAACCAACCTCTTTGTACTTTATGAAAAATTAAATTCCTAGTTATTTAATATTATTACAAGTTTTATCACATAATGATTATTCTTATATGTAACATAATATCTTCTAATGTATTAAAAGTAGTTGTCACACTAAAAAGTCATATTAGTTCCCCATTATGATGAGAACCCAGAAGTCATGTGGCGCTATTATTAAATATCTGTTCTATACCAGTATGATACATTTGGGGTAAACAAATGATACAGTCTATTATAGGTATAGACTCATAGGAAATTGAGACACCTTTTCAAGATGTATTCCATTAGTAATATCTAGTAGGATATTATTAAAATAAGTCCCCCTAGTAGGAAATCAACATTTATATATGGCATTGGATATTATTATCTGTAGATGTGTGTGTTGATCCTCAGAGTTTATGTTTATTATTAATGAGTATTATGAGTTATGAAATTTGATGAATTGATGAAAACTATGTAGAAAAATGTTCATGATGAGGTTGGACACATTGGGTGTGTCACGATTAATATTGCATTAGTGAATAATGTGAGAAAGGATTTTCCCTACTACTCTTTGATGGATCTTGATATCTTAGTCCCTTTGATAAAAACGATATAGCCTAAATAATTCAATGGTCATGGTGTTATATAGTAATGTTATATTTTTAGAAATTCAAAAAATAGAAATTGAGAATATAGGTTTATGGCACTGACATGAAACCTGCTTGATTTGAGATATCATCATAAAGGGATTATATTACAGTATAAGAAACTATATAAGGTAACATGTCCTTTTGTCATTATGTTCAATCTACTTGGGTGACTTTGCGTGTTGCAAGATGCTACCCTAGTACTTTAGAAAACATAAACTAATGCCATGGAGAAATAAGCCTTATGATTCACACACAAAGTGTATCAAGAATCTAAATTAAATAGTATATTATTATTTATTATTTAACAAGTTGAATAACTATTATTCAGAGACATGGTTTAATAATTATTCATGTTTTCTTGATCACATATATTATTTCACTAGTTATTTGATAGAATATAATGTGAGTGGAATATTAAATAAATATTTATGTACTATTTAAGTGAATATAATATTTATTTATTTATTAGAGAAAAATTATGCGATATTTATTTAAAAAATAATTCATTTTTATTCGAGGCCAAATAAATATTGTGGAGGAATGGCGAACCGAGCTAAATGATCTAGTGAGAAAATAATAAATATTGAATAGTATTTTATTAAATAACATTTATTTGTAATTTCAAAGTTAAGAGTATGTCAAGAAATAATAATATTATTATTATTATAATTTGACATGGGGTTTTCTCTATGATTATAAAACTAATTAAGGGAAGTTGTTCAATTATTTTATTATAAACCTTACGATATATAAATTTGGTCATGTTATTTTCTCAACAAGCCAATTCATTTGTCTCGGTTGTGCACAATGAAATTTTTTAATCCTCTCAAGCACTAGGGAGATCCCTTGTCTAAGAAAATTCCCATGAATGGAGAGAAACCTCCCTCTAATAGATCAAGGTGAATGCTTTGGAAGCGGTTCTCATAGAAATCAAAAGAGGATAACACAAACACAAGGATATGCCATGATAGCACTTGGATATTCATTTGGTGATGTATGTAGGTTCATGGAACATGTGTAGAAGAACTCAAGAGGGAATCCACACATGATTTGTACAAAACAATGATAGTGCATCGTAGATCTATTACTAGACCCATCAATGAAGAAAGAATTCCAACAAAGATAATTCTTTATTTAATTTAATTAGTTATAAATAATATGTGATGGTACTACCTTTTCTTTCAGCGTGACATACCTTGTATGATTTCATTGATCCTATTTTAATTATCACAACATTTATTTCTATATAGATCTCAAATTAGTCATGAATCATGAAAAAAATAAACAATTGGCACCGCCCATCACACTCTTTATCTATGCCTGAAACCTATAGAATACACCATGAATAATATATATAATTTAAATATCATTAAATGAATTCATTATATGAATCCAAATTTTAGCTGTGTGTTTATTAGAACCACAATAATGAACAAATGAGAGATTCTATATGAAACATCAATATGAAAATTATGTGTACATGTAAAATTTAATCTCTAGATGATATATGTAAACACATAATTAATGTATTAATATATTTATAAACAAATATCTCATCAAGGAATAATTTATAGTTTATTAAACTGCATAAATCTTGATATTTCACATTATTTTATTCAATCAAATAGAATTATTATTTCAAATATTAGTGAAACTTGTTATTTTATGAAAAATTATAAAAAGTTCATGTATATTAAATAAATTATAATGAATCCAAAATGAATAAAATATAAAAAATAAATCTAACATTTACATCATACAATATACATATATTTTTCTTACTTAACTTTATTGTAGTGAATAAATCCAAATGATAATATCTGAGACATAAATATGGTCATAGAGTCTAAATTGTAAATTTATCACCTAAAAAAATTATCTAAATAAATAATGAGATGAATGAAATAAAAATTTACAGAAATTATAATTTTATCATAACTACAATATGTCAGGAAGCATTTAAATTTAATTTATACATTTTTTCAACAAGATATATTCAAATGGTGTAATAAATAAACTATCCAATTTAGAAAAATTTCAATAGTATAAAATAATATAGAAATCAGAATGTACATTATATATTTTTTAAAATAAATCCAAAATTTGGGGGCTCAACGACGGTGAGAGGGGGGCGATGGAGGCAGCACGACGGCTGGAGAGGGGGGAGAAGGATGTAGAGTCTTCATGGTAGCAGAAGGGTGGGGGGGGGGGGTAGTCGGGGAGGCTCCATTGAGGTGGGTACACCAAGGTGATTGGAAAGGGTGTAGAGGGTGGTTGGGGTCGACGTCTTGGGAGAAGGGGGAGAAAGCAGGTGGTGTTGACATCATATGTGAGTGTGGAGCGGGTGGTGGGGCTCAATAGTAGAGGGAGAGTGGTGATAAGGCGATGGGGGATCCACGATGGCAAGAAAGGTGGGAGTATGTGGTGGGGGATTCACGATTTTGGGGATGGGGGAGAATTCAGTGTGGGATCCATGGTGGAGGGGACTCAATGGTGATGGGATGTAACACCCCAAGCTTCCATAGTACTTTTCCCTTCGAATAATGCAATAGCTTGCATTGTACGCAACTTCATGATTCTAACACACTACAACCAATCAAAGTAGTCGTTATGAATATTAATACCCACTTTTTATATTATATAAATTTTATCTTTCTAAATGGACATCATTTTTGGATTTGGAATATCGAAATTATCCCTTTTTGAATTTTTGCTATTTTTCTGAGATCTTCCAATTTTTGAGGAATAGTGAAAAATACTAAACTTTAATTAAAAACAACTTTTTTACTCAAAATAATTTATAGTGATGAATTATACAATGGGTTGGATTTAAGGAATAATTAGAATATATTTTTACCATTTAATACAATGTTGTTAATTTTACCTAATTTCACATTTAAACTAGACATAAACAAGTATCAATCTTTTGATAGTTATTATTTCATAAAACACACTTCTTGTTTTGACAGCCGAAATTAATTTTAAATTAATTTATGCCACTTCTGTGTTTTGAATTTAGAAAAATGGATTCCATATTTGGAATTAGAATGTTCAAATTTTGTAAATAGGTAACTTTTATTTTTACACATTGTGAATAATTACTTCGGTAAATATTTTATTTACCGTGGTTTAAGGTTAAATCAGGTAAATAAGGGTAAGAAAATAAAATTATAATAATACAAAATTACCATAACACATGTACTAACCCTATTGGATGATACATTTCCGACCATGGGTATCCTTGGGTTGATTTTGGGACCAATTGGATCCACTTGAGAGTGATAATGACAATTTATATTAAATAATTTTAAGTAAATGCCAAAAATGACATAAACATATATCCTTTAGTAAAAAAAATTACATGGTGTTATATATGTTATATTTTCAACTATAAATATTAATTAAAAATATAAAAATATTTCCTACATAATGGTATTTTATTTATAATTTTTATACATTTAAGAATTAAATTTATTTATGACACAATGATGTTGCAGTATTTTCCTTATTAATGAATAAATAAAATAATTGGTATTATAAATGTTAAAATAAATATAGTTTGAATCTTTTGATGCCATAAAATAATTTTATTGGTTAATATGACATTTTAGGATTGATTCAATTAGTTTATTTCTAAGTTATAATGTTGTTATGACTTTTATAAAACAAAATACCAAATAGTGTCAAAATTGACATAAAAGAGTTTCTAAAACTCATATTATATTATTAATTTATATTCTATTCCAAAAAATCTAAGGTTCAGACAAGATACTTATATAATGATAGGTTTATAATTAATTAACCACTTTGGGTTCTCTTGGATGTTTATAGTATGTTTATTAACAACATAATATAAAAATACAAAGAGATATTGTAAATGAAAAACTAATTAACTAAGAGTTAAATCAAAGAGATAAGATTAATAGAATGACCCAAATTTGTCTAAAACCTATTGTTTGAGTATCTTTAAACCCATATTCACCTTATACTAGAAATAATATACTTTTTATCCACTAGAACCAGAAAATATTTTTATTATAAAATAATATATAACTCTTTTCATAAGGTGCCCCTCACCCCTCTTATGGAAGGGCACTCCCCCTTGTCTTCAATTCACACCTTCAGATCTATTTGTATTAGCCAAACCCTACCCAAATACACTCTAAAGTATCCTACCTTCTACCTAGAGGCATTAGTTTGATCATAAATCCAACCTAAGAATCCCTTTTGATTAAATCAAAAGGAAGAATCGGAAGAAGAGGTAATGTTTTCACCACCCTCTTTCAAGTTCCTTTTTTCTTTCACTTCTTATTTCTTTGTCATTTCCATTATAAAATAACAAATCCAGTATCTTCTATATACTGTGATATTATTATAAATATGGTACATCCATATTCAGTATTCTATCCGTCCTTTGAATGACATTTCACTATATGTGTGTATGTACAGCTTACCATCTCCACGTTATGGTGTAATTGTTATTCAAAACATTATTATTTAGATGGGTACGATAATGATGTAAAATTGAAGTAAGTAAAAAATAAACCATTATAATTATTCTTTATATATGATATAAAATCCAATTATATACGATTTTAAAATCAAAAGAATGATATTGTCGCTCGTGCGTACGTACGGAATACCGTCTCCACGAAAATGATGAGATTCAATCCTCATAGTATCAATTAAAGAATAATTTTCATTTGATGGTTAAAAATAATGTTTAAATACATAATATCATTCTAGATAATAATAAGATACAACCTATCCATAACAAACATAGATTATATAACAAATCATATAAAGGAAACCAAATTAGTTAACACCCGAAACAACGATAATACTAAAATATTGTTAACAAGAAAATGTGAAATGATCATATATGATATCATATTAATGTATATGATTATTGTTAATTTAATGACAATGATTTCACCATTATACAAGAGGTTAACATACCCTCGACCAAGGAAATTTACAAGGTAAGGGTTAATTTCACAATCTCTTTATTATCTGAGGTTGTTTTATACGTGAGTATCTACTGGGACCTCTTTATCATCCAAATCCATGTTTCATAAAAATGTATTTCAAAAAAAATTACTATTTAAAATACAATGGGTTAAATTCAATTATACCCTTATTTGACCTTATACTTTTTTGAAAGTAATCTTTCTTTCGTTTTCCAAACAAGGTACTTTTTCGTCCTTTTCGACAAATTTAAGGTAAGAATGTTTTTTTAACTTATACGGCGGGTGCAGTTATTTTCCTCCATTATAAAATATTATATGCTTCCCTTACAATCTTATAATAATATTTTCAAAATAATGGGCTTATTTAATAATTATGTGACTTTTAAATAATTTCAAAAAGGAGATATTTCTCTCAAATAGTTTTGATTTCATATATGTCAATATCCTTTTATGGATATTAAGCTTATTTGATGTTGATTTATTATGATTAAAAACTTCCATATTTTATTGAAGGTTTTGTGATATGTTTGACTATGGATGTGTTATTTTTATACCATTCATGGTTTATGGATAATGTATTGACATTTTGTATTCTATTTTTAATATGAATGTTTATGTTATGTTTCAACCTTTTCATATGAGGAATGCATTGGACTTTGTATGTGATGGGTGGAGCCCACTATATCTCTTCGATGCATCAGTAGGTATCATGAGACAAACTAGCGTCTTGGCAAAAGGCCTTGAAAAAATCTTATTTGTAGTCTTGTCACAAGGCCTTGACTATGTGGTTATGATATTCTAGTATTATGAAATCCATTATTATGAAAGTGGTTATTGATATTGCATGTGATTATTAGATTTTTAGAATATCCATGTGAATAAGTAAATGGAATTATTTCATTTTATCTTTTCCATATTATGATGAAGTTCATGTTTAAAAACATTTTTTTAGTTATACATTGCCTTAAACGTTTATGTTTATTTATGAAAGTTTCTGCTATATTGTTATCCTAATTGAGCATCTGAGCTCACCCCTTTCAATTTTTTATTTTTCCAACGATGTGAAGAGGTATTTTATGACTGAACTGTAGGGATAGTAAGAGGTAATATGAGTGTGTTCTATAGATACTATGTTGTTTATGTTTTTCACTTGATGATGTAATGTATGACTTATGAATATACCTAGAGTTTCCAAGGCTACTAAACTAATCAATATTTCAAGACGTGATCTTTTGTGATCATGTAGATGATACATAATAATGCACCGACTCTGGGTAACTCAGGTCGAGGCATTACAGTTGGTATCAGAGGACGTTTAGTAATAAACCATGGAAGCTATATTTAGATAAACTATGATTAGAGCACATATCCCTAATATAGACTTTCAGGATTAGTATAGAAGAACTTCCTAGAAATTTGGTATTGTATAGATTTTGTGAGTTTTTCGAGAAATACATCCCTGTCTGGATACGAGCAAGTAGAGGTGGATTTGGCATAGATGTAGCTAGGGGTAAATCCCGAAAACAACATTTTGAGCTAGACCTGAATGGGAACTGGTGCCCGACAAAGGCCCTTGCTGCACTATTGGTTACAACACTCCTGGGGGGTTATGCTTAGGATAATTTTCATTTTCATTACAAACCATTATGAAGGGTTTATGAGTATATAATTCTTCAAAGAAAACATTTTTATGATTATGGATTATATCCATAAACTATTCAATTTATGTTAAGTGATTTACAAGTTTGGAATTATGTATTTAGATTCATAAACTGACCTAGTGTGTGTCATTGTTTATAAATGGTGCCCAGTATAAGTAATGATAACTGCGGCAATATGCATGATACAAAGAGTAGGAAGGATAGTATATTTCATAGTATTAATCCATCATTTATAATTGAAATAGTCTCCCACGTATTCTCATCATATAAAGAAATAGTATCATGTTTTAATAATATAAGTAAATAATTCTCTAAGTTTTATGGATTTGAAGGGAAGCAAGAGAAGAAACGGATAGAAGGGAGAAATATGGATAAAGGGAAGAAGGGAAAGAAGGATTTTACCATATGTGAGAATTATGGAAAGAATCACCTTGGTAAATTCTTGAAGGAAATTGGAGTTTGTTATAAATATAGAGAAAAAGCGCACCATGTACATGATTGCAAGGGTGATAAAAAGGATCCCAATGTACAATGCTTCATCTGCAAGGAGTTGGGACACTACACGAATCATTGTTCAAATCATCAGAGTGTGCCCCAAATGATGCTATTGGATAATACAAATGTTATGATACTACCACATATAAAGAGGAATGACTAGTTTTCTTATGTTGATATTAAAGATATATTTCATCTGAGTGTTGTACCAACGATGTACTTGTTATATGAATTATGGAAATAAATAAAAATTGTACTCTAGTACTATTTCTTTGAGGATTTGAGATTATATGGTACTATGAAAAGTAACTCAATAGTACATTAATCTTTTTTTTCATGAAAATACATTGTTGAAGGAAAGGTAATCCTTATTATGGTCCTGATACAGAGGTATTAATTTTTGAATAAGAGATGATTGATTTGGATAAATTATATTGGATATTCTTGAGTACATTGGCAGTGATTAATGGTTTTTTATTTCATCATTATTGGAGTATTCAGAATTTTTGGATATAAGGAGTAAATCCAGTATTCTATAAGGAATAAGGTTGAGTGAATGTAATCAATAAGGTTTTATGGTAATTTAGGGTGTTTCTGTGTTTTAAAAGATTATATGATGAAATTATTCACATGTAATTACGTGGAAAAAAGAGATCTTCATTATGTTTACCATCCTTATAAATTTTGGACTGTAAGTTTGGACAGAAGTTTTTTGGATAAGTCTAAATGTTGGAATAGATTATATTTTACATTTGATATTATTCTTATGTTTAAATCATTTCTAAAGATTATTTTTGGATTATTATAAAAAGAAAAACCCAGAGGTTGGGCAGCAACCTGTCACGTCCGGCAAGGCCGCGAGACTTGAAACTGCAACCGAAGGGCGACAATGGTGCATCACCTACCACTGGCCTAAGTGATGTCCTGGATTGTATAATGTAGTTTTTTTTAAGAGTACTGATAGGTTAATTATAAACACATTTTTTTGGAACCCTATACGATTAGTATAAATAGAATATTTTTAAGATCTATTTTCTTTTAGAGTGAAAGATGAGTTTGTGGTAGAAATTAGTTAAAGATGTAACTCTAATTGTCAATTATACTTTTTTTTCTCTTATTATATGATGAAATTAATCCTTGAACTTTAGGGAATAGAACATAAAACAAAAAATTTGTTATCCTTATACCTTATATTTTGTTGAACCGATGATATTTTAAATCATCATAGATTGATAGATTGAGGCCTTAAATTTTACACTTGTTTCTGATTGATGACCTCAATCACTCCTTATGAATATTTATGTTTTTCCTCTAATTATGTGTCTCTAATTTCCACCAATGTTCTCCTAATTGAGATCATAATTTGGTGGTGAATTTTCTTTTCCCTTTCCCTCTAATTAAGACAAACTTTTATTACCCTATTTCTGATATGTGTTTTCTACAAAGGTATTTTCTATTTACAATTTTTTTTTTCAAAGAAAAATTTCAAATTTTTAGGACACAATTTTTTGAAGGATAGGAGAATTTAACACCCCATGCTTCCACGGTGTGTTTCCCTTTGAATAATGCAATAGCTTGCATTGTACGCAACTTCAATATTCTAACACACCACGACCAATCAAAAAAGTGGTTATGAATAGTAATACCCACTTTTTAAATTATATAAATTATACCTTTCCAAATTAACTTCATTTTTGGATTCAAAATATCAAAATTATCCTAGGTTGAATTTTGGGTATTTTTATGAGATCTTCCAATTTTTGATGAACAGTGAAAAATACTAAACATTAATTAAAAACAACTTTTTTACTCAAAATAATTTATAGTGATAAATTATACTATTGAGTGGTTTTAAGGTATAATTAGATTATATTTTATCCATTTAATACAATGTTGGTCATTGGACATAATTTCACATTTAAACTGGACATAAACAAGTGTCAATCTTTTGATAGTTATTATTTCATAAAAACACGGTTTTTGTTTTGACAGCGGGAATTAATATTAAATTAATTTATTCCACTTTTGTGTTTTGAATTTAGAAAAATGGATTCTATATTTTGAATCATGATGTCCAAATTGTGTAAATAGGTAACTTTTATTTTTAGACATTATGAATAATTACTTCGATAAATATTTTATTTACCATGGTTAAAAGGTAAATCAGGTAAATAAGGATAAAAAATAATATTATAATAAGATAAAATTACCATAACATGTGTCCTAACCCTATTGGATGATACGTATCCGACCATGTTCATCCTTGGGTCGATTTGGGGACCACTTGGATCCACTTGAGAGTGATAATGACACTTTATATTAATTAATTTCAAGTAAATGCAAATATGAGATAAACATATATCCTTTAGTAAAAAAAATTACATGGTGTTATATAAGTTATATTTCAACTATAAATATTAATTAAAAAGATTAATATCATTCATATATAATGGTATTTAATATATAATTTTTTTACAATTAAAAATTAAATTTATTTATGACACAATGATTATGCTGTATTTTCCTTATTAATGAAATAATCAAATAAATGGTATTATTAATGTTAAAATGAATATAATTTGAAAGTATTGATGCCATAAAAAATAATATAGGTTAATAGGACATGTTAGGATTGATTCAATGAATTTATATCGAAGTAATCATGCTGTTATGACTTTAACCAAAACAAAATACCAAATACTGTCAAAATTGACATGAAAGAGTTTTTAAAACAAATATTATATTATTAATTGATATTATATTAATATAAATCTAAGTATCGGAAAAGGGACTTATATAATGATATTTTTATAATTAATTAACCACATAGGGTTCTCTTGGATGTTTATAGTAAGTTTATTAACCATATAATAAAAAAATACAAAGAGATATGGTAAATGTAAAACTAATTAACTAAGTGTTAAATATAAGAATAAGGTTAATATAATGACTTAAACCTGTATAAAACTTATTGGTTGAGTATATTGCGACCCATACCCAACTTATCCTTGATATAATCTACTTTGGAGCCACTGTAAACTGAAAATTATTTTATTATAAAATAATATTTCACTCTTTTCCTAAGGTGCCCCTCACCCCTCTTATAAAAGGGCACTCTCCCTTCTCTTTAATTAACATCTTCAAAGCCATTTTTCTTGGCCAATACCTACCCAAATACTCTCTCAAATATCCTCTTTTCAACCTATAGGGCTTAGTTTGATCAGAAAGGAAACCTATAGGGCCCTTTTTGGTCAAATAAAAAGGAAGAACCCGAAGAAGATGTAATGTTTTCACCACCCTCTTTCAAGTTCCTTTCATCATCAACTTCTTCATTCTTTGATTTTTACATTATAAAATAATAAATACAGTATATTCTATATACCATGATGTTATTATAAATATGTTACAACCATATTCAGTATTCTATCCAACCTTTGAATGACATGTCACCATACGTGTGTACGTACAGTTTACCGTCTCCACGTCGTGGTGTAATTGTTATTCAAAACATTATCATTTAGATGGGTATGATAATGATGTGTAATTGAAGTAAATAATAAATCTAATATTATAATGATTCTTTATATATGATATAACATCAAATTATATACGATTTTAAAATCAAATGAATGATATTGTCGCTCGTGCGTACGTACAGAATACTGTCTCCACGAACGTAATGCGATTCATTCTCCATAGTATCCATTCAAGAATAATTTTCATTTTATGGTTAAAAATAATGTTTAAAGACTTAATATAATTCTGGATACTAATAATATACAACCTATCAATAACAAACACGACTTACATAACAAATCATATAAAGAAAGACAAATTAGGTAACACTTGAAACAACGATAATACTAAAATATTATTAACAAGGTAATATAAAATGAGCATATATGATATCATATTAATGTACATGATTCTTGTATAATTTAATGACAATTAGTTCACCATTATACAGTAGGTTAACCTACCCTCGACCATTTAAAAGTACAAGGTAAGGGATAATTTCACAATCTCTTTATTATATGAGGTTGTTTTATACGTGAGTATATATGGGGACCTCTTTATCATCAACATCCATGTTTCTTAAAAATTTCATTCAAAACATTTTTAGTATTTAATATAAAATGTTTTAAATTCAATTATACCCTTATTTTACCTTATACATTTTTGATAGTAATCTTTCCATCGTTTTCAAAACAAGGTACTTTTTGACCATATCGACAAATTTATGGTAAGAATGTTTTTTAACTTATACGGTGCGTGAAGATATTTTATGCCATTATAAAATCATCGAAGGTTCCATTACAATATTATAATAGTATCATCAAAATAATGGTTTTATTTAATAATTATGTACTTTTAAATTATTTCAAAAAGGAGATATTTCTCTCAAATAGTTTTGATTTAATCTATGTCAACATCATTTTATGGATTTTAAGCTTATTTGAAGTTGATTTATTATGATACAAAACTTCCATATTGGATTGAAGTATTTTTGATATGTTTGACTTTGGATGTGTTATTTTTACACCATTCATGGTTTATGGATAAAGTATTGACATTTCATATGATAGTTTTAATATGAATGTTTTTCTTATGTTTCAACCTTTTTATATGAAGAATGCATTGGACTTAGTAAGTTATTGGTGGAGCCCGCTATAACTCCTTGATGCATCGGTAGGTCTCATGAGAAAAACTAGTGTCTTGGAACAAGGCCTTGACAAAATCCTATTTGTATTCTTGGCACAAGGCCTTGACTATGTGGTTATGATAATTTTGAATTATGAATTCCATTATTATGAAAGTGGTTATTGATATTGCATGTGATTATTCTATTAGTAGAATATCCATTTGAATAAGTAAATGGCATTATTTCATTTTATCATTGCCATGTTATGCAGAAGTTCAAGTTTAAAAGTATTTTTGTTTAGTTGTACATTGCCTTAAATGTTTATGTTTATTTATGAACGTTTCTACTATATTGTTATCCTTACTAATAATTTTAGCTCTCCCCTTACAATGTTTTATTTTTCCCAGGATGTGAAGAAGTATTTTATGACTGAGCTGCAGGGATAGTCAGATGGAATATGATTGTGGTCTATGGAGACTATGTTGTTGTATTTTTTTCACTTTATGATGTAATGTAAGACTTATTAATATATATATTATTTCCAAGTCTACTTAACTAATAGATCTTTCGAGACTTGATCATTTTTTATGATTTCAATGATACTTAATAATGCACCGACTCTGGGTACCTGGGGTCAGGGCGTTACATGGGAGTATGGAAGAGGGCATATGGGGTTAATGTTTTAGGAGAGGGGGGACTGGGTGGTTAGGGTTAACTTCATGGGTGGTTGGTCTCGAGGGTGGTGAGATGATGGGAGTGGGCGGAAGGTGATTGGAGGGGAAGGGGGAGACGACAATGAGAGAGGGGAGAGAAACATGCTAGGGATTGGTAGTGGAGGGTGTTGATGATACAAAAGAGCCTCGAGCCAGTGGTGGGCCTCGAAAGTTAATGGAGTGGGGGGAGCAGGTGGCTTGGGCTTGATAGTGTAGGAGAGGGGGTGTGGTAGGAGGGTGGGGAAAAAGATACATTGGAGGGGCTCGATGTGAGATGGATGAAATTTGGGGAAAAATATATTGAATTCCATTATATGGTTGTTAATATATTTAATAGAGACTACCAGTTGGTGGTCACCTAAACCTCGCTCACAAAAAAAGCCAAAATTCTTATAGTGATACATACATATATATACATAAAACCATACATACATATAAATACCAGTATATACATTCATGTATGTGTGAGTATATATTAATGTAATTATTTTCAAATATATATAAATATATATATATATATAATTTTTATAATCTTTTATATGATGGTTCTGGGAGTAGCGAAAGCGTGTTTGGGATGACACCCAACTTTGATTTTTACTATTATTTATTTTTATTCTGGGATCAATACAACATTGAATTCCAGTTTCCACAGAATATAATAAATCATTTAGATAAAGAAGAAAGAGGTTCGAAGCCTAAGATAGGATCTTCCACATCATGTTTATAATTAATTTATTTAATTTCATAAAGAAAATAATACATGGATCTTTAGTATTTTCATCGGTGATGATGTGTATTTTCAGGAATGACCCTTTCAGATTATCTTGCTGCACTTGTAAGGATCCAAACTAGAATAAATCTAGCGGTGAACCACACGTGCTCTGATGGCCTCTGATCGAAACTGCTCATTCTCAGGTTGCTAGCACTGCGAAGCGAGTGTTTAGTGTCGGTCGTTCTTTATCGCTTGTTTTTCCTTCTGGAATAACGTCTCTCATTCTTGAGAGGGAAGAGAAGAGGATTCTAGAGATAAATTGTTTGAAAAAACAATTTTCAATTCACTAGGTGTGTGGTGTGGTAAGTGGAACAATAGGCCTACTTGTCTATTTATATACATGGAATTTCCATTAGAATATTCAATTGCATTACAACAATTAAATACATTCATGAACTTAGAGAAAACCCATGCATTTGATAATAATATCACATCATTATTTATGGTCTGCCAACTTGTGAAAAACATAATTTTAAATTCCACTTCACAAAATAATTGCATCGTTCTTTTAATTTGTGCAAATGAGTTAAATAATTTTTTATCATCTAGAAAATAATTATTTTACTACTAGACCGACCTTGGAACACTCCAACTCCACTTCCATTTATTGAACACTCGAATAAATAAATAAATAAATTTTTTTATTAAATAAATATTTTATTTACAAACTAGAAAATAAATATTTATTAAATGTTCAATAAAATAAATAAATATATTTTATTTAATTTATTCAATCATTTTAACTTGAATAAAATTATTCCACAGTCTTCAGAATAGTATTTATTTAATTAAAAAAATTCAAATAGAATTTAACCGTGACAACAAAAAACACATAATGTGTGACCCTCTAGGATTCTTTCTCATTATAATTAGGCGGGTTTGCCTAAATTCGAAGAGTTCTTTCTTGCAATGGGTGAAGGCACCCAAAAGAAAGAATATAAATTCGCTACAATGACATCCACATACGAATTATCACTTTGTAATATAATCTGTTTGTCACAATATCTCATCAAGAAGGTTTCATGATTGTGTCATCAACATTTAAGCTTGATACGTTGTTCTTTGACTACATGAAATAAACTCATCGTTACACCATGGCCAGGGAATTTCATGTGACAGTTATATTTTAATCAAATGGACAAGATATCAACTTCCATAAATGGAAGGGAAAAATCATTCCTAAACATATCCATTAATGAAATGCGTGTCATGTTGCACCCAATGTACCATACTTCCTGCCAACTGTCTACGTGACATATTTCATCAGTAATTCAAAGTGCGTAAGTCGTGACACAAATTAATTATAATCTTAATGTCTAAGGGTCATTAAACACCCTCACAGATTGAAATATCTTAGGACACCAAAACATGGGAAATTACATCTAGTGGGTCTGTTCTCATAATCACATATCTTGGAGATTACCATGTGCGAACATCATGAGTGGAAGAGTCATCTTCTAACGATTACTCTCACCTAATTGTCTGCATGCTCTGTGGCCCATCATATCATGTTATCCAACCACACAACTATATTTAAAAATATTATTATATCATTTAAAAGTTCTCATCAGAGCGTGGAACCGACATGACCTTATCAATATAACAAATACACTAGGACATTATTACATCATATTCATGCAGAACAATGAACAATATATAATAACACATTAAATATCCATGTAATCATTGTAAAAATAGTTGGATCTAGGACAACAACTCTTACGAAATCAAACTTGGACTAGAGCCAACTGCCTATGAATTTCAGTATGCTAGACCTCACATGATGATCATGTTTCTACTAAGTTAAGTCTTTCGTCAAGGGGTCCACCATGTTGTCTTCTATGGAGATACTGCTCACTCCAACTTCACATCTCTGAGAAATATCCCTCAAGAGATGATACTTCCGATGTATGTGCTTTTTCCACTGATGTGACCTCAGCTCTTTTGTGAGATCCACTACTGCATTATTATCACAGAATAGTGTGATGTGATCTTTATTTATAGGTATCACATCTAGCTCCTGGATGAAGCTTCGCATCCAAACTGCTACCTTAGCTACCCCAAAAGGTGCGATATACTCAGACTCTACTGTAGAATCTGGGACCACACTCTACATTGAGCTCTTCCATCTCACTACACCTACATTTAAGGTGAAGATGTATCATGTTTGTGACTTCATGCCATTTTGATGAGTCCAGAAACTAGAATCTGCATATACTATGATGACTAGTTCCTCATAACCTCCATAAACCAAGAACATGTCCTTAGTATGCCTCATATACTTTAGGATAATCTTGGCTTGCATCCAATGGGGGTCACTTAGATCATCTTGATATCTACCTATCACACTTAATTCATAGGTGACATCTATCCTAGTACATAGAATATAATACATGACTGATCCATTTTTGGATGTGTATAGTGTCATTTCCATTACCTTTCTTTCCTTATGTGTCTGGGGAAACATTTTCATGGAATGATGAATGCCATGTGATGTTGGCAAAAATTCCCTCTTGGATTGTTCCATACTGAATCTCTTTAGTATATTATCAATGTAAGTACCTTGACTTAGGCCCAACAATCCCTTAGATCTATCACAATGGATCGTGATCCCAATAATATACACTTCCTCGCCCAAGTCTTTTATGGAGAATCATTGATTCAACCATGCCTTAATAGACTGCAAGACTGGTATATCATTTATAATAAGTAGTATGTCATCAATGTATACTATTAAGAAAAAGACTAAAATCCCACTAAACTGTTTGTAGATACCAAGCTCACATTCATTTTTGATAAATACAAATTCTTTTATGGATTCATTAAAATTAATTTTCCATTAACTGGATTCTTTCTTTAATCCATAAATGGATTTCTACAATTTACATACCTTATAGGCATCCTTTGGAGTCAAAAACCCTTCAGGTTGTGTCATGTAGGCATCTTCCCGAAGTTTCCTATTAAGTAATGCTATTTTAACATCCATTTTCAAAATATCATAGTCATGGAAAGCCGCAATGGAAAGTATAATTATGACGGACTTTTGCATTTCAACTGTTGAGAAGGTTTCATTGTATCCAATTCCTTGACATTGTTCAAACCCCTTTGCAACCAATAATTCCATATCAGTACTTACTTATCTTTCCATGACCTATTTCTTCTTGAATACCCACTTGAAACCGACAGGATTTACATCAACCAGAGGATCTACCAAGATCAAGACTTGGTTTTTGTACATGGAATCCATTTTAAAATTCATGGATTTTTTCCACTTGGCAATGTCTGTGCCACTAACTTCTTCCTTGTAGGTTAGAGGATAAATATTATCAACTAACAACGAGTCACCATCCTCGGTAACTAGAAAACATTATTGTTCCACTTCTCTAACCTCTCTTGTAATCGTACGTAGTACTTGTGTATCTGGAACAGATTCTTCTTCCACGGGGCTTTGTGGAATAAGTTTCTATGTCAACTCTTGTTTTCCTTGAGCCTCAACTTCATCTATGTCTTTCTTTCTTCCACTATCTCTTTTGTAGAAGTGCACTATCTCATGGAATATGGAATGTCATTCCACTATAACCTTTTTTATGAGGGGTTGTATAGGTAATATCATATTTTTTTCCTTAGGGTATCCTATAAAGGTACTCTTTTTCCATTGGGGTGTGAATTTGTAACCTGAATAGGCCATAACAAATGCTTCACTACCCCACACATGTAAATTCGATAACATGAATTTTCTTCCACTCCAAAACTCGAATGGAATACAATTTTTGGATTTATTTGGTACTTTGTTTAGTATGTGTGTCGATGTTTTTAACGCATACCCCCAAAAGGATAATGTAAGACTTACATGACTCATAATTTATCTCACCATGTCCAATATTGTATGGTTCCACATTTTTCTTACACAATTCCATTGAGGTGTGTAAGGAGGATTGAGTTGGGATATGATCCCAAAATCTCGTAAGTAATCAGTGAAGTCCGGATTAAGATATTCCCCACCTCAGTCTTAGTGGAGTTTTTTAATCTTCTTAACAAGATGGTTATCAACATCATTCTTGCATTCCTTGAACTTATCAAAGGAATAAGACTTATACCTCATAAATTAGATTTATCCATATTTACTAAAATTATCATTAAATGTTATTAAGTATGAGTACCCACCCTTGATTCAATTGGAAATTGTCCAAACACATCGGTATGAACCAATTCAAGAAGATCTTTATCCCTTTAACCATTCCCACCAAATGGGTCTTCGGACATTTTTCCTTGTAAACATGCCTAGCATATGACAAGTGGTTTTAGTTCAAAAGATTATAAATATCCATCTTGATGTAACTATGTCAAGTGTGTGTCGTTTACATGACCTAGTCAGTGATGCCAATTTTGGGTTTGGTATGAGTCAAGTGAAGTATCTTTTCCATTGATTTCCATTACTTGGTTTGTGTAATCCAACACATAATGGCCGTTGTACAAATGTTCACTACCAAAAAATTCTATATTTATAAAAGAAGAAAAATTCATTTCCAAACCTGAAAAAAATACATACATATATAGAATGGATATAGAAATTATGTATTTGGTTATAGAATGCACATAAAAACAACCCTTTAACACCAAGATCATCCTAGTTGGCAATGTGAGTTGGTAGTCCTTGATAGCTACTGTAGCAGTTATGGCTCTGTTGGATGCTCGTAGATCTACCTCCCCTCGATCAATCATCCAGAATCTAATTGCACTACAATAAAAAAAAGCTTTATCAAGCCTAAAAATAGGCTTTAACAACACTAAAAAAGAGATGTAATGCTTATCGCAGATATAGGGGGGTCTCTTTTATCAGTGCTCCGAAAATCACTGATAAAGGCCCCATTTATCAGCGCTAAAAAATGCACTGATAAAGGACCGCTTTATCAGTGCTTTTTTAGGGCAGATAAAAGTGACCTTTATCAGTGCTTTTAAAATTTGCTGATAAAAGTAAAAAAAAAGAAAAAGGTAAAAAAATAATTATATAATGTGGGGAGAGATTTTAACAGTGCTTGACCCCTCATTATCAGTACTAGGTGGTCTTTCACACGATTCCCTTCTTGCACATCCCTACAGGCGCACACCCTTTTGCTTCCACCCGAACTCAAACCTGCGACCTCCCCCCTTTTGTGGTTGCACCTTTACCACTAAGCCATTTCATTTTTTTTTCTCTATTTAATGATATATATATATATATAGTTATATATATAGTTATATATATACGTATATTGATATAGATTCATATTAATATAAATATATTTATTCATATATTAGTATATATATATGCATTCGTATATTAATATATATATATATATATATATATATATTTAGTTATAATTTTTTATCCGTATATTTATTTGTATATTAATATATACTTATAAAATTAGTTTTAAATACATTTATGAAATATATTCTTTATGTGTGTTTATAAATAAATAAATACATACACACATATATATATACAACACACACACACACATAGACACATACACATAGACACATATATATTTATGAATAAATGCATATATTGGTGTATTTTAAAAGCCATAGAATGTTAAAAAACCATAACATATAATCCAGAAGCCCGTTTCAACTCCAAAACCAGTCAAATAGAAGAAAACGAAACAACCTTCAATATAATATTTGGTACAGGCCTAACGCACATCTGGATTAGACGTTATGCTTGTTTGAATGGTAACAAATCGGGGTATCCCGACTAAAAACTCAGTTTTGGAGGCATTCTGGGCCATTTGTGGCCTCAAAAAATAAGACTGAAGTTTCATTTCAGCCACCAGTGCATAGAGCTCATCATAGGATTTGATTATATATGCTTTAGAGATCAAATGGACTCTCGAATCAAAATTTATGGCTATTAGCTGATTGAGTTACATTTTTATCTTATTTTAGATCTTTTATTAATTGTTTTAATTTTTTGTGTCTTTAAATTGTTATTAAATTATTTTTAATCAATAATAATTTTCAAATTATTAATCAATAATATTTTTTTAAATATTTTCAATCCATTTTCACTAAATTTCATATATATTAAATGTAATCGTCTATTTATAGGTATTTAAAACATATTTAAAAAAATATATATTATATTTATATCAATATAAATATACTTATATAACAATAATTTATTTTTCATGTTTTTTTAACATAAAATTTATCGCCAGTAGGAAAAAGCGCTGATAAAACCCCCTTTATCAGCGCAAAAAAAAACGCTGATAAAGGGGGCCTTTATCAGCTCTTTTTTAGAACTGTTAAAATTGCCCCTTTATCAGTTCTTTTTTAGTGCTTATAAAAGCGTAGCGCTTCCCTTGCCCATTTTTTTAGTGGTGTTGGTTCCTATATTTGGATACATATGTGAGAACCATAAACTGTATCTAATACCCAATTTGTAGAAACAGATAGATTTCATTCGACAACAAACGCACTTGAAGCTTCCCTTTTCTTCTTAGGTTGGGTGCATTTCTTCTTCCAGTGGCCCATATTTCCACATGAAAAACAAACAGCCTCCTCTTCCCTTGCCTCCCCTTTGATATTCCTTTTCTTGGAAGGTCATGAAGATTCTTTGGGATTAAAATATTCTCCTTCCCCTTCCTCTTATTCACCATAAGGAAAAAATCTGTTTCATGCTTCATATCTTTTTCCACTTGGTGAATGAGGATAAGAAGATCAGATAGAGAATTTTAAATGTTGTTCATATTTAAATTGACTACAAATTTAGATAAGCTCTAAGGGAGTGATACGAGAATGAGGTCAGTGCTCTGTTCTTTAGGGAGTTTAAACCCTAGAACCTCTAGGCACTCAATATAGCCAATGAGATTGCCTACATAAGGCCCAAATATGTCTCCTTCTCCAAGCTTACTTGGAATGAGTTCCTTAGAGATCTCAAACCTTTCATCTCTTTCCCTATCATGGTAAAGACCACCGAGGTGCTCAATCATGCTATAATCATCAATGTTTTCATGATATTTCATGAGATCACTAAAATTTGATGATAACATAAAAAATTGAATGTTGACTACGTCGTTCATTTGTTTATCATAAACCAAGAAATCCTCATCACTCACCTCCTATGTAGGAGGATTAGGTAATCCTGACTCCAACACGTAAGACTTTCGATATTAGAGTAGGATAACCCTAAGGTGTCTAAACCATTCCCAGAAGTTACAATCGGTGAGGATGTTGTCTTTATCCAAAATTGAACACAGGGATAGTGTGGTTGATGAGCTTATTATATTTAATCTAACATTACAATAGAAGATCATTATTACTTTCTTGTTTACATTTTATGAGAAATAATATATTTTATTAAGTCTCCCACTATTTTATCAAGTCCGAATGGCCCTCACCATTGAACTCAGAATGTCTAGTTACCATGAAATTATAATGGCAAGGATCCATATTCCCTTTCACATAACCCCCAAAGGGTTGGTAAATCTATTAGAAGGTATTTATGTAGGCACGTCTTTTCCAACTACGGGCATACAGTTCCATGATATGTTGAGTGGACTCCCCAATCCTGAAATCATGATTCTGGATTTCTTCAACTCTTTCCTACAATATTACACAAGTTATAGCAAGGGCTACTCCTCTTGATGAAATATGGTTAATTCAACCCAGAACCATTCATAAGGGATTCATGTATAAAAGTAAGTGTCCCAAAAAGGGTTGGTCAAACACATAGTTTTATTGATTTTTTCCTTTTATCATGTAACGGAAGGCTTGGTCTGAGTTAATATTTTATTTGAGGTATTTTTTCTCTTATGCATGAATTTATTATTATCACATGATTTTTAATATTAAGTGGAACTTACTTAAGTTATTAACTGTTTCTTGATAATATTTACACATAAGTATAGTTTATTTTAGTTCTATATTGGATGATTTGTTTAATTCATTAATTATGTGGTTGTAACAACACATCCATAATGATAAACCATAAAAATGACAGAAATAAAAAAAAAGTAAATGGAATGATCATGATATTTTCTAATGGTTAGTTTATCTATGAGATGATAAACTAAACCTATCCTAGTGGAAAAACACCTTGAACCTTTTGGATTTGTGTTTACAAATTCCACCTATCAACCTCAGTATCTACTAGGATTGGTTTCGTCTCGGCTCCATCTTGAACCACCTCCACTAGCTTGGGAGTTACATCCATTACATATGACATTTTTTAACTCACATGTAGGTGAGGGATAAAATGGGGTTTTACATAAAAGAATCAATGGGCACACATGCCCTACATATTAATTAGGAGAAGCCTCTCAGGCCAAAAAATTTATTTCAAATAATTAAATTAAAAGAAACTGTCCACATAAAAAGCTCTTGGTCTAGATCATGATCATCCATACCTAAAATTATATTATTCATATATAAAACTAGAATTCAATTCTTTAATCATTTCCATTTAAGATAAATCACGCTCGAATCAATTAATTATCATCTTTAATTAATCAATCCTTTTATCTAAAATCCTTTTCAAAATATCCTTGAGATTCTCATCCATCATAATTTTAAACATCTAAATCTATTTAAAATTATCTTGGTATGTAACTTATACCTTGGAGGAAACCGTTGAATTCCTATTTATAACTACCCAATGAGTATAAATGAACATTACACAGATGTTAAATTAAACACACATATATAAAACACCTATAACCTGTTGTGACTAAGATTTATGCATGCACGATGGTACATGTCTCATAGTTTCATATAATATAATAAATGTTTTTAATAAATATGCATAATTTGTATTAGTACACAATATGTAGTTCCAATTACACATCGTGTACTATTTTTCACCATCTATCTGAAGTACACTGTAACACCCCAAGATTTTATGAAAAATATTCTTTTTAATTTCATTAATGTCTTGTGTTGTACGCTACAATAAAAGGAGATTGCACAACACACATCCCTGAATTGTCTTGAATTACACGCAATCATGACCTTCCACATAGCATGTGTTGTACGCAATACCGAGTTTCGCTAAACAACGATATGTTATATAAACTAGCCGTTATGAATAGTAATACCCAATTTTTGAAATTTATAAATTTTATCTTTCAAAATGGACTTTATTTTTGGATTCGGAATATCAAAATTATCCTAGGGTGAAATTTTGGTATTTTTCTGAAAACTGTCAATTTTTTATGAATAGTGAAAACACTGGGTTACTATTTAAAAACCGACTTTTTATTTAAATAATTATTTATTTTATTTAAATTTATTTAAAGTCAAAATTGATACATAATACCTATATAAGTTCAATTCAAATCATTAGAGTCATTTTATAATAATTTTATATATATAAAAAGTTTATTGAACTTTTCACCATCTTTTACCCACCTCCTGGGAGAATTTTCAAATTTTCATAAAACTTAATTTTACCGCTTCTATTAGTGGAATTTCAAAAATCCGAGAGACACGATTGATGTCAGTAAGTAAAATGTGTTTAAATGAGATGAAAATAATTTTTGGTGAATAGTAACTTTTTACTTTTATTTACCACAGTTAAAAGTAAATAGGGTAATTAAGGGTAAAGATGACATTATTATTACCCTAGAACATGTCCTAATTCTATTGGATAAATGTAATTCGACAAAAAACAAAATTAGGGATAAAATATTACCCTTTAGGTCCACTTGGATTAGATTAGGACATTTAATATTATTTTATTTGAAGAATAGTTAAAATAGTTAAAATCAATGTTTAATAACTAAAAAACTTTTTATATAGGGTTATACATAAGATAAATTCGACTATAAATATTCATTAGAAATATAAAAATATTTCCTACATAATGGTATTTTATTAGTAATTTTTAGACTTTAAATAATTTAATTTATTTATGACACAATGATGATGCCGTAATTATATTATTAATGAAATATTGACATAATTGATGTTAAAAATACCCAAATAAATGTAATTTGAGACTTTTTATGAATTACACTAATTTTCAAGGTTAATATGACATGTTAGTATTGATTTAATTAACTTTTTTTGAACTAATCATTCTGTTAGGGTTTTCACAAAAATCATGTACCAAATAGTGTCAAAATTGACTTAAAATTGTTTTTAAAACAAATATTATATTATTAATTGTTATTTTATTCATAAAAAATCTAAGGTTCAGAAAAAAGACTTATATAAGGATATATATATTAATAATTAACCACTTGGGGTTCGTTTGGCTTGTTATAGTATGTTTATTAACCTTATAGTGTAAGAAAACAAGAAAACACGGTAAAAGTTAAATTATCTAACTTAAAGTTAAATGTAAATGATAAGGTTAAAATAGACACCTAAACTTGACTAAATTATATTTTATGAGAGGATTTATACCCTTACCTACTTTATCTTCGAAATAAATCAATTTTGAGCTATTAAAAACCGAATATGACTTTATAATAAAATAATATTTTTTGTTTTTCCAAAGGTGCCCCTCTCCTCCCTTATAAAAGGGAACCTCCTCCCTCTCTTCCTCACACCACTTTGATCCTTCAAGATCGGCCAAACCCTGCCAAATTCTCTTCTCCACTTCCCTAGAAACATCCTATAGGTCATGGTCTTCTTCAAAGACCAATTGTAGTGCCCAAAAAAGAGGTATCAAAGAGGCGCTTCAACGAAGAGGTAATGTTTGTTACCGATTCTTTCAACATTATTTCTTCTTCCACTTTTTCTTCTTTAGTTGTTTCATTATGAAGTAATAACATTAGTATCACTCATATATTGATATTTTATTATAATTATGAAACAACCCTATTTCACCATCTATCCATCATACGAAAAACGAAATCATTGCGCGTGCGTACGTACAAAATACCATCTCCACGCTGTGGTGTAATCTATTTTCCACCACCACCTTACTTGGATGGGTATAATGGTGTAAATAAATAACTATATATGATTACTGTAAATTGGTATTGATTATGAAATAGTATACATACACTCCAATACAATTCCACGATCATCGGAATGATATCATCGCTCGTGCGTACGTACGGAATATCGTCTCAAGGAACACGATGAGATTCATTTTCCATGATTCCATGATTAACCATTCAAGAATGATTATAAAGTATATATAATGAATAATAATTCAATATATGACCTAATGAAGATACTAGATCTCTGTATATATATATATATATATATATATATTTCATCTACTTACTTCCATTCAAGTCAATAAGGAAAAGAAAACAGCATTCATGCGTACGTACGACCTACCATCTCTATGAATGGTGTATTTCATTTCATTTATCTATATATTATATATATTTATGTATACTGAATATATGATATATATATCATGATTTACATTCTGGATGTAATTAAATCATGATATAAGTAGTAATAATATCAAGAAAAAAATGCCAAACACGTACGATAAATGAAATGATTATACCCAAAACGATACTTTAACATGAAATTTACAAAAGTACGGGTAATATAAAGTCATAATTGAAACATATATGATATAATAATAATTAATATGATTATTTAATAAGTCAATAAAATTATTTAGATCATTATACAGGAGGTTCGGATACGTACGAAGCATATCGGACCTAAGGTAAGGGATAAGTTTTGCAATCTCATTTTTATCCGAGATTTTTTATTAGTAAGTATTTACTGGGGTTATTATTATCATCCATGTACATGTTTTATATAAATTCCTTCATGTATGTTTAAATTCCTTTTCATATATTTTGACTTTTACTACATGGTATTTAAGGAATCTTTTGTCGTACGAGATACTTTTTTGACTTTCCGGCAAAAGTATGAAAAAAATGTTTTTTTAACTTATATGGCACAAACAGATTATTATGGTTTTATAAATAGTTATTTTCATGAATCTTCCTCCTAAATATTTCATGACTATTTTTAACAAAATCACATTCTTTTAAAATAGCATGACTTTTTGTGAAAAGAAATTGATTTTGAAGAGGAAAGGATATTTTCCATAAGAATTCATTTCAAGTGTTTTATCAAAACCATTTTTCCATCTAAGATGACATTATTTCATATGTGTATGTTTCAAGTATAATTTCCCTATGATTTATATGGTTTCACTTTTCTCATTATGAAATGATATCCATTTCTTTTATATGGATTATGTGATGATGGGATGATGTTTATGGAACCCATTTTATTCATTGGGTTATGATGAATGTTTTAAGTTTATTTTGTGGCACAAGTAAGAATTATTTCATTATGAGATGGGTGGGACCTATATCTCCCTCCAATGCATTGGGTAAAGATTTATATCTCATGAGATAGACATGGATGGAATGGTATGTTAATCCGGTTTAGTGATACAGGACTGAAACGAGGAGTGAACTCGATTCAGAAAGGGACTTTTTCCATTATGATGGTCTTGGCAGCAATGCATTGGCTACCATGGAAGTCATATCATGTGCTTAATGTTTTTCCACAATTATAAGTTTTATTCCCAAGCAATTTTATCAAGATTTATAATCTATTGTGATCTATTCCTTACGTCCTGCCATGTTTTATGTCATTGCTCAAGATTTCAATGTTTAAACATTATGTTCATGTTTTTATGTTCAAATGTATATGGTTTGTTTTATTTTCTCCATTCTTACACTTACTGAGCATTTGAGATCACCCTTTATATGTTTTCTTTTCCCCAGGATTTAAAGAAATGTTTTGTGTAAGAAAACAAAAGGGTAAGATCTTTATGGGAGATGTTGAAGATCTTTCACCATGATTAGAAGATTATTTTCTGAGTTTCTAAAGACACTAAATTATTACGGTCCTTTGGTGTCTGTTTTTGTTATGCATTAAGTATTCCACAAAAGTATTGTATTATCCATGTATGTCAAGCTTCGGGTCTCTATATACTCACCCTGGGAAATGACGTGTGAGCGTACTTCAGAAAAATTTGGAGTACATGATGTTTCTATTGGGCCACACGCCATGTAGTTCTTCATTACACAGTCTCAAGGTGGGCAAGCCATGTATGAGGTACATGGTCCAACCCTAACCCGAGGGTACTTCATGACATCTCCATTGGGCCACACAGTGTGTAATCCTGAAACTTTGTGCCACATGTTCCTGGTCAACACAAGGAGTCACTTAAGACTAAGAAAGACTACAACACACGACTTGGTTTGGTAGACCAGTCTGATGCATTGAATCTTTACTACACAATGTGTACTTCTGAATACACACCATGTGTTCTGGTGTTGTACAGTCACAAGGCTTTTACACTTCCGAATTATATCCTTTATTTTATTTTAATCAAAATTAAAAGAAAATATCATTTCCAAAATGTGACCGAGAAACTAAAGAGGAGGAATTGATATCAAGATTCATATTTTCAGAATGATTAACATGAATTGAAAAAAATAAATTATTAAATGCATAATTCATCAAAAAAATATTTGAATAATTATAAAATATGATATAACTGCTCTAATAGCACTTGAAGGTTCCAAGAGCAGCGGAAGTGTGGTTGGGATGGCACCCAACACTGATTTTAACCATGATCAATGACTATTGTCAAATCAATACGATGATGAACGCCAGTCTCTATGGAATATTATTAAAGGTTTAGATAAAGAAGAAAGAGGAACATAACCTTAGAGATGATCTTTCACATCATGTTTATAATTAATTAAATTAATTTCATAAAGAAGATAATACCTAGATCTTTGAAATTTTATTTGTTGATGATGTTGATCATCCAGAATGACCCTTTCGGATTATCACTTTTTTCTTTTAAGTATGAAAACTAGAATCTCTCTATGGATGATCCACATGTGCTCTGTTGGCCTCTGATCAACACCGCTCGTTCTCTGGGTGCTAGCATGATGAATTGAGTGTCTTGTGTTAGTCATTCTTGATAGCTTATTCTTCTGTCCTGAAGAACGTCTCTCATTCTTGAGATGGGAGAGAAGAGGATTTGATAGAGGAATTGTTTGGCTCAAAAATTCTCAATTCTGCAGGTGTGTGGTGTGGTAAGTGGAACAATAGGTGTACTTGTCTACATATATAAATTGAATTTCTGTTAAAATATTTAATTTCATAGAAACAGTTAAATAAATTCATGAAACATAGAGAAAACACGCGATTTTAAAAATATTAATACATAATTATTTATAGTTCTCCAATTGGCGCAAAGCAGAATTATAAATTCTGTGTCCCAAAATAATAGGTGCATTATTTTAATTTATTCAGACTAGTTAAATTATTATTTACCATCTTAAAAATAATTATTTTACTACTGGACTCACCTTGGTCTGCTCGAACTCGACTTATATTTATTCAACACTCGAATAAATGAATAAATAATTTATTCGCTTAAATAAATATTTTATTTAGAAAATAGTAAATAAATTTTTATTAAATGTCTATTAAAATAAATAAATATATTCTATTTAATTTATGCGATAATATTAACTTGAATAAAGTTATTTTGTGGTCTTCAGAATAATATTTATTTCATCAATTAAATTCAAATTGATTTTAACCGAGACAACCAGAAACACATAGTGAGTGACCCTCTATGATTCTTTCTTGTTGGCATTAGGCGGGCTTACCAAAATTCCAAGAGTACACTCTAGAAACGGGTCAAGGAACCCAAGAGAATGAACGTAGAGACGCAAAATGGCATCCACATAAGGACACTCACTGTGTAATATAATCCTTTTTTCACAATATCTCATAAAGCAGGTTTCATGATTGTCTTATCAACTTTTATCTTGATACGTCGTTCTTTTACTACCTAAAATAAACTCATCGTTACACCATGGCCATGTTATTTTGTGTGACAATTCAATTTAAATCAAAGGGCCAAGATAACAACTTACATAAATGGAAGGGACACATATTTCCTCAACTTATCCATTAATAACCTGCCACTTGTGACACACCCAACATACCCTACTTCCCTCCAACTGTCTGCATGACATTTTTCGTTAGTAAATCAAAGTGAATAATTCGTGAAACGTAATAATGAAAATATTAAAGTATAAGGATCATTAAACACACAGAGATAGAAATATTTGATGAAACCAAACATGAAAAATTACTACTAGCGGGTTTGTTCTCAAAATCTTTTATCTTGGAGATTACAAAGAGAGAACTTCATGAGAGGAAAACTCTTATGCTTACAAGTACTCACACCTGACATTCTGCATGATATGTGCCCCATATTTCATGTTATCCAACAGTAGAACTATATTTGAGAATATTGTTATAGCATTTAAAGCTTCTCATCATAGAGGGGAACTGCCAAGACCTTGTTAATGTAACAAATAATCTAGGACATTATTACATCATAGTCATGTAGAACAATGAACAATATATAATAATACATTAAATATTCATGTAATAAAAGTAAAACATGTTGGTACTAGGGCACAAACTCATACAATATACATGTTCATACATACATATATATAAGGGTATAAAAACACATATAGAAAAACATACATACATATAAATACAAGTACCCACAACCATGAATTTGTGCATATATATTAATGAAATTATTTACAAATTTAATAAATAAATATTAGATTGTAAAAATATTCTAGTGAAAATTTCCTAGTGTTAATTAGAATTGAGAACCCCCCACATGAGATTTCCTAGTGAAAATTGGCACTGTGAGTCTCCCTATGGTGATTTCCCTTATATAGATTGGCATATAGAATCTATCAAGGGAGTTTTCCCAATACATATTTTTTTAGGAATCCCCCACATGAGATTTCCCAATGTTGATTTGTAGTATGAATCACCCATTAGAGACTACCTATTGGTGATTTTTATATAGTTATATATATATATATATATATGCTTATACATGTTTTTCTATGTAACTATGTAGATGTATAATAGTAAATATTTAAATTAATAAATTTATATTCATGTAAATAATTATATTAATATTTTTTAATATAATTATTTTTATGTATGTATGTATTCATGTTCTTATATCAATATCAAATTTTTATATGTATATACAAATGTTCTTATACATAATGATTTGTTTCTAACTATGTATCTATATGACTATATTAATTTGTATGTATAGAAGTATGTATGTGTGTTAGTATATATGTTTGTGTATATATATATTCATTGGTTTTTATATATGAGTTTGAGGAATAATTTTTTTAGAACATACAAAGATACATATTTATAAGGATATTTTATTACATGTACATACATTCATAGAAATATGATTACATATATATATATATAGGTATACGCATGCATACATATAAATATATGCATGTTATTATTTACAATTATACATATTTATAAGTATATATAGATATAAATATTTATAAGTGTATATTAAAGTGTATTTGCTATAAAAAAATATAGAACTTATATATATTTGCATTTTTATGTAATTATGTAAGAATAAATTATATATATATATATACTTATCACTTGATTTATATATGTGTGTGTGAAATGATTAATTCAATTCTATATGTAATGTGATTTTCCTTTGTGAGAGGGATTCTGGACATGTGATTAATCAGGAAAAATTGGAAATTTCTTTCTGCTTTGGTGTCCCACCGAACAAGAGAGCAGAGATTTGTCTCCCTTCCAAGATTCAGATGGTTGAAAAACATAATAAATACATTGGGCACCCTAGGATGGTAGGTTGAAAAAAAAAATTCTCATCCACTATTGATAGAATTGGGAAAATAAACCACGGTTGGTCCCCAAAGATACTTTCTAATGTGGGAAAAGAAAATACCATCAAGGAAGTTCTTCAGTCTATCCCATGCTAAATCATGTCACTCTTTAAGATTCCTTGTGCGATTGATGACAATATTCACTCCTATATTGCCAAATTTTAGTGAGTCCATATTAATAGGAGGAAGAAAAATCATTGTATTTCCTGGAAGTCTCTATGCACCCCTAAAACTAGTGGAAGTATGGGCTTCCGGGGCCTCGGTCTGTTCAGTTGTGCCCTATTGGCTTAGAAGGGTTGGCTTATTCTGAATTTACCTTCATATCATTTCATACAAATTCTATAGGAAAAATATTTTCCTCACTCTGGCCTCCATAACTCCTCTATGGTCCATCCCCATATTTCTATGGAGAATTATTTTGTGATCATAAAAATTACTTGAGAAATGAATTGTCTAGTGGATAGGGGACAGAACAAAAGTCAAAATTTGGAAGGATCCATGGTTTATTGATAAAGATAGCATGATGGATACTTCTCCATCCTTTCCTATATTGGAGGAGGAAATTGTTAATTTCCTGTTTGAGGATAATGTTTATGGTTCGTTCTTGGATAAAATTAACTCTTATTTTAATGGAAAGGTGTAGAAAGAATATTCTTAGCCTTCCCTGTGTGATGAATGCAATGAAAAACTGTCTATTTTTGAGCAATGATATCCCAGGATACTATTAAGTTAAATTAAGATACATATATTATATTTAATATCACATTGATGATTGAGCGGGGCTCTATAAAATTATTTGGCACTTGGATATCCCCTAAATATCTTCTACTTCTGGTGGCAGATTTTTACGGGTATCCTTACCACCTTGAAATTCCTCTCATTTCATTATGTTATGGACAAATGAATATTATCCCTTTTCATTAATGATACAGAATCCCCTATGCATGATATCATTCAATGTCCTACAGTTATGGAGGTTATGATTGCTTTGGGATATATTATGAAGCTTATGATGGATGCGACACCAGATCTCCCATCATTGATGATGATGTGGTCTTCCACATTCACTACAAATAAAGTAGAATCACTATGCATAATGGATTTTATTTATGGGTTAGATAGAATTATTTCATCTTTAATCACACCTAAAAAGCCATCATTTTTGGACTGAAAGAGAATCTTCCTAGATTGATTGGTGGAATCGGGACCCTAACCAGAATGTTTTCTTTGATTCTCGATCAGCTGAAGCAAAATAAAATCCCTCCAAGGAAGGGGTCTTTAAAATCAATGCCAATTCTTCTTTAACCCATAGTAAAATGGATGGAATATTATTTATGGTCTGTAACAATGATGGAAAGATCATCGCAACCAAATAGGACTCGATTCAATCTATTTTGGGACACCGCTATTGCTGAAGCCCATGATATCCTTACTAGTCTGACCTTTGAAAAAGACTATGGATGGAATGTTATACATATTGAATCTAACATTATGAACATCATGATGTCCATAAACACAAATTATTTCATCTTCCAATATTATGACTTCTTCATCATGAAAATCCAGTCTCTCAGTCACAACATTGCAGTTTGATCTTTCTCATTCATCCAAAGGGAGGGAAATGAAGAAGCACATCATTTGTCTTCTCGTTGTGTGTCTAGAGAAAATCATGTCTGGCTTGATTAAATCCCATAGTTGATGTTAGATCTTGTTAATCTTGATCTTCATGATTAATATAATTTTCTTTGTAAAAATAATATGTGTGTGTGTGTGCGTGATGGGTGTTTTTAATTTTATTTTTTGATATGTTGATATAAAAAATTTAATTACTACTTGAAGTGTAAAAAAAATACATTCAAAATTTTATACAACAAAATTTACTTTGTATATATAATTATATATGTGATTATATGTATTTATATATATATATGATAATGTGATATATGTTTGTAAGTGTGTATATTTTTTTATAAACACGTAAATAATTTTATATTTTCATGGGTGCATGCATGTATATACATAGAGTTTCTTGTAAATAATATTTCCAATATATGTATGTTTGTGATTATTAATATATATATATATATATACATGTATAGTCAATAATTTAATATAAATTTATCTATATTTTATTTGTTAATGTAGTATTTCTGCATAATCAAATAACAAATAATATTTTAAAAAAAATATTTTGTATATATCCAATTGAAACGTGTACCTGTATATGAAAAATGAAATTCCAAATAATGTATCATTTATGGGTTTAGAATTGTTTTTTTCGATGTAATGATTCCATTGGGGATGACATATTGAAATTCTAATATCATTTGAAACAATATATTGGATCAAATAATTTCGGTGAAAAAACAAAAAATTGAATATAGGAGATTGATGATGAATTTGAATGGTGCACGTGAAATGAGGGTATTTTATGTATGGTTCCTAAATATTGCACAAAACTACCATAGATTGGTGTAAGGGCATTACTGACCTTTATCATTGCTAAGGAAAACGTGACCTTGATTTTTACTAGCTAAAAGTGCTGATAAATATGCCTTTTATCAGTACAAAAAAAAGAACTGAAAATGGTGGACCCTTTAACAATGTTTTTTAGCGCTTAAAAATTTATATTTATCCGTTCTATTATTATCACTGATAAAATTTTATCCTAAAAAAAAATTATATATGTATATAAAATTATTATATTTATATTAAATATTAATATTTATTTATAAGCATTTAATCAGAAACACATTTTTATCATTAATATATATTTTTAAATAATTCAAATATATATAATGTTTTTTGAAATGTACTTATAAGATTTTAAACACATAATTAAATAATTATAATAATATTATAAATTTTAATATATAATAAATATATTTATTATATTTATAATTATATTTTTATAATTATATTTTTATAAGTATATATTTATAATTATATATAAATACTTTTTAAATATATATAATTATTAATATATATATATATACAAATATATGTTTCTAATGAATTTGATCAATAATTATTTTGATGCATAAGTATAATTAACATGCATATGTTATGTATTGGTATTGAATTAATATTCATTTATACAATACAGCCTTATTTTTATTATTCATGTTTTCCATATGTGAATAATTTTTTTTGTTATCAATATACATTACTTGGTATATGATTCATAAAATTCTAAAATTATAATAAATATATTCATTAAATAAATTTATAAATTTATAAATATAATAAATATATTTTTTATAATTTTATAACTAAATGTATATATATATATATAATTATAGCAATAAATATATATTAATTATATTTTTCTAAACCCAAATAAATATATATTTATAATTATAATTATTTTTAAAATTATTTAAATAATTATAAAATTATAAATAAAATATTTATTATTCTTGTAATGTTTTATAATAGAAAGGTTTAGGAGAGAGGATAACCCCTCTTTCCAAAATTTATTTAAAAGGAAACGAAAATGCATAAGAAAAAAAGAGGACATGAACAACAAAGGAAATGTCCTCATGTAGAAGAGAAATTTACATATGGGAAGAACCATGGTCATACCGATATTCAAGACCAGATGTACTATCAGCAGATTCCCATTCTGATTATGAGTTCTTCAGACTGAGAACCACAAAGTATTTATTATAACTGTAATGTTAAAAATATATATAATTAAATAATTATATATATATTTATATAATTATATTTATTATATATATAAATAAAATAAAATATATATTTTTTATAGTAATAATTATAAATATATATATATATATAAATATATATTTATTATACATAAAAATTTAAAAACTTATATAATAATAATAATAATTTACAAACATTATAGGTTTATAGGAAAATTTTTAGCACCAATAAAGATAGGAATTTATCAATGCTGAAAAAGTGCTGATAAAAATTGATTTTATCTGCATTAAAATTATAGCGTTGAAAAATACATCTTTTATCAATTATTTTTATTTTAGCACTAATAAAACACACATTTATTTGTTCTTTTTATCATATGTAGATAATAAGTTCTCCTAGTTTTATAAATGAACCCTAATAGTTGGATTCTTATCACACACACCTCAAGCTCTTGTGGAAGCCAACTCCTGCCACTATGAAACCCACCTCCACAATGAACCCACCTTCATAGTGAACCCCACCTCCGCTGTGAAACCCACATCCACCACGAACCCACTTCTAATGTGAACCCCACCTCTGCCTACCCTGACTCTACCACCACCGGACCCTACAGCTACCTCCAGGCCTCCAAATATAAGGTATGTTAATATTTTATTTGGAATTAATTCTGAGATAGTGAGTGATTAATTATAAGGTTTTAGTGTTCAAAATCTCTAAGAGTGTTTGATCATTGTATAGTTTGTGGGTATAATTTTATATCATCATGACTAAAGGAAACAACTTATTTATTATTGGATTAATATCTGTTTTTTAGTATTTTCCTCTAAATATATAAAAATAGGTTTTAATATAACTTATTATAGTTTATTTTTTATATTTAGATCTGGTTACAATTTCCAATGATAAAAATTTTTATATTTGAGGGAATGTGGAATCTATCATTATTTTTTCTTTTATGTTTATTTTCAATACTATGTGATATATGGGCATGGATAATATAGTGTATGGGATTTGAAGTGTAACCAATACTATTCATATGTCTATGAAAAAATAGAAATACCTATAAATTCTGTTGTGTAATATAAACACATGTTACATTTTTCTTATATTCTTTCAATGACTATAATGATTTCATCTATTTATTAAAATATAGAGAAGACCCTAGAATGAGTGACTATTCACTCGTAAAAAATGAGATATATTAGTTAACCTTTTTTGATTATATGTGATGCTTCACTAAGAGTGTCTTTTTTTAATTTCAGATAATTGATAACATTTATTTACGGGTAAATTTTTGAAATATGAGATTGGTGGGATAAGGTACTTTGGATTATCTAATAGATGATAGTTTTTTGTGAGGAGTTGTGTCATGTGTAGTAGATATAGATACATATTATAACAATTTATATAATTTTTGACATGTTATAAAAGAAAATGATTATGCTAGGTTGATTGTATGAGTCCATTTTTGATGTTATTACATAAATTGACTTCTGATTCCAATTTCATATTATATTCCTGAGGGACTGGAATGGTTATACATAGGCCAAAGAATATGTTTAAAAGGAAAACTATCCATATCCATGAATCAGATACACTTAAAATGGGGATAACATTGTTATATTAATGGATTAGTATATCTTGAGGGATTTAAAATTTTAATCCCCTTTACACAACTAAGATATACTAACCAAGAGTCTGAATATGTTACATAAAAACATTAATTCACCCCAAATGGTTTACTATATTACCCCACTCATATCATTCCATTGCATGTTACTAGCTAGGTAAAATAGATATTATGTTTTATTATTACAAAAATGTATAATATTATATTATTTTGATAGTTAGAATGATTCAACAACAATGAAAAAATATGGGAGGGTCATGATTCATAGTTTCATAGCCTAGTAAGAACCCATTTAATCAAAAATAGTTGTTTGTATGACATCCATTGCAACCTTTTATATGATATTATATGTACACCCACAAATATTTGGTAGGTACCCCTTAATGGTTGATGCTTGATATTTTATTATGATTTTTTCTTATGGTTGTATCTCAATAATTTATATGTGATTTAAAATAAAAATATATGTTTTGTCAGTTTTATTTACTCAGTTATATGTAAAAAAATTATTTACATTATTTTTCTTAAAAATAATTTTTTTTGTTTGTCTTAAAAAATGGTATAAATTATTTGAGGATATCCCATTAGGATATTTAGTCACACCATACTTATACACATTGCTACATATATAGACTTAGTTGTCTATGATATAGGTAAAAGGAATGGGTTACACTTTTATAGTGGTGTTCCATAAACACATGTTAAATATATAATGATAATTGGATATAGTGGTCAACATAGGGCATAAAGAGACAATATTCATTTTGTGTTATTTTATGAAATTTTCTCAAAAAATCCTCTCATGAAAATAAATTTATTTTTAGTTTACCTTTATATTTTTTTCATGTGTAAATGTTTTATTTATTTATATTTTATAAATTGTTTTTATTTTTATTCTCATATAATTTACAGTGTTCCACTCTTGGGATTTATGTCTTTTTTAAAAATTCTTAATTGGATATTTTTAAACGATTCAACTGTTTTGAAATGTTTCCGAAAATATTATATGTGTTAAACAAACCCTATTATAGTTTTAAATAGATTTAAAATTATTTAAACACTGGGCATGAACTTAGGTTGAATTCTTAGTTTCTTTCAACACACCCGATTGACTATCATAAAGGGATGTGGATGTTTTGAATGTGTATTTAAATATTTATTCATTTTAAAAAGTGGTGTGTGGAGGTTATACGAAAATTTGTAAAATATAGAGGATTTTAACTAATTTCAAGTGTGATTTTATAAATATTTTTCAAAAAAATCTGAAATGTAGTTTTTCTATAATATTTTTTGTTTAAATTTTTAAAGAATTAGGAAAACCAAATACATTGTATACAGAAGACAAGTAGATTGATAATAACAAAATGGAAATGACATGTCACTAACTCTATCCAACCTATAGGATATCCATCGTGACATCAATCCTACAAAAGGTGAATTAATGTTTAACTGTGGTACAACTCCTAATCATACATTGCATAGAACATCTCTTGATTGGTTTAAATGAGGGAGGTCATATTAAATTACATGTTATTTATAGTTTAGTGATAGATTCTAAAGGGATGAGTCATAGGAACCAAAATTCAATAATAAATATCATTCAAATATTGAGTTCACCTTATTTTAAATACCGCTATTGTGTAATTATTTTTTTAAATATTAATATTTCCAAATCATGTAGGATGGATATAAATAAAGAATGTATAGATTTCCAGTAGTCTAACAAAATAGTATGAATATGGAGTGAAATAATTCATAACATTTTCAAAATATCTTGAATATGAACCTTTTCAAATCATTTTTCGGTGTTTACACTATTTTTATTCAAGACGAATTAGTCTAGAGGAGTTGGAAGAATAGTTTCTCTGTCACGGAATACATTGATGTTATAAATGTTAGAATAAACATGTGAAAAAACATAGGGTAAATTGTTGATGGGATAGAAATATGTATTATGGATCATCTGAAATGAATAAATATGTGGAAAATAAAGAATATCGTATCAAGGATGTGATTACAGAAGTGAATGATGATGATGATCATATTGACGAAATGAAAAGAACAATTTAATACAAATGTTGTGATTTAACAAAATTATGTGATAAGTTAAAGAGTTGAGAAATGATTCCACTGTATACTGGTTACACTAAATATACAACGTTTTTTAGCCATATTAAAGCTGTATAATTTGAAAGAAGGAAACTGATGGTGTGAAACCAGTTTTACGAAACTACTTACTCTCTTGAATTACATGATCCTAGATGATAATAAGCCCCTGAACCAAACATAAGAATCCAAAAAAAATCTATGCTCAATTTGTATCATCTTTGAAGGAATATAATCCTTCTAGAATGACTTTATACTATTTATAAATGACCAAAAATCACTTACAAAATTCTCAATGTGTGGTGCTTCTTGATACAAAAACGATGAATACGATCCTACGAAAGTTGTACGGACTTTACAATCATTAAAACATTTAGGCACCAATAAAGAATTGAGGATACTATAGGGAAATTGATGTATAAAATAGATACAAGAATTATATATGGGAATCTACGACACCAGAAAGATTCTCCTTAGTGGATAAGAATAGATCATGAGTATCCTAAATTTTGACATAAGTTCAGAAACCTTTATATTTCGTTATTTACAGATATAGTGAATCCTTTTGTGTTTTCAAACTTGAAATCAAAGTACATGTCTGGTTATTATGGTAAATTATAAACTTCAACCATGGTTATGCATAAAATGAAAATACATTTTGTTATCTATGCTTATATCAGGACAAAAAATCGGGTATTGATATTGATGTTTATTTGGATCCATTGATTGTGGATTTGAAATTATTGTGGTATTTTGGTGTAACATTGTATGATACTTAAAGAAATTAAGATTTCACATTGAAATCCATATTGTATGAGATGATAAATTACTTTCTTCTTATAGAAATGTGTTAGGATATAGAATTAGAAGAACTCAAGGGTGTACCATTTTTGAACAAGGTACATGGTCAATTCAGTTGAAATATTCATCAAAACCATATTTCTAGGGCATCACATATTTCTACCCCAATGGTATAAGTACCGATATTGGATGACATCATTTTATCGAAGTTAAAAAGAACAGCCAACACTATCTCCACTTACAGGTGATCAATTGTTTGAGAAATTAAAAAATATGGAAATTTCTTTTGGTAAATTGTATTCCAAAAGCATTATAAAAAACTTTTGAAAAAGAGATCATTTTTTTAATTACCATACTAGAATTATTGGTTTGTCTAAAATTTTCTTGATGTTAGGAATTTTTAAATAAATGTATGTGATAGTGTCATGGATATATTGCTAAATGCACCCAAGAAAATAATAGATGGAATTAAGGCAAGGTTGTACATGGTTGAAAAGGTAATAGAGAAGAGTTAGAACTAGTAAAGGGTGAAAAATGAACTTCTATTCCTCCAGCTACTTAAACTCCTTCCATACTAGAGAGATATTAGTATTGAAACTTCATGAATGACGTAAAGGTTCCATAGGTGTATTCATCGAATGTCAAGAACTTGGGTTAATGAATGATTTAAAGTTAAAGGGTCTAAAATCATTTGACTTCCATGTTTTGATACAAGATATAGTTACCATAGATTTATATTGAATATCCCTGAATAATTTTCATTATAAATTAACCATGATCTATTTCTTCTTCAATGATATATGAAAACAAGTTATAGACCTGGAGAAATTTCTAAATTTGGAAAGAGAATTTTCCATCATATTATGTGAACTAGAAATGTTATTCCTACCAACATTCATTGATATGATGGTTCATTTTATGTTTCAAATGGTGAGAGAGATTAGACTATGTGGTCATATACACTATAGTTGGATGTACCACATTGAACGTATAAGAATATTTTGAAGGGTATGTCAAAGATAAAAGCTAACAAGTTGTTAGTATTACAAAGTGATATATTGTTGAGGAAGCTATTGAATTATCTATCGAATAACAATATGATGTGGAAATAATTGGTCTACCAAAATCTCACCACACTGGGAAGATTACGGGTGAAAGACTTTATTAATGATATGTTTTCAAAATCAATATTACAGATTGAGAGCAAGACCACCTTTACATTTTTCATAATAGTTTGAAGAATTCCACATAAGTTGAAAACCAAAAATAATTTCTTAGGCATTTGAATACATCAAGGGATGAAATATAGATATCATATACACATAATCAATAATTTATTACATGGTTTTATACTATATTTTTATGGAGTCAAATGAAATTATGGATTAGATTTTAGAATGACTTTGATGGATGGATAGAGGAGAAAGTGTTTATGTATTATCTTACAATGGTTATATATTTAATGGGTATAAATCTATATAAATAAACATGATGAAGATAGTACCTTGAAAAGTAGTGGAGATACACTTGTGGAATAATTGATTAATGTTTCTAGTACTAAGGATTGAAATACAATTTATGAAAATATTTCATACTTTTTCATCATAAAAAAATATGGGATTTGGATTATAAAACATTCAAAGTGTCAGGTTTTCAATGCAAGTTGGTTGATAACAAGAGGGTGGTTAAAAAAGTTGATTTGGGATTCATGAAAGTTGATTTCAACAAGGAATGGTAAAAATATGAACCATTTATAATGGAATCATAGGAAGTATTAGTATTTTATATTCGATATTCTGCAAAATTAATGTGGTTGATTGTTCTATTATCGACCAAAAACATTGAAGGGTGGGATCAAAATTATAATGAGGAAGACACTTTCATTAGGACGTGACAACAATTTCATTTTCATCCCAATATATATGGTGTTGTTTAAATTATAGGGGATTATAATGAAGGGATTTGGATAGTCCATAGAGTGGTAAAATCCCGTCATCCTTTAAAAACAGTCATCAATAATCATGTTATATTGTTTTGTAATACACATCGTTTTACCTCTCATTATTATCCTCTAAATGCTATATTTATGTACTCTAAATTAAATGCTAAACCACTTATATATAGAATGACTTGTACCCATGATCTTGCCCCCAATCCCAAGTAATAACAGGTCTCTAAACCTTTTATTACTCATAGTGTAGTTGAACAATGCCCTTCTACACGTTCTGGTGCTCCCAATCCTAAGGCACAACAGGTTTCTCAGTCTATTCCTACTCTCTGTATAGAGGTACAATGTCTATTTACACATGCCAATTCTACCACCCCATAGGAATATATTTACGATGTTGATTATGAGGAAATGTTAGGCAATGATGGACTAATTACAAAGAAAAAACATGAGTCCCATAGTTTGACGGTGTTGGAAAAAATCATTCAGGATAAAATCAAAGGCATCAAATATGAGGTCAGATGGAATGTGAGAGGGTAAAATTTTAATGCCAATAAGGTAATGTTCAATAGTTAAATTGGAATAATCACTCCAAAATGAATGTTGATTGATTTAGATTCATTCAACCATCTTGTGGTCGGTCTTAAGACACTGATGTGGAAAAATATTAAGGTAACATTATGAAATCATTTCTTTATTTTCTAAAAAAATAATATAATTAAAAATTTAATTATTCTTTATTATCCCTTAAAGATTGAATTTATAGTAGATGAATCCTATAATAAATATGTATTAATGCTTGATGGAAGGATTCAAAAAGGTTTTTTTACAATTTTAACGATACAATTTCTTAAATACATTAACGGGAAAATAAAACAACACCCAATGCTTATCTATACAAACCTCATAACCCAATATATGTGGGATATGTTTACTAGAAATATTGTATATGTGTATTTTTAGGTACATTGTGTCTAGTAATATGTTGTTTGATGATACATGAATTCATCAAATTCATTTAAAATTAAATTTTTTGAAACAACAACTGAGTGTTGGAAGTAAGGAACTGGTAGTAATACCAACATAACCCTATTGTAAAGCAATGATGGGTATACATAACTTAAATAAATAGGTATGTATTTTAAATCTATCATAATAATTTTATGTGACATTAAACAACAATATAATTATATTCCTCTTTTTATATGCACATTGAGGAATCCAAATCCAAATCCACTTCCTTCCCATGCCATGTGCTATGAAAAAAGTCATGAGTAAATAAATATGTGAAAATAATAGATGAACACACACAAATAGTTTGGAAAACATGTGAATGTATGATAATAAAATTACATATTCTTCAAATAAAAATTACATAAAATTTATTACTTATTTTCTGATATTTTCCATCCGACATAGTTACATGAATCAGAAACACCAGTACTAGATGAATATATACAATAAGTGGCCTTGAAGAGTCTAGAAGAGTATGTATACATCATAGGTAGTGGTTTTTGGTTACACCTTGAATATATTTTGATAAAAAACTAGATGATGATCAAGGTGAAGAAATTAAATGGATTAGAGAAAGGCTAGCTACCCTTGAAGAAAAATTCCAATATGAGAGATATATGTTATTAACATTAATGTAAGGGAAGAAAATAGAATAAAAAATAAGTAAAAACCATTTAATAATGATCCAAACAACCCCACAAGCTTTCAGGTGAGTCATTCCCCTCAAGGAGCTATCTTGGTTTACGTAATCGATGTTCTTATAACTGTTTCTTTGAAATGTGAATTAGAGGGATACTGATACCTTTCTTGTAACAATATCATACAAGGTGATAATGAATTCCATTTATATATATCAACACCAACCCATTTCCTTGTATCAAGGGGTACCTTGTTCCATATCAAAGATGATTGTCTACATAATAGACCACTTCCAATATGTCATCTAAGAGTGTCAATTAGCATATCCCATGAGCCGAGCACCATGCTACCTCTTCCAATTGATGATGAAGATATTCACTAGGTCAAAACAGATATTGGGACATTAATTATATGGTTTTCACATCTTGTAATTTTTTTGAGAAGGTGGTATTCATTTACAATTTATTTTTCAAGTAAAACTTTTGACAATTAATGATAAAAGGTTTGAACTGATGAATGTTATTACCGACATACAATGGAATGGGGTGAAATAATAGATCAGTTTAAAACCATCTAATTGATTGACCAACTGATCGAAAAGATCAACCGAAAGCACCTTTACCCTACCAGTTATATATCCTCATTTACTATACATGATCGTTCATGTGGATACAACGTTAAAACATTGTCATACTCTATTTATTTATATTGAATAAATTATGTATGAAGAGGAATTTCAAGAATTCCTTATCGTCGAGAATGTAAGTGAAATCCTCAACTATGAATGGTTAGGTCGATCAATTGTTAATGTATATTTGAGGTATGTTTTCCTGATTTTATTTTCTAAAAGCTAATAACCTATGTTAATTATGACTAAACACATTTCATATTTTTGGTAGATGTATATATCAAAAAAAATGAAGGGATTTACCTATGATTATTTTTGGACTCGTTAGTCCTTACACCACCTCTACAGAAAAACCAAAAATAGATTCCAATAAAGTGGACGAAATAGTTAAATGCCTACAAATATCATTTGAAAGAAAACATATGTATGGAAATCTCATATTAATACCAACTATTAAGGTGTAAAATTCTGAAATGTAATCATATCAAATATATTTTAATTTTTTTCATTACTTATTTTTTTTCATTTTTAGGTAGCATTGGATTCTCATTTCGGTCAATTTAGATACTATAAAGACTTATTTCTGGGATTCAATGCATGGATACCCAACAAAATGACCACACAGGAAGGAATTCTTCAATTTGTAATAAAACACATCCAAAATTTTATAATTAATAACAAAGTTATTTAATTTATATTTTCATTCAATGATTATTAATGTATGATGTGGTGGTGCATCAGTGTAATCTAAAACATGGAATGAGCCCTGATGCTAAAGGTGAGAGAGATGAAAAGTAATTTCGATGGATAAGTATCAAAATATATATGACAACATTTCACTATCAAAACACAAATCTAAATAAATTACTTATTCTTCTCAATGTTTCTATAGTGTATGAAACAAAAAAATGGAAAATATTGTGTTTATTATGTTTGTAAATTTATGGGAGAGATCATATTCCATGAACAAATTCGCATCATTGAATAGGTATTTTATAATATAATTACTATTTCATTAAAAATATTTATTAATACATTGTGTATTTAAATTTTTTTAGTACTACTATGATTTTTGAAAAGATTAATATTCACAAGATGATATAGATTTTCTTAGAAACGAACCAGATTCATAACTGATGGTAGAATGTACACAAATAAAATGAAAATATGCTTTAAATAGATTTAGTGGATTTTTTCATATTTATTTTTAATTTACAGCTTTTTATTATTTCTAAAATAAGATTTATTTACTTATATAGGTGGATTCCATTGTTCAAGTTGGCTCAATTTTTTTTGAAACTGATCATGCTTGATAGAGATTGGAATTTGAACCTCAAACTAAGATAATAACAACAAGATAATGATTCAATAATTTATAAATGTGAATTCATACAAATTAAGAAATTATTTAGTTTTTTCATCAATTTATCTACTATTTTCATGTTAATTTCCTTATCATATTTAGTCTAATACATTTTTATCTTTTTAATGATCTTTTGGGAAGATATACTTTTCTTTCAACTATATGAAACATGATATAAAAGATTTGATATATTTCTTTTGGGTGGAAGATGAAAACCTATGTTTCATGAAATGTGAAATGAATCATAACGATGCATATAATAAGGTATTTTTCAGTAGTTGAATGAAAAGTATGACTTCTAAAAAGATCTATCCTGATTAATTTCATGAAAAATGTAGTAATTAACCACAGCTCAATCAACCACACCTTAATGTGATTCCTAGTGGTCTCAGTATGAATCTAAGTGTATGTTTTTAGTTTATAATATTCTTTTATCCTTTTAAATTTATGTCTTCTAAAATAAAATTCATTAATACATGTGTCATGATTATGATCTATCATATGCATGGTGTGAATTTTTAATGTTAATATCAGCTTATAACAACATTCTGCTCATGTTATCCTTATATGATCATTGATATATCCCTTTTTTAAACTTATTTAGAATCTATTAATACTGTTTCTTATGTTTCATTTGCTAAGGTTATGAATAATGGTTTTATAAATGATATTCCTAAGAAGGTTTCAAGTAAAGAACAACTTAATGAGATACTATTATAAACTTGTCCTTTATGTTTTCATGTTTCCAAAATCACTAAAACTATACTATTCTAGAATAGATCATCACGTTATGTGATGAATATTAATCTACTATGATGCGATACATAAGTATGAAAGTTTTGGTTCAATATAGTTGGTATCAGAGTATCTAACCCACTCAAAATCATGAAAATACAATCAGATGTTTTGATACTTTAGGGAAGTGATACATAAGTCATTTGAGATGTGTATGAGTCAACCCCACCTCAATATGTCACAAAATGCGACTGTTAGGACTCAAAGTGTCTCTTTTTATTTATAATTGACACTATTTTTAATAAAAAATCCTATGACACACTAAAAAATAAGAAAATGCATACAAATTGTTATGATTATTTAAGAAGACGATCCACATGTCAATTTTTATGTTCATAAATCAACCATACCACAATCTGGTGCATGATGTGAATGATATGTCTTTAGGTGTGTATTTTTATATTAAATGACATTGAATTTTGAAAAAATAAAAAGTGGAATACTGAAAACCAAGAAAAAAACATTGGATTGTTTTGATACTTTAGTAAAATGATCCGTGAGTCATTTTTGATGATTAGAAATCAAACACACCTCAATCCAAAACATCGTGTCAATGGTATGACTAATAGTGTCCCTTTTTAGTTTAAAATTGACATTTTAACTCAAAATGCTTCACTCACTAAAAACAAAGAATACACACCTCAATTATCTTCATAATTTAGGACAGTGATTCATAAGTCATTTGTGATGTGTGTGAAGTAATATCACATAAAAATTATGCATGATGTGACCGTTATGACTCCAAATGCGTGTTTCTAGTTCGAAATGAAATTTTTGTAAAAAAAAACTGGTATAATGAAAACTGAAGAAATACATTCAAATTATTTTTATACTTTAGAAAAATGATCTATTAGTAATTTATGATTTTTATGAATCATATGCACCTGAATATGATTCACAATGTGGCCGATATAACTCAATGTGTCTCTTTTTATTTAAAATTGACATTAATTTTTGAAAAAAGAACAAGTGACATACTAAAAATGGAAAAAACAAATTATGGTTGTTTTAATAATTTTTAACAATGATCTATTTGTCATTTTTGACATTAAAAAATCAACTCAACCTTAACATGAGGAATAGTGTGACCGGTATAACTCCAAGTGTGTCTTTTTATTTAAAATTGACATTAATTTAAATAAAAAAGTTCAAGTGACATACTAAAAACTGACAAAACACATTAATATTGTTTTGATACTTTAGTAAAATGATCCATTATTCATTTATGACATGTGTGAATCAATAAAACCACAATCCAAAGCACGGTGTGACTGGTATGACTAAAAGTGTCTGTTATCAGTTTAAAATTGATATTTTAGATCAAAATGTGTCACTCACTAAAAACCAAGAAACAACACTCTAATTTTCTTCATAATTTAGGACATTTATTCATAAGTCCATTGTGATTTGTGTGATGTATTCTCACATGAAATAGATGCATGATGAAACTAGTGTGACTCAAAATTCATTTTTGAGTTTGAAATGACATTTTAGTAAGGAAACAAAATAGACATAATAAAAACCGAGAAAACATATTCGGATTGTTTTTATACTTTAGAAAGATGATCTTTAGGTCATTTTGATGTGTTATAATCCACCATGCCTCAATATGATAAATTGTGTGGCCAGCATGACTCAAATTGTCAATTTTTAATTAAAATTGACAATAATTATAGTAATAAGAGAAAATGACATACTTAAAACTATGAAAACTCATTTTAATTGATTTTATGCTTTAGTAAAATGATCCATGATTCATTTTTGAATTGTAAAAATCAACCCCGCCTCAATAAAATACACGATGTGAACAGTACAACTCCTATGGTATTCTTATTTAAAATTGAAATTAATTTAAGTAATAATAACAATTTAAACAATGAAAACCATGAAAAAAACATTTGTATTGTTTTTATACTTTATTATAATGATCCATCAATAATTTTCATTGTGTTGAACTCAAGAACACCTCAATCTGATGAATGTTCTGACCGGTATGACTAAAAGTGTCAGTTATCATTTTCAAATTAACATTTCAGATCAAAACATTTCACTCACTGAAAACCAATAAAACACGCTTCAACTGAATTAATAATTCTGGACAATGAGTTATAAGTAATTTGTGAGGCATATGAAGTAGTCTCATGTCAATCCGTTGCACGATGCAGTCTGTATGGCTCAAAATTTGTGTACCTAATTTGAAATGACATTTTAATAATAAAAAACAAATATGACATAACCAAAACCAAACAAAAGCATTAGGATAGTTTTGATACATTAGGAAAATGATCTTTAAGTAATTTGTGATAGTTAGGAATCAGATTCACCACAATTTGACACACGATGTGACCAGTATAAATCGAAATGATCCATTATTAAAAATTGATATTAATTTTAGTAAAAGAACAAGTGACATAGTCAAAACCGATCAAATACATTTGGATTATTTTTTATATTTTTGGAAAATGGTCCATAACTCTTTTTTGAAATGTAATAATAAAATCCACATCAATGCGACAGACAGTGTGACTTGTATAACTCTAAATTTTCATTTTTTTACAAATTGATATTTTATTACTGCATTATTTTATATTAATTTTTAATTTATTTCATTATACTAATACTAACATAATATTTGTTTTTGTATATTGCTGGGATCTTTTGATCGAGTTGAGATGATTTGTTTGAAAAATGATACCATATGAGGAAATGCTTGTGAGGGGATCACATGCGTCAAGAGATGAAACATTAATGTTTTTAACTATTTGTTGGATAATTGTAATTGTAATTATATATTTTTTTCAAAATGCATATAATGGATATTTTATATGTACCATGGGTGAATATTTTTGTATTCATTAAGTCAATTAAATGTATGTAGCATTATTTTCTGGGTGTGCTATATATACCGGCAGGTTTTTGTTGGGTGTTCTGTTATATTAACAACACATTGAATCTAGCTAGGCCTTTATCAGTGCTATTTCGAGCAATGATAATGGGGACCCTTTATCAGTTCTTTTTTAGCATGGGTATAAGAATCCCTTTATCAGTGCTATTATTAACAACATTTTTTTGTAACGCATAAGGTTTTTAGTGTTGTTAAAGGGAATATGTGTAGTAGTGTGGTTAAATTTTGGGTGGAAACACGTCATAATCCCAAAATACAAATTAAATCACCCTTTAAAGTGGGTAATTAAGACACCCCATGAAATGAGACAAACCTTATTTTACTGATTGCACCCCATTCTCATGTTATTATTTGAGGAGGAGGATGTTGATCTCTTATAATTCATCCTTAAAAGTCTACAGAGACCGTATTGGAAATGTGTATGTGAGGACCCAACCACAAGGTCATCATATTGGAGAATCCAATGTAGGACATTACATCTAAGAGTGGAACCACCCTTCTGTATTAAATTCAATGATTAATATTTGAAAATATAATTTGTAAAAAAAATATACTTGATTTTCAATTATTACAATTAGTTCAATATTCTTATACCATATTTTCATAAAATAACCCCTACACACATTATAAAATCTCTTATAGTCATGACTCTTATAGTTTTTAATTCTTAAGGTTCTCCCAATCCGTAGGTATTCCCTATCATTATCACAAATACCCTTCTCGAGACCACATTCTCGATATCATACCCATGTCTCTCACTAGTATGTTCCCATGACTGATACCCACTCACCCCTTTCAAAATGCATGACTTTCCCCACCCCCTATCAGTGACCTGATCACCCTCACCACATTGTTTTCTTTCTACTAATATACTGATGATATACTATGATGTCCATATTAATGTTCCCAATTTTTTATTATTTTTTTATATTTCCCAATTTAAATGTTCTTCCATTTTCTTGTTCTCCAGGTGTTATTTATGTTTTTTGTTCATGTTTTCTAAGTGATTTCAATTTCTAATTCTATAATAGTGCTTACTTTTTCATATTTTTTGTTTTTAGATTCCATTTTTTTGGTTTACAATAGGTTTTTACAACATTATAGTGTTTCCACATACCATGTGTGAATTATGTTTGGTATTCTAGTAAAAGATGCAGTAATTAGATTTTTGTGATGTTGGGTTAGGAATTTTATTCCCAAAAACTAAATTTAATTTTTCAAAAGATTAAATGTTTTATGTGCATGTTTTGAATAAAATTGATCAAATGAATTATTTTTATTCCAACAACAATTATAAATAAATGATCTATTTTTCCGAAAGATTAAATGTTTTAACTGAATGTTTCTTTGAAGTCAATAAAATTAGTTATTTTTATTTATACTAAAACCTATGTAGTGGAAGTAGGGTGTAACCCGCAAGGAATGTTTTAGTATAAAAAAACAAGAAAAAAACTGGTGACATGATTTGAAACTATGTGATATTAACATGGAGAAAATAAGTTTCAAGAAAGAAAACAAGATTTATTTGAGGAAATGAGAACATGATTAAAGTACTGGTGAATGCAATGGAAGGTTCAATTAATGAATATTTAATTTATTCTCTCTTAAATAAATTAAAATATTGTATTTTCAGCATTAAAAATAATCACAAAAACCTAATTTCATTGGTAAAAGTGCTTGAATGGATGAATTCAATGACTTTTCATCCTTTCAATACATTAATCTAGGGTAATTATTGAATATATTTTTTAGAAGATCAACTAGTGACATAATTTTCAAGATTTCCAATCCAATTGAACAAAAATAAAACATAAATATTAAAAAAATGAAAAAAATAACAATTTTATTCTTCCTTTATGAATTTATAAAATTTTCATTTCTATTTTGGAAAAACAAATAAATTATATAAAATAATAAATGAGAAATAAAAGAGGAGTCTTCTCTAATTAATCAACATTAAACACCGATATTTGTCTTCTCTCGCCTCCACAATATCATTATTTTATTATGTATTCATCAACTGAATTTCTGCTCCTATCATACGGTGTATTTTTGTGTTAATGAATCCCCCTGTTGAATTATTCTACTTTCTTACAAAAAAAGCTATTTTACACCAATTTAAATTATTCTAATCTCCCAATTGGGTCCCCATTGCTCCAAAATGGCGTCTTTTCAAAATTGATGAAATATTATTTAATAATGATTGATAACTTCCAAACAATTAAATTTATCCAACCTTCACTTCCATTAATTACTCAATAATCATATATCATTTTATTTGATCATAAAAGACAATATCTTAACAATTTTCCTCACTACTCATAATATGTAATTTTCAACACTTAACAGGATCATCCCCTTGTATCTTGACATAGTCTCAATAATGGAATTATTTAATCAAATCAAATCCTTCTCATTTAAATATCCAAAGGCGCGACTCATCAATATTCATCGTTATTATTGACCAGACTAGAAAACAACGAGCATTATTTAGGAAGGGAACATGTCCTCAACTACTATTCATCATATATTTTTTACACACCCTTTCAAAATCATCATATATCATTCAATGGTGTATATCCATCAATAATGTACATGTCCACACAACTGGATCTCTCAAACCAAGTGAACCATCATGTGAACCATCATATAAATGAATGATAGAGGGATGAAAAAATTTAATTCATATAACATGTTATCAATTTAATTTTCAATTTTTGGTAATTTCCATGGGTCTATAACATTACTACATATTGTTGGGGATTGTGGTCAAAAGAAAATAACACATAACATTTCTTCAAAGGATTCCCCATGAATTTTTTGGTTGGAATTGGGAAGTGTAGGAGCCCAAACCAACACACAGAGTCCTCTAATCATATGGTTATGGTCCTCTCAAGGTCTCTATTCTATGCAAAAAATAAGACATGAAAGACAAACATGCATACAAAAATACATAAAAACAATTCACAATAAGATTCCATGGGTTGGAGATTCATCCTACATCCAGGGGAGAATGGAAATGCACTTTCAGTCATTGTGTTGAAAAATCATGGTTACACAAATTACTATCATTCAGAACACTACCTACACCACTAGAATATTTTCCCCCAACATTTTTTGGTCATCACATATTCTAGCGCTTACCTTATAGACGTAAACCTTGGGAGTCCTGACATCTTCCATTGGCTCTGGTGACAATGTTTCTTTTTTTGCACCCAGTTTGGATTCCTCAAATGGTTATCCATCTATCTATTTTTTATTCCTTGTTATTATTCATTAGTCATACTAAAAAAATAAAACAACATCCATTTTTATAGAAATCAATTCCATATCTATAATTAATGTAGTAAACATTATTTCTTTTATATCCATTAATATTGTGAATTAAATATCTATTAACATAGAGAGAAACATGAATATTAATGTTGTGAAAAATCTATCTATTAATAATTATATCGCTTTAATAAATGCACATGACCCAAATAAATTCTGACTTGATAAACGTTTTCATAGGTTCAGTCGAAATCTCCCACTGAAAGAATGGTAACATGCTCACATCAATATCAAAACTGGTCTAGTTTACATTCATTGTTCTTCTATAGTACCTACATGGTTCTCCACTCCGTGAAACTTCAATTGGTTAGGCTTCCACTGATGTAGTCTCTGCCCAATCTTCCAGAACAATGATATGATCATTCAACTAACTATACAAAACTCAGAAAAAATGAGTACAACAGACTTTGCCTTTAATAGTTCCAGGGTTTATCAGCACTAGGATAAAGAGCTAATAAAACCCCCTTTATTAATTCTAAAAAATGCTTTAATAAAGGATCATTTATCAGCTCTGAAAAAGAACTAATAAATGGGGTCATTATCAATACTTAAAAATCACTGCTAATGGGAAACCATTATTAGTGCTAATAAAAATGCACTACTAAAGGGGTCCCTTTATCATTTCTAATAAAAAAGTGTGGATGAAAGGGGGCCTTTATCAGTGCTAGAAAAAGAACTGATAGGTGGTGGATTTATCACTTCTAGAAAAAAAAGTCCGGATAAAGGTTATATTTCATAAAGAAATTATATTGCATTAAAAATATTATGTTAATATATAATTATATTATATATATTTATAAATTTCATATATGATTTATATAATCCTAAATAAACATTTACACTTAATATATAAGATATATAGTTAAAAATGTATTATAAAAAATTATATCAATTAATAATTTGAAAATTATTATCGAGTAATAGTTATTTAATTATAATTGGATGACATAAAAATGAAATTAATTTATGAACGGTCCTAGATATTTTTAAAGAATGATTGAATTTCAAATGACCGTTAATTTTTATCCTGCTGTCTATTTGATCTCTATCACATATCAAATTTAATCCTACAAAGATATCTATACTATGTTGACTAGTGGTGCCCTAGTAATTATTTTTTTAGGTATAGAAGACCTAGAAGGCCTCTAAAATAGAGTTTTGAGTTTGGATACCCTATTTTTTTTAATATTTGATAGTATTTATTCTTCTTTTCAAAGAGACATTTTGTCCTTTTAAAATGGAGATTAAATTTATTATGATATATTACATTCATATAAATATTATGGTTTTGCAATTTTAGCATTTTTATCATATTTTTTTATTTATAATTAAATATATACATATTTTCATATATTTACTTTTAATAAATAAATTTTATAATTAAATATTTAAACATATTTAAAAAAATATTTATTTTTAAATATATACACCTAGTGGAAATAATTATTTATTATTCTTTTTATTTAAAGTAAAAAATAATCTGTTTATTTACCTTATCAAAATGAATTAATATTTATATATATATATATATAATGTTCATATATAATCATGTGTGTGTCCATAAACAAGTATCTATTTATATTCATATTCTAAAATATGTAAATAAGTAAATATATATTTAAATATTTTTATATGCATGCGAGAGATATAAATGTTTACGTGGGTGTGTAAATATGCATGTATGTGTATGTGCATCCATATTGTGTATATACATCATACATAAATTTATTTCTATAGATATATCATTATCCAAAAATCTATCATATTGATGTATTTATATTAAATATTTATAAATGCATCATAAAAAATTATATCAAAATACACAATTACATTTAAATATGTATAAATATGTATGTAAATATATAGAAATATAAATATTTATGTCATGTATAAAATTTATATCTCAACATATGAACATATTTTAAAATATAATTAAAAAATAATTATATAAATCATATGATATTTATTATTATCCATTTTATTTAAAATCATATATAACCATTTTTTATACATTATAAAAATACATGAATATATATATATATATATTTTTATACAAATGTATATATAATGTTTATATATACATATGTGTGTGCATTAATAAACACAAAGACACATGTTTATATTTATATTTTAATACATATAAATGAATATTAATATAAAATATATTTACACAAATAAACGTGTGTATCAATATATATCACACAGTTCTACGTATATATTAATAAATCGAAATATTGTAAAATATAAAACAAAACATGATAGATAGAGTGGAAAATGCTATCGAAATGAAAAATGAAGGTCATATGATCAATTACCAATGTGAACATGTATTTAGGGAAGAAATTATAGCACTGACGATGGGTGGGTGGGTGTTAGAGAGTGATATGTAGGTGCTGGGAGTGCATGTTGGAAGGTTGGGGAGTGGAAAGTGTTGTGAAATGGGGCCACAAGCTCTGTGAAGGGGGGGTGTTGCGTGAAAAAGTAAACTTTTTCTTTGCATTTTTTATCAGTGCTAAAAAATCACAAATAAAGTAACCCTTTATTAGTTATTATTTAGCACTACGAAATCCATACTTTATTAATGCTAAAAAATTGATGATAATGGAAACCTTTATCAGCACTAAAAAATAGCAGGTAAAGGTCAAATTTTAACATCGCTCTAGTAGTCAGTGCTTTTTTAGCACTGATATAGCCTATTTTTAGCACTTATAAAGGCCGAATATATAGAAGTGATGCCTCTATGAGAGATTAATAAAAAATCAGGAATGGGATATCATCCATTGAATTTGTTGAACTTCCAAAAAAATGTTGTGCTTTGAACCATTTTCATGACCTCACTCTATCAAACTTCTAGGAATATTTAAAGACTCCATATTTTATTATCTACAGCACCAAGATATTTTTGGAAAATGAAACTCTAGAAACACCATAAAAACCAACCTTCATCCAGTAACTCTATCTTTTGGAAATTATAATTTCATTAGTATGATGAACATCCACTGAAACATCCTTCAATGAAACCGTGGAAACAATATCCTTTTCTCTCACTGGTTCCATCCATGTTTTAAATCATTAACATCATACCTTCATAACTAAAGGTCCTTTCATTTATTCCCCATGTTTAGTCCAATATTTATCACTTTTGTACATTCCATGAAAAATTATGTGTTCTTCTAACTAATGTTAACTAATTAGTCTTCAATAACAACAATATAAACACAAATAAAGGATTTAAGAAAGGTCATATACATGATCCATGGAAAAGTTTATGAACTCATTGAACTCATCCCCATACTCTTCTACCATAAGATTAACATCCATTAATTTTCTATTCATACCCATCCTATTCAATTTAGTTATGTGTTTATTTAATAAAATAAATAAACACATAAAAGGTATGATCTTATAGTCCTATAATGTTGTTCTCTAGACACACACACACACATATTTTTTCATCATATTTGATATAAATTTTCATTGCATCAATAACATAATAGAATATATAAAGAAAAATAATTATATGAATTCAAATTAATATAACATATTTATTATTATGAGAATTAAAATATCATAATCATTATTTTTTTCTTCAAATTGATTTGTCAATGGCGATAAAAATTTAATCTTTTTAAAATGTTGATCATCATCTTTAGCCAGTTTACATGCTAAAAGGTTATCAAGGTCATTAGAAGTAATTAGTGGTCCCCTTAAAGAAAAAAAACCTAAAATTTGTATGCACTCAAGTTTACATACCATGTGGTGTATATTGAGTTTTCATATATATAACATGGTTAACTATGATTGAAATTGTTTCTATATAATAATCAAAAATTAATATATGAAGATCAATATTAAATCTCCATGGGTTAAACCATGTTTTACAATGTTTTTTCTTTTATTGCACCATTTTATTATTTAATTTCTAAATTAACAGGTTATGATACAATACCATACTCCGATAAATTGTTTCTAAACGAATTACTTTGGTATTCATTCCCTCAATTTGGTTAAAATATTTTAATTGCAATTACTATATTATTTTTTCCATAGTTACTATATATTTTAGAGAATGTGGTTCTTTATAAATACATATTTATTCATATTAAATTCATTTATGTATGTAACAAAGCACAATAAACCACCACTTTCATGTTTACATATTGATCCAGAAGCATGTGATGATATAACAAAGCCTATGTTTTTTTAATAATTAAGTATTCTATCTTTATATAGATTTTTTTCCCGGGTTTATATTGGGTTACTTGATGAATAATGTTATTATATAATATGATGTGATAGTTTTTTTCATATATTTTTATATAATTAAATTATAATATAAAATATATTGATAGAAACATTTATAAATTTATAAATATAAATATATATATATATATACACATATACACACATAGATATAAAAATACTTAAATACACATAATGAAAAACATATATACTTATAAATATAAACAAAAACTAAACAGACATATTTATAAATATATCTAAGAAAACATCATATCCAATATCATGTTTCTAAAAATAAAATCCTTAATTATACTCTTTAATCATTCTCATTTAATTTATAGTTTCTAGTTTTACAGGTACTATAATCCAATCAGTTTTCATTCATCAACTAATATTTATAAGTTTTACACTTATTTATAACATTACAAACTTTGATATCTTATTTTAAAATTACCGAAGCTATTAATTTGTCACTTAATCAATGAAACCAATTTTCATTCCACTAAACCCAATTGAAAAATTTAATTTATATCAAATGAAATAAATTAATTATTTTTTACAAAATCCATATATATAGACTTTATTTATACATACATATTGGAATAGAAACTAGAAAATTGGGAATATTAAGAAAAATTGGTGAAATAAAATGAAAAGATCCCTGAAAGGGTTAATTCATCAAAAAATAGGAATGATGAATAAAAAATGATTATAGAAAAAAATGTAGGGGAAGGACCTTTACAGATGAATATTGGAAGATAAAATCATAAAAATATTGAAAAAACATGAAAGATCAATCGTGAATCCTTAAAAACAATTTTGAAAAAAAAATACATTATGTTAAAAGGTTTTATTTTTCCAAAAATAAATGAGTTCTATAGACTCATAGGGATAGGTGAAGAGAAATTCAAAAAAATCATGAAATCCAAATGAAAGATCAAATGGTAATATTTTAAAAAATCATAATTTCATTAAAAAAATTTAATTTTTTATTTTTCCAAAAAAAACTGACTTCGGCTACTCTAGAGGATAGGATCTCTGAGATATTGAATTCGGTGGGGGAAATAAATATGTTAGGGTTCATTTTCGAAAGGTTGAAGGGAATTTTTTTCAGAGTGGACAAATCAATAGGGGTGAATTGAGTTTCCAATTAAAATTTCTATTAACAATAATTTTAACATAAATCTGAAAATTATATAATATGACCAACTTAACTAAAATAGTATAATTATATAATTTGATCTTTTGAAAAGATTCATAAAAGTGGGATTTGAACTTAGTGAATGTTATTTTAAAATTAATTTATCTTTTGGACCTAATTTACTAGAAATATAAACAGAATATAGAACAAAAGGTAAAGTTAACTATCAAAGTGGTATTTTGTTATATAATTTAGGAAATAGATACATTTTTTATTTAAAAATAGTGTAAAACAGAATAGATAAAATTCATAGTATATTAAACAATAGAATGATTCTCAAGGTGAGACCTAGCCAACTCTACATAGAAATCACATGATACAAAATATTTTATTATAAAAAAAATAACTATAATTTGGATCTAGTTTTAAAAAATAGCTCACAAGGCTATACATGCTATAGAAAGCCTCTTCTATAATTCTAAATGGGAGAATAGAGAGTTAACAAATGCACATAGGTAGATCAGGATACATAGATTCATCCACAAATCAAAATAGGAGTAGATGAAAATTAATAAAAGAGATATTTTCTCACACTCTCCAATACAATACTAGAGGCAGTGCTAAAAGATATTAAACATGAAGAACCCATAACTCAAAAGTAAGAAAAATAGAGTAAGGTAAGGGAAACAATTCAATGCAGCTGATTGTATAGTTATTTTGTTCTGTAAGAGAGTCTCCACTTCTCAAATATTTTCATTTTTTTAAATAGTGAATAACAAAAAAATTTATTTTTTCAATGATGTTTCATTAATTTTTGGTTAATAATGTAGTTGTTGATGTTTAAAAATAGAGTACTAGTTTATGTTCTTCATTTAACTTCCAATATCCCTAAATATATTCAATGACTTGGTCATCCATGTAATGTGTCTCCAATAATTTTTAATTGGATTAATCCTTCTTCATATATAGTTTTCAATATATCATCATTGTATATCCTTGTACTTTGTCGATAAATCTAGCTTCAATAAATTCTTCTGAATGAAATTTAATTATGCAAAAACATTAGTTGAAATAATATATTTTATAACATAAAAAATACTTTTAGGTAGAATCAAATAATGTTTTCCATATCCATATCATATAGTGGATGTAATTTAAATATCATTCATGATTTCTTTTATGGATGCTTTAATAATTTGATAATTTCGATCGGATTCTTCGAATATCATGTGGTAGATTTCATGAAATTATGGTAAATCACATTATACATATGGTCGATCATTTGAAATCATAGTTGATCAAAATATAATTATTTTCCATCCAATAATTTATTGAATTATAATTTATAATCATGTTTTCTTCATTTGGTATTACAATCAATTCTATATATTATCAGATGTCCACATTTTATATACAGATGACCCATTAAGTGGTGATTTTTCTCATAGGTGAGGTCACTTCCAAAAGGCTTTTTGATTGATCTATTAGGTGTTTGGTTGATCAACTTTCCATGTGGTTGGTCGATCAAATTTCAAAAAAAAAATTGTGATAGTCCCCTAAGAAACTAAACATGTTTTATTTTTTTGTCTTGCTGTTTCTCAAGAATAAATGTTTAATGAATATGTAGCATAGTTGATTCTAGACAAATAAATTCTTTAAAATATTTCCTGAAATAAAATTATATTTATTAAAATATAATGAAGATTTTAAATAACATAAATATGATTTTTGATTATTAAAATATGGAACTTCCAGTATAATATAATAGTATCTCCCTTTTTAAGATCAAAAATCAAAAAACAAATATCTATAAAAAATTATTAATGACTATAATAGGTTTTAGTTTACTCATATGAAATAATTTATCTTCTTCTCATTTTTATGCCATATATTTCACTCCCATTTGGGATTATAAAAAAGAATTCATAAAAGTGTGAAAGAGTAAAATGAAATAAATGGAAAATAAATCAAATAGAATAAGAATAAAAAATATACATAAAAAGGGAATAAATAGAGATCTCATTAAGTGTTAAAAAAATTAAAAAATTTCCAATTAGAGTGTAATCATATTATGAATCCTCATTATCTAGAAGGGTAAAGGGGTCCATTCAATTTCCATTAATAGATGAAGTATTGGGAGGTTTAAGAGTGATAGTTTATCTAGGAATGGTTATGCCTTTTTTTACTCGAATGATGTTGTAATTGGATTTGGAATGTGTGAGACCAAGGGGTCATATAAGAGGTATATCAAGCAAGATAGAGGTTAGATGAAAAACCGATGACACAGCTAAGGTTGAGGATTGGGATAGAGAAAAGGTATGTACAGATAGACAAGGAGCATCAAAATTAGTAGTATTTATAATATATATATAAAGAACTAATATCCTTGTATTATTTGAATAAACCTTGTTCCATGATCTAAAAACTTCCAGAACTCAGATTTCATTGATATAAACTGATTTAGTAGAGGATTCATTAACAATAAATTCAAAACAATCACTTTTAAGGTAGATTTTAGAGGTGGAATTTTCAAATATATAGACAATGATAGAAAAAGAGTCTTATGGTCATCCCTAATGTATATCCTTAAGAGATAACACTATATCAACCCATTTATCACACATTTATCTTTTGAAATATTAATAAATTCAACTTTTAAAAAATATAATTGCTTTATCTATGAGAAGAAATATCCATTTTCACATGATTTATGATATCCTTTACATTATTTAGGATATTCTAAATCTCCTCATGCATCAACCTTCAAATAAAATCTCCATTAATTGAGATTGATATAGAAGGAACTCTTGATGTAGAACTAAAGGGTCGACAAGGATAGTTTATTAATATAAAATAATTGTTATCCATGGTAACCACCATATCATGTAGATTAAATTTTAGGGATCCAATGTGTCCTATAAATATTTCGATTTAACTTTTTAAAGATAAAATCTCATTTTCCATATGATCAATTTTCATGAAAAAATTGGGCAGTATATGTGCAATAACACTATCAATAGTGTATAAAATATCTTTATCTATGTGATGTGTATGAGCCCAACTGAGATCCAAAAATTCATCATTTACTAAAATCAAAAGTTCATTCATGAAATGTATTAATTCTTCTGATGTGATCACATGAGAAGGTAGACAAAAAGGTCTATATTTTTCAGATGGAGTAGCTTGAGATTAAGTATGAGAACATTCATGAAATAACTCATCATTCAGATTACAAGAATGGTAATTGAACTCAAGAGTTTTCCACTATTATTACTTTTTGAAAAAATTATCCTTTGAGATTTTTCAACTTCATAAAGGGAATCCTCATTTTATTCCTTATAATAATATATGGAAATCACTACAGTCCTTAGTGAAGAGTTATAAACTGGTTATCCTCGAAAAATAATTGTAGGAACATTTTTGGCAGAGGGGGGAGTATCCAATAACTACAAATGAACCATATACGAATTTTTCCTTACTTGTCACTCTAAAATAAGAGAAAACGGAATATGTTTAACTATAAATTATTCTTCCATTGAAACAAAAATAATGTCTAGTCCTTCTGGCATTGGAGGATTATCATCATCATCATCCTCATCACCCTTATCTTTTCTATAAAATTCATTATCAAATAATTTATCATCCTTAATAAAATTATTATCATCTACCTCACCAGTAGGATATAAAACCATATCAATGAAATAATTACTTTTATGGGTTTCTTCCCTAGATGTTGAGGAATAAAAAATTCAAGTTCTCCTATCTAAAACATAGGCGGATTTTCCACTACTCTATTTATAAACCTATCACTTTTTGAATCAACTGGAGATGGTATAAAAAATATAGATCTAGTAACTATATACCCCTCAATAATTACAATAACTTCACATAATAATTCAAACAAAAAAAAGTCGTCCCCTTTTGTAGTTTTTCGTCGAAGGTCAGAAAATAGTAGAGTTACATGTATTGAAGAAAACTATTCTCTCATTGGTTATTTTACATCTAGAACCTTGGGAACATTAGTTCCCCCAAATCTATCCTTAAAAATATTTAAAACATCCATATAAATATCTATATGATGTTGAGAATCATCGTAATCTAGAGATTAATTAGCCTCAATGATCTCATGTGATTCCATACTAGGGTCAATGAGATCACATGAACTAGAGGGGTGTGAGATTGGAATGAAACAATAATAATGTCTCTCCTCATTAGTGATCCACAAACTATACATGGATTAAAATAGATATTTATCATTTTATAGGTGTTATAATTCAAATGGAAACCACCGGGAAAAACTTTCCATTCAACTCCAAGAGAGAGCAACCTTTTCTATTACAGAAAATCAGAAATAGTGTTTGGGTATGGAAGAGTATTGAATCTTGAATATGGTTTTTTCAAATCATCAATATGTCTAATGAATAAATGACTAAAGTATATTTGAATTTTATCAACCATTAAGTATATAAAAAACCAATATATATAGATCACTGAGCTATAATATCCCATCCTATAGAAGATAGCATCCTGAATAAATTTAAAAAATAGCCTGAATTTCACAATAAGATAATTTTCAATAGGTATATGGTATTTTTTTAATCCAATGTCTCTTTAATACATTACCAATCCTTAAATGGGGATTTTTCATAGAATAAAAACATTTATAGTCATCAAACTAAAAAAGATACATGACTCTTAAACAACCTACTAAAAAGGTCAAAGTGAACTCACACACTAGACTATAGATAACTATCAAAATCTAATATTCTTATCCCCCAGCTTCAAACACCATATTCATTTAAAAATTATTTACAGTGCATGAATAAAATTGGTGTTTTTCATAAAAGAACCATCTTGTCCACTTTTGATGAAAAATGAATATCTATAACAATGAGAGGCTGGTTTTGAACCACTCAACATCAATTTCACTTTCGGACACTACTTCTGGAGAGTGGAGGTGTGAGTTTGAATGATTTATTGATTTTCTCAACCTGTCTTTAACTCTCATGAAAAATTTTAAATTATATTATTTAAAATATATATTTATTTCAACTATGAATCATGAGATTCAAGATTATGGATTCAATGAATGGTTCGATAAAGAGAGTTCAAAAAGAATATTTGTTTCGAGAAAGAACAAGTGTGAATATTGGAATATATTTTTATATTTCAATCATTTAGGTTTTTACTCATATAGTAATTCACCTGAAAATAAATATATAATAAATATGTAAACCGATATGATATATTTTATAATTAAATAACTAATAAAACAATACATAAAAACAGAATATATATATATAAATCTAGAGAAATATTGATAAGAAAAATAAAAGGATATTAAAAAAAATTTAAATGAAGTTAATCATACCTAAATCGTGTATGATATAATTAATTCTCAATATCAAATGGAATAGTATATAGGTCAGCAAGATGAAGTTAAGTACCAGTGAATTTAAGAGTGATATCTCCTTTTTGAAAATCATTTATCAAAAGTGATCTCTTATATCAATATGTTTTTGATTGAGGGATATATTGGATTTATTTAATATATTATAGAGATTTAATATTCAAAATTTATACCGAAATGTTTGAAATGATATCTATAGTAGTATAATATATTCTTTATCCGTAGAATCTGTGAACAAAAACATCCAGCAACTATCTACTAATCTTATGTAGAAGATAATACAGTACAGTTCTATTTCACACTACACCATGAAACAAAATACTTTCACAAAAGATGACACATTCCAGAGGTTATCAATATATCATACTTACAACCACCAAAATCAGTATCCAAATAACTAACTAATTAAAACTAATGTCCTTTAGGATAAAAAACCCTTAATTGGTCGTAATCTTGAGGAATTAAAAAATCCTTTTAAAATAACTTAAATGAGATACCATATGTTTTTCTTAAAAACATGCACCCATGAACTCACTAAAAATAATATTATGTCAGATAATATTTAAGTACAAAAAACATCCATCCATTCCTCTATAAGTAGTTTAACCTATTTTGTTCCAGTTTTATCAAATATATCTTACATCCTATACTCATGAGAGTTTCACTACATTATTTTCTATCTATTCCAAAACAATTTTAAAAATTATTTGTGTATTTTATGAGATTTAAAACTATTGATTCATTGTTTTGATAAAATTTAAATCCGAAAAATTATTTTAACTCTCCCATTAAGAAAATTTCAAATTTATTTTTAGGGATTTTTTAAAATTTAATATAAAATTATTTTTTGGATGATCCAAAAATGATATCATCAATATAAATATTTACTACTAAAATATTCATTATATAAATAAATTAGTTCCAAAAAACAATTTTAAAAAAATTTCAGACAATAAATTTTTTGATCTTATCATCTTAAGCTATAGTTGTTTATGTTAAACCATAAAAATATTTACAAAATTTTTAAAAAATGATTTGGGAAATGGGGGTTTTGAAATCATGGATATGTTTTGAAGAACATATCAAAATTAATATATCTATTTAGGAATTCACTATTGAGATCCATTTGATATAGTGTGAAATGAATATGTCTATAATATGAAATCCGTATTTTGATAGTTTCATGTCTAGAAAATTGAAAAAAGGTTTCTTCATAATCAATAACTTATTCATGAATATATCCTTGTGCAACCAATATATATTTGTTTTTAATTATTGTTCAATAGTCATCAACCTTGTTTCTATATACCCTCTTAGTTCTAAAAGGTTGGTAGTCCTTTTGTTCTTATAATAATTCCATAAATTTATTCCTTTTAAACTGGTTCAATTCTTCTTATATTCTTATTTCACAATGTTCATCATTGATTATATCCTTCATTTTCTTAGGATCAATTTGTGACAAGAAAGATAGATGTTCGACTCAGTTTCTTAATGAGGCTCTGGTTTGATTTTATCTATATAAATTTCCAACTATAACAACTAAACGTATGTCTTTAAGGGTTATAATAGTTCTAGTGATAGGTGTACCCAACCAATTATTTTTATTAATTTTAAAATTTATGATCTCTGATATTTTATTTATCAGGTAAATCAGTAGAAGGATCAAAATATGTCGATATATTATTGATATTAATATTGGAAAAATCATCTTCAAGAATTTATAAAACATGTTGGGTTCGTGTGGAACTATCTCATCAAAAGTGACATGAATAATTTCTTTCTTTAATTTATATTTCTTCTTAAGGACCCTATAAGATTTACTAGTGGTAAAATAAGTAATGAAAATTCATTCATATCATTTTACAGATTTTTTTTTCAAGATTCTGTAATGTGTTGAGAATGAAAACATTAGATCCAAATATTCCCAAGTAATTTACCTTGTAATTTCTTCCATTCCATAATTAGTATGATTATTTTTCAATATAGTTCTTATACTAAATATAATAATTACATATACATTTATGTGAATAAATTGTTCCCATAAATAAAAAGGTGATAAATGTTCAGTAAATATTATTCTAGTAATTTTTTAAAGAGTAGTATTTCTCTTTTCAACATCTCTATTTTCTAAAAGAGTTCATAGGGTAGGGAAATTGTGACTATAGTCATGTTGTGAGGATAGAGAAACAAATTATTGGTTCTCAAACTATTTACCATGGTCAATTCTGAAGGCCTTTATGGTAAGTCCACTTTGGTTTTCAATTTATTTAAGATCTTTATAAAAATTCGATGGAGCCTCACTATTATGAGGAAGGTAATAATTTCATATATATTGAATAATAATATACTATAATTAGGGAATAATGTTTTCCAATAAAATTAGAAACTCTATATGGTATAAATAAATACATATGAACAAATTATAGTAGTTGATAGGTGGTGACCTCATTCTTTGGTTTGAAATATATTCTATTTTTTTCATTTTGTAAATGATTATACACTTTCTATTTATAAAATTATAGCTTATGTAGATCATTGGATAAACGTTTTATAGTTAAATTTAAAAGTTAGTGTATATTATAGTAAAATATTATCCTATTACATATCCAAGATTCCATATAAAAGTCACTCAAAAAAGAAAAAATTTGAGCCAATTACGAATGAAAAATTAATAGTACGAACATTATTATTTCTAAAAGAAATAAAGACATAAGCATGCATAGAATTATTTTTTACAAGAATAAATTTTATATTTAAAATTAAAAACTGGTTCACATAATTTATAAATAACGAGAAGATAATATTTTAAAGTAAAAATATATAAAACTATAAAAAATAAGTATATATTTAGATTTACCAATTTTCCCAAGTCATATTATTTTTCCTCTTGAATTCTCACCAAAAGTTACATGCACACCCTCCACTTTCATAGATTTTTTATGCAAGAATAGTACCGAGTAATATGTTTGGAACATCCAATATGAAGATTCCATAAATTCTTATTGGATATCTTCCGGAATTTCTCATCTAATCAATAAAATACATTTTTATTTTGGTTACCAGATCTTCTTGGGACCATCGAGGTTAGCAATCAATGATTTTGGTATCCAGTTATTTTATAAACATCTTAGAAGAATATATAATATACTTTGAATAAAAAGTCATTTAAGGTCCAAAATCCATTGAATAGTTTCTAAAAAAATATAAATATTAGAAACTAACATTCTATTTTTGGAATTTAGAATATTATTATTTTTATACATTTTATTTTTCTATTTAGATTGATAATAAAAAACCATATATTGGTTTGTGTACATCTACACTTCTTAGAATTTTACTTTTATGATTCTATTATTACAAAAAAAAACATCAATGTAAATATTTTAATTTATCATTTTCTACTTTCAGACCCATATTCACTTTTATCATATTGGCATTATTTAACTTTTCAATGTTAAGTTAATATTTTTATAGAACACATAATATATGAGCCTTTATCATTTTGTTTTGTTCATCTATTGTATCTTCCAAAATAGAAATATATTCTTTTAATTATTTTTTTAAAATTTTAGAATCATCAGGAATATGGGAATAAATTGAAGGAAGCTCCGAGGTAGTGACCATAAATAACAAGTCATATTATTCTTTCACATCTTATTGGATTGAATCTCAGTCACAGGATCTATCTAATTTTCACTCCAAGTAGCTTTCAATAATATTTTTGGTATTTTATTTTTACCTTATTATTTATTTTTAAATTTAAAATTCAAGCAATTGAACATTATGACTCCTTTTTATGCATTTGTAACTAACGATCTCATTAATAAAGTATTTATTTTTATAATATTTATTCCAATGTACTTTTATGTCATATTATCCTTTATAATTAGTAATTTTGAGGAACATATTCCTTTTTTAGATCATGTAAAACCTTGTGGATAGATCAACCATTTCTTCTTCACTTTTAATGTCACCCTCACTTCCACATAAATATTCATCTTTATCAACTTCATTTTTCAAGAATTTCAATCCTTAAATTCATCATATTTTCATTTTTGTTTGTAATTATCATTATTTATCTTAATCTCTTCATCATAAATCATGTGATTCCCAATAAGCTATTTTACTGGTGGTTTTTTTGTCGCATGAATCAAAGATAGACACTGTAGTGCCTCATAATCATTATGGTGGACATCTTAGGATTCTCATCACTAGAACATTTAATTCATATTCATTCTAGGTGTATTCATACTATTTATGTTATCATTAAACCTAAGATACATAGAAAAAATAATTTCTTCATGCTCCATTTTTAATGAATCTCACTTAATAGTATATATATTTAAATTCATTTCCTTTACATTATAAGCTCCATAATGAGATATGGAGTGGTCTCACAAATAAGATAAATTGTATCATAGAAAGATATTCTATTACATTCATCTTCACCTAAAACATATAATATAGTATTTATATCATTTTAGTTTGAATCCCAAGTAGCTTTAACCTTAGTATCCCATTCCTTTCAAGTGGGGTTGTTTTTCTCATGTTTTTTTTCAATAGATCCTCAACTAACAATGGATATACTCTCAAGATGGATTTTAATTTTTATTTTCTGTTGAGCATAATTTTGACCATTTCAATAAAGAGTTATATTGGTCACACACACATAAAACATAGAATCCACAATATCAAATTAGAAATAAAATCTAAATATATATTGAAAACACAATTTCATTAGAAATAATAGTAAGAAAAGAGAAATAATCCATTTAAACCAAATGTTGGTTGAATTAGAAATCTCAAGAGGGGTGGATTGTGATTAAATTTAATATTTTTAATTTTTAAAAACTAAAATCTCCCCATTTATAAAATATGTGGTAGTTATATAAAATGGTAGAAATATATATATAATTTTATCAATCAAAATATTTCATAAAATATTGATTAAAACTCAGTTAAAATACTTTCCAAATCCATTTAAATTTTGATTCTACTTTACTAGAATAAAACATGGTTTATAAAACAGAAATTAAATTTCACTATAAAATCATTGTTTTATTATATAGTTTAGAAAATACATAATAGTTTTATTAAGAAATATAGTACAATAAAACAGCTAAAAAATAGTGGAATAAAAAATTGGATTAGTCATAAGCTGAGTCCTAGTCCTCTGCATTAGGAAATCTCTTTATACCAAGATATTTATAAAAAATTAATTGATCTATAACCCGTATTTGGTTTACAGAACATCTCGCAAGGTTTTCAAGGATATACTGAGCCTCCTCTATAGTTTTATGTGGGGGAATAAAAATATGAAAACTACACACAACCAGTCAAGGTCACATAGCCTCCTCTACAGTTATACGTCGGAGTAAATACAAAACAATAAGAGAGTGTGTGTCTAACACTCTCAAATATAGTACATGATAGAGTACCAAAATATATTCAGCATAAACCACTCATATCTTAAAAGAAATAAAATCTAATTAACAGAATGGAAATGATTTGGGGTAGTATAGTATGTAGTTATGTTGTTCTACATGATATTTTCCTCTTCTAATTGTCATTATTTTGTTTGGAATTCACTTGTAAATACATCCATATGTTCTATGATGTTTATGTAAGATTTAGGTGGGGATAGAGTCAAGATGATCAAAAAAATATTACTGATTTGACTTATTTGTTTAAATTATAATATCTTTATATGAGTATTTGTCATGATCATCCATTCAATTCCACTCTTGTTTTTTAAATGAAATAGGTTTCTTTAAAAATATCCATTGGAAAATCCTCATTAATGATCCTTGTATTTCATATCAAATCATAGGATAAATAATATATTGTCACTAACATTCAATTATAAATAGAAACTTAGAATAATTTATATATTTAATATTATAAAACATAATTTTAGGTATGTTGACTTTCAGATATGACATGTCAACATTCCACTGTGGTTGTTGTTTTAATATTTCCCACATCTTCATCAATGATCATGTCAACACTACTTGTTTTATGATAAAATTCATTGATATATCGTATGATAAACTTCATAAAATTATGGCTGATCAGATCATACATACATTCAATCAATTGAATTCACATTCAATCATTTTATACTTATGGTCGATCCCATGCTTTATGAAATTTAGGTTTCTCACCAGAGTCTCTTCATTTTTTGGGCGATATTATAGTTTGTTAAATATCAACATTTCATATTTGATCGATCTATCATTTGGTGAGATTTTTGATTGGTGTGTTGGCTTCCATAAGGCTTTGTGGATGATCTATTAGGCTTTGTTCAATCCAACTTTCATGGGGTCGATCCATGCCTTTGTGAAAAAACAGATTGTGGAAGTCCCTTGATATACTACATGCGGACACCTGGTTTGTCTCGAGCTTGTTATGGCATAAGTTATAGTCGATCCATATGTTTTGTAGTTGATTTTAGACCTTGAAAATTTTTCATTATTTTTTATAAATTATATTATCATCCATGAAATAGAAGATATGTTAGAAATTAAATAAACATGATATTTTATAACTAAAATAATGAATTAGTAGACGAACCCAGCATGTATTATCAGTACTTACTAAAAACGGGTGATTAAATCCCTTTTATCATCATTAAAACCATAAGCGATTTGAAATAACACTGTTCATCAATTTCTTAACACTGATAAATTATCACTTTTATCAATGCTAAAAAAGCACTGAAAAGAGTGTTATTTCTTAGTGCTTATGTTTTAGTAAAAAAATACACTTTTAAGAAATATTCATATAACATTGAAAAAAAATTTAGAAAAATTAATACCAATCAATAAATAAATTATATAAATAATAATATGATTAAAAATAAATTATAAAAACTATTTAAATTAAAAAAAATTATTTATATAAATTAATTATGTAAGTTATAAACATATTTTAAATATTAAGACTTAATAAATAAATATGTATAAAAAAATTAAAAATGAACAAATTATGAAAATATTGAAAATTATTAAATATTAATAAACCATAAATAATATGGAATGAATGAATATAAAAAATAAGAAAATAGAATTGATATTTTTCTAAAAATATTAAAAAAGTGAATTCATAATATTAGATCTAATAACTAAAATTACATAAAATGAATAAAAATATATAAATCGTTCATATTAATTATATAAATAAAAAATTACTAGAAATGAATAATATTAACTATTTCAATTACATAAATATTAAACAATTCATTTTAATAAAATGATTATATAAATTTCTAACATATTAAAAATATTAAATAAAATTAAAAATTGAATAAATATTAATCATATAAATTAAAAACAATATTGAAAATATTAAAACATAAAAAATGAATATATTTAAATAATCATTAAAAATGAAAGAATTCCAAAAAAGTATATAAATAATCATAAATATAAAAAATGAATAAATAATATTAAATGAAACAATATTACAACTGAAAAAATAAAATTTAATAACTGTAAAAATATTCAAAAAAATGGAATCCATAAGATTAATTACATGAATTGTAAACACAGAAAATAATGAAAAATGAATAAAAAATAATATAAATTAAATAAAAAAGTATCTGAAATTAATTATATCAACTATTTAAATTAAAAAAATATATTTACAAATGAATTCTAATAAATTAATTATATAAATTTCATTATTTTAAGACTAAAAAGATAAATAAATTAAAATAAATTAGTATTAGTCATATAAATTAATAACATATTGACATTATTAAAAATTAATAAATAAATATGAATAAATAAATATTAAAAGTGAATAAATTCAATAAATATTAAAAATTAATAAATATTAAAACTGAATAAATATTTTTATATAAAATAATATTAAAAATGAATAATAAGTTTAATAAATTACAAAAATATTTAAAAAATTGAGCTCAGAACATTAAATACATGAATTAAAATCACATAAAAATGAATAAAAATAAAAAATATTAATATTAATTATTTAAATAAAAAATTTATTAAAAAAGAATTATATTGATTATATTGATTATGAAAAATAGATAAACTAAAATATATCTAATTAAAATAATTATATTAATTTCAAAAATATTTAAAATATTAAAATTTAAAAATAAATGTTAATCATATAAATTAAAAAATGTTGAAAATATTAATTCATATTAAATAAATCTATATAATTTTTTTAAATACTAATTTATTAAAATAATATAAATTAAAAAAATTCAAACATGAAAGATTTAATATTAAATGAAAGAATATTAAAATGAATAACTAATATTGAATAAATTTAAAAAATATATTAACATTAATGATTTCATAATAATTTTTTTAATAGAAAGTTTCAAATCGCCTTTATAAAAAATAGAATGGAAGTGGATGGGGTCAAATAAATAAAATTCCCCTCATCAAAGACAGATCGGTTAGAACCCGTGTTTTTTGAAATCTCATCCTGCACATCAAAGCTCTCATTATGCTGTGCACCCCAATTTACTCAAATACACCAATGGCCTCATCCACATAGACAACGAACTATTATAAAGGTCATCACATTTTGTGAATGTCTATGAAAATATTTTGAGTCCTCCCTATCACTCTCAAAACCCATTTTTTGAACCACTTCTTTCTTAAAGATATCATCAAGTGAGGAATCCTCACTACCTTTGTCCTCCCTAAATGGGGTCTATGTGAAAAAAGAGACAACCTGTGCCTCTTCATCCCTAGACAATTATTGAACATCATTGGGAAAGTCAGTCAATGCATCCATACCACCTTTTTCTTTCCTAGATCGGTCTTCAAGGAAATTAATCGAGTCAATCACTCCAAAGAAATTGGATGTATGTTCTTCTGAAATGTTAATAGTTTTATGTGTGGAAGCCTTACCTCTAAAATTGACTAACATATAATGTTCACCTTCCATTGTGTCAATAACATGAACAAATTTATACACTACAGGTCTAGAAGTCTCGACCTTCAGATTTTGTGAAAGATCTATGTGAACTTCACCTGCTAATGTAACTATCTTTGGGGTAATGGAATATATAGAAACAACTACCCACTCTGATTTTACCTAGATACCATCAATGAGACTTCTTGTATAGATGGGTTTTTAGGAAAGATATCATATGAAGCATCTAGTATATCATTGTATTTTCCAATAGAAAACCCAAACAGAGAACTTCCCATATATGCCACTATCCTAGAAAGGATTTTAGTAATTGAAGGAATTTTTATAGACTCCTTCCTTTTACCTTCATAAGGATTAGTATTATGTCTCTTGATTTTGGAGAAATTATCGGTTGAAAAAAAACATTTTATAATTACCATTACGACCGTTTGATTTGAGCAGTTGTGATATATCCATAAATGATGATCATACAAGGATTTTACATCACTTTCATATTTTTATTGACAACCCAGGGAATCATCCTTCCCATCATCCTTAACCCCATGAGAAATTACAACTGTAATGGAAGGATAATGTTTCTCCGGTATTGCTGCATTATCCAAAAATGTGACTTATTGAGAAAGTTCCAGTCCATTACATTGTTCCTATTATTATGGAGTACGCTGAAAGATAACACCCTCTAATGTATTATATTACCAAGAATTATGAGGCCCATAAGGATTAAGTATTTTGGTAGAGCCCATTACAACCATGGAAGCTGAAGACTACCCCACTATACATTAGAACCCAATCCTATAATACAAACGTCTGAATATCACCCTGAATATGAGTCTATAAATCCACACTAGAAAATGAACTAGATCTACAAAGACTCTCCTTAGATTGTTGTAATTGAATCAGTTGGTTATTAACATGTTCAGCCTTCCCTCATGCACTTTTTCAGAAAACCATGGTCATATATCCCATCAAGTCAAAATCCTCACATGCTAGATTCTTATGGTAGTCGTCCAGCGAATGTCCAATAGCTATAAAAATAAGAAATAAAATTATCCTTCCTCATACTCAACTCTAATGTGAGTATAATTAGTGGGATTAGAGATAATTATGTTGCCAGTGAGAGTGAATAAGATATTAAATTTGACCAGTATTATGGTATGGTGACAAAATAATACTTTATGGGTCTCTTTACCAAGGTAAATGGGGTCCCTAATTTAAATGGAATTGACATAAAGGATACTTTGATTCGAAAAAAATCCAATTGAGGCTATGTAATCTTACCCATACAAGGGAAAATGTATTCATAACCTATGATTCATTGAAATCTAGTGACCATTCACCAAAGTGGAGTAAGAAAAGATTCATGAAAACACAACATGTACTCCATGATCATAACCCAGTCTCATTCAAAGAAAAAATATAGTGATAAAAACCACATACTATAGTGACAAAACTCCATTACAAGAAACCAATGATAAAAGAAATCCATCCAAATTAAGATGTATGGCCTCCATGTACTATCAATTTTATAGACGATGATCCTTAAAATTAAATGTTTTCCCCATGGAATGTTTTTACAAAAAATGATTCTAGATTAGATTTATCATAGATTAATGAACCCTTCCAATGGATTCTTCCATTTAGAGGGTCATTGAACAATGATATTGAGGGAGTCCTTCTTGATGGTTTTGTTTATCTCTATTTCAAGTGAGGAGGCACCACCAAGATTCACTATTTTGTGGCATGTTATTCTAAATCTAAAAGTATCGCCACCTTATGTTTTACTCAATGAAACAAAATTCTACAATTCATGGAAGTGGAGGTATAAATTTGGGAATAATATTAAAAACATCAAAAATAAAATTTTTTGTAATAAATGTTGGAGGAAGAAGTTCATTTTGGTTCCTAGAAACATTATAGGATGTCAAAGGGTAGTTTGATGAGTGGAAATTTAGAGATGGAGAAAGTATTAGAATAGTATCTCATGATTCTATGAAACTCTTAATCGTGAAATTTTATAGTCTTGGAAACCCATTAATAGTTCCCATTCTCTATCTATCAAGATCTATGTATGGTCCTGATATGTAATTTATTATCTATGACCATGTTGGTAAATAATGTAATGGGAGGTATTTCATTAAAGGCGTTATTTAAAATATATTTCTTGGTTGGATGGATGGGCCATGTAGGTTGTCTTTATATCATGTGTAGAGAGGAATTAGAATCTTTCGTGGTCATTTTTTTCCAAAACCACAAATATATTATGATTTTGGAACCTCAAGAATCAGAATGTAACTTCGTGGGATTATATGGATGGCCTGGTTCAATGGAAAAGTTGATATCATAGTATTAGATAAAATCCCCCATGAATAAACTACAAGTCCATATTATTATTAATGGGGAATTCAATGAAATAATAAACCACCATGAGAAGTAATATGGTTCCAGGAAGAATTATTATTTTATTATTCAATTATGGGATTACTTACTTCAATTAGGTCTCTTACAACTTGGATTCTCATGTGGTGTTATTACCTAGATTCCTCGATGTGACCAAGGATATATAATATCTAAATGGACTATAAATTTTTTTTATTCAAGTGTATAAGAATAATTATTCTAGTGGCATGAGTTCTACCACTTCCCTCTAATCTCTTTTGACCATTATCCTATTTTATCAAGTCTTAGGTGGTTCCCCATTATGAAAGGACACCATAGGGATTTAGATATGAATGAATGTGGATTCATAATAATAGATATAGGTATTTTTTCAAATCAGATTGGTCCACCTCAATAGGGTAGTTCTAATATAAGACTAAATAGGAATCTTCTCAGCTATAGCGCTAGAGTCATTAGCATTATAAGAACATAAATTAACGTATTTCTATCATTGAGGAATCCCTCAAGATATTTTATGAGGGAACCACTTCTGATTTCATAATGTTGGATGTAATAAGTATAGAGAACTAGCTATATGAGGCCTTGAGAGAAAAATAAATCTATCGGCTCATCGGATCAAGGGATGATTTAATCAAATAGGGTTACTATAACACCAACTAATTTTATCAACTGTGTCCAGCCATAAGAAAAAAGATCATCATTAATAAATTAGTGTTTTCTAATGTAATATACACTTTTTATAGTGTTTAGATTTAGAATCCAATCTATTTATTCTATGGAGATCTATTTATCTCAGATAGTGGTACATTCCTATATGACCTTCTGAGTTGTTTTGAGCTAAAATTTACCAAGGTTATGATAATGCAACTTCAATCATAAATTTATAGGGAGGAAATAATGTCACCATTAAAGATAATTCATTCCAAAATGCACCAATAGTAGACAATTTTCATGGTTTATTATTCTAGAGTTTTTGGAATATTTTTGGTCCTCACATTATGAACCTTGTAAAAGGTGTATGTAAAGGATCCATTGGTATTGAAAATGTCAAAACTGATCATATTTTCATGATCCCAAAAATATTTTTCCCAATGAAAATTATTGATTTTAAGACTATTATTATTTTCAACTTGGTTTACAAGATCTTATAAAAATTTATTTCCTAATGGTTGAGTAAGTTTCCTCCTTCTATTAACTCCTAGTGTTAGAGAACTTTCCTGCCCAAGATACCCATGATAGACATTAATATTATTTATCATGAATTTTCCATTAAAACATTGTATACCTTTGGGTGGGGAACTTTTGAAACAATATTTTATGTGAAAAAAATAATTATGGGGTGTAATGAGTTTTCCTGTAATAGGTCTTGAGGAAATTAGGATTTGTTTAATAATTGATGAGGGTGATCATGAGATATGTTATGTTATATTCCTTCACCATCAAGGTTATTGGTTCTCACATTAATAAATTCAATCCAACCAGATGATTAATGTAGGTAGACCCTATCATTCTATACATATTTATCCTTATTGTTGATGTTTTTTCTCACTTCATAACAAAGGAATTAGGGGATGGAATCATTAACAGGGATACAATTTGTTGTCATTGTATTCCCATTAATCACTTATTTTTGGTTGATTATTGCCTTATATTTTTATGGGAAAATCTCTGAGAATGATAGGGGATCTTAAAACGGTTGATGCTATTACAAATTCTCAAGGGTAACATGTCAGCTTCACCATATCCAGGATGTATTTTTGTTGAAGTGTCAAAGACAGATAGAGGGACACTATCAGTGGTATGTGTGGTAATAAGATTTTGGAGAAACATAAAAAAGATAAATGTCACTTGATCGTATTTTAGTGTTCTAAAATTGAATTATTCACCTTCATTTTTGGATAAGGTTCATAGAAAGATTTAGGGATGGTCCTGAAAGAAGATCTCTATAATCAAGAAGGTTGTTTTTATTAATGTAGTGGATCAATTAGTTCCATTTTACAAGATAAATATTTTCAAGATCCAATATTTATTTATTCACCACCTTCATTCATATTTTGAAAACAATTTATGGTTTAGTGAAAATAAATTGAATAATTTACACTGCATTACATGGTGGAATCATTGCATACCCAAGTATTACATTTGTATGGAGTTTTGTAAATTAATTAATTTTATAATTCCATCCTAGCTAAGAAATTATGGTGTTTATTATTATAATTAGATAGTTTTTTCTCAATGTTTTAAATTCCATTAACTTCCCCCATGGATTCTTTTTATCCTCCTATTTGGGAACTAGGCAAATCTTTTTCTAAATATGTGTTTGGGGATCTAAATATTTCTTGATCCATGATATTTATTTGAGAATTTACAGAGAAGATAAAATTAATATCTTGAGAGATCTAGGGATTCCTGATTTGGATGACATTAAGCTTACAGATAATCCATCCTAGACTTAGAGTATACTTCATTAAGGGATAATATGGTTATTGAACATAGTTGATGAGATTTTTGGAAGCATCGTATTTGGATTAGTGAGAATGAATGAAAATATGTTTTAGTTATTCCAATTTTATACAGAGGATGGACGGAAAAGATGTCATTAAAATTTGGGTGCATGAGATTCTACTTAGTTCACTTAGACTATGATATAATATCATATAGGGATGCACTGTAGGGTTTCTACTTTACAAGAATCCCTATAATTTTAAAGATCCATATAAGGTCAAACGCTTCTATTGGAAACTTTTTAGAGGAATCATCCCTACCCAAGCTCTTCTAGATGATAAGAACCTTCATGAGAATACCTTATCACCTCTTTACAATACTGCCATGGAAACTAAGTTCCATGCAATATTCTCATGCAGATGAGTTTCTAAGTTTTGGTCATTTTGGTTGAGCAAGATCATGATTGGTGGAGTAATATCAAGGATATGAATATTGTTGTGATGGATTGGTTTGGATCGCTAATAGTATAGGATACCATAGGTTTGTGAAGACTTACATGGATTATCTAGTATTAGTGAAACCACATTCTATTTGATAGAATTTTGAAAGAAGAATGGTTATATCTTAATAGGATACAACGTTAGATTTCTTAGTGGAGCAATGAGGGGGGGATTATATACCTTCTTCTATTCATCGACATTCATCTAGGTGGATACCTCCCCCTCTAGGTTTCATTAAGATTAATATTGATTCAGTGCTTCATATAGATAGGGCAGCTGGTATCAGGGTTGTAACTATATCCATTATAGATTTCAATCCTGTTTTGACATACCGCAATTCTTTCATGTTGGTTTTCCTCTTTGGTTGAAGTAATCGTTATTTATTATGGGGTTGTGTTTTCCAGCTATGTTGGTTGGAGTAATAATGTTTTCAAATCTAATTAAAATGTTATTATATTGATTTGAATTGTAGTGAATGTTTTTGGAATAAATTTATGTCTATTTTTTACATAATTAGGACTTTCAACCTTTTTTATCTACCTTTTCATTGTTCTTTATTTGGAGAGAGGGTAATCATGTTTCCCTTTTCACTATTAGAATAAGTGGAAATAAAAAATCCCCAATACCAATTTCTTTCTATAATTTTTTATATATACTCATTTATAGTAACCTATACAAAATATTTTTAAAAACTAGTGGTATATATGATCCTATACAAATTGTTTCTAAAAACCATTGGTATATAACCTTTTATACCAATGTTTTAAAAAAATTAGAATAGGTTCTTCAAAGAATACCCTTGGCCTCCCCTAATTACATCCCCACCCATGATCCCTAATATCATATAACCTAAGCAACGAGCTCCCCTATATTATGCACCTGTGATCTTCCATCATTTATGTATTCAATTATTCAACTCTTCTTCAACATCAAGTTAGTGAGTTCCAAATACTTTATCTATTCTACCAAGAATTTTTTTCATTTTCATCTATGTATCAAAGCCTAACTATGTTCATATTAGGTCGTGATTCAACTAGATTAAAAAAAATTATATTTTTTGTTATATGATTTTTATAATAAATGTGATTATAGTAGATGTATTTGTTTTTTAATTTATCTATTCACTAATTTTACAAAAATCCAATATAATTTATTTTTTTCATATATATAACATTTTTTAAAAGTAAGGGCCAAATAATATTTTTATTAACAAAATAATTACTTATTTTCTTTCTGGGAAGATGGGGACCCATTACACAGCACATATGCCCAAGGTCATGTGTCCCATGAATAGGGATAAAATCCCATCGAAGCATTATTTCTACATCATCTAGACTATGTCACTCGGCCTACATCATGCATGCATCACCACATTCCTACAACATGTGTGTGTTACCATTTTCTTGCATCATTCCTGCATTATGAATCTTATATGGGGCCTTCCAGGATTTAACCCTAGTCAATTGGATGCAGGATTATAGGGTTTACCAATAAGGTTCCACCCCAATTGCAAAAAAAAGTATGGGTTACACTCGAGTCCCAACAGGGGGGCCTCAACCAAGCCCATATAAAACCACACATTCCCCCAGCTAAGAAATGAAATTGAATCTCCTCATGAATAATATACACAATGTCAGAGTCTGGAGGGACTCAAGTATGTGCCAGTTCCCACTGAGAGAGAGGGGTATGTAATTACGGGTTATTAAATAATTCATATAATTGCTTAAACCTATTAATTAATTTGGGGGTTAATGTAGTAGGGGTATATTATATATCCTATGATTATATAGAATATTTTATGGGAGGGAACTTGGATAATTTGGTCGGAACATAGGAAATATACTTAATTGGTAATGTGTGTGAAATTGGGTTTTATATTATTTAACTTATTATAGAGATTTTAATAAGGAAATATCACTCTTGTGGAGTAAATAATTTTGGTATGTTGTTATCATATCAAAATAGAACCATAGAAAATTACAGCTCTAATAAAAATACACCTTGATGATATGGACCTCCCACATAAAGTAAAATATGTGGATATGGTTCTCCAATTGAAATATAACTCATGGACATGATGATCTAAAAGATATAAAATCTTTCCAAACATTATATATTTTGTAACATACCAACGATCCATATTGTGAAAGTTTATTATGATAAATTCTTTTAATTTGACTTTATTTAGTTTAATACTTATCATATAATCTAATTATTCATTATTATTTATGGTTACTTATGTTAATCATAATTATATTATTCATTATTAATTTCTCTAGATTTTATATTCACTATGAATGAATATTAAATTGAATTTAAAAGGTATTTTCATTTTTTCCAATCATGTTCGTTAGCTATAAAGAGATGTTTTATTTTACATTCCTATTTACATTTAGAACAAATTTGTTTCTACATGAATCAAAATTTGATCCTTGTCTCTTGATATTCCTTGAAAGTCATTAATATTTTATTTAAAATACAATTTTCCACCTCATAAATTAATGTTAATTCTCTTTATATGTCTATATTTCAATAAATGTAAGGAAACATACATATATATTTTTTTAAAGTGGATAACATTTATGTATTATAAGATATGAATAATAGTTCTTTCTTTGATGATTTATTTATTGATTTTTTTTTACAATTTTATTTCGAACTAGTATAGCATGGATTATATTATAAGGTTTATGAATGGGTAATTTAGTGTAATCCATTTAGAATTTATGTTTTCACCATATAAGAACACACTTTGTGCATGTAAACCAAATTTACTTCGATATTGAAAGTGGAACATTACTATTTTAGTTAGTGGATGATCATTGGATATTATTTAGGCATATGGAAGGAGAAAAGTGATACATTTTTTCCCACATGGAGACAGTTAATGTTTTATAACAATTTTTATATTTTAATTTATACATCATAATGCGTTGGGATTCTATCTCCTTTATCACATTTTGAATATATTTTTCTTATTTTATAAATGTTATTATATATGATGTTAGGATTGGATGATAATTTATATTATTATAAATTATTGTATTATTTACACAATATTATTAAACCATGTTTTGTTAGTTTTTAATTTTGAAATGAGGAAATTGTTTCGAAAATAATTTTTTCATAAATAAATATGTTTTTATTAGATTATATAATTTATTTTTTCTAATCAATGTCTTTTTCTTTGTTTGCATATTTATTTTTATGCATCAGTTATAACATATTTCATTTCTATTATTATTTGTTTCATTAGCTACTACTATTATTTGATGAATTTCATATAAAAATTGGTAGTAATTAATTTTTTAATTATGATTTACTATATTTATTTGAACATAAATATTATTACTTTAATATAATTGATATAATAAAGATGCATCATAATGATCATATTTGAATCAAGTTTCAAAAGAATTTAGATTATATATATTTTTTTATTTAACAATGCTTTATATGATGGTCTTATACATTTTCCAAGTTATAATTATGTTGTAATACCATGTCTATGTTTGGAATACTGTAGATATTATATAAAAATATATTTATTTCAAAAAAACTTTTATGTTTGGTATCATAATAGAGATAAGAGATAATATTCTATTGTTCATGGAGATAATGAATGTAGTGGTATTGAGAATTTGATATTTTATTGGTTTCTCTTTGTGAATCATCCTGAGGAATATTTTATGCCATTGAAAGGAGATAATAATATCAACTAACATGAGGAAAATAATTAATACAATGATGTTGAGAAAGTGAAAATTTTAACAGATGATTCCAGGACCAATGTATATTAGGAATGTACAATGATAATAATATTGAACATTTTAAGTCTTCTATATCATAAAAATAAAATTTATAGATTTTATAATTACTAAGATGATTAAATAATTAACATTTTAAAGGATTTACTTATTTATAATATATATATTCTATCAAATAATTATTTGGAATGGAAGTTAATTAACTATATTGGATTTTATAATAATATTATTTACACTTCCTGAAATATTTCATCTTATTCTGAATGGAAATAAAAGACCATAATTATGGTAAAGTATTTGGTATATCTAGATGGAATCTATATATAGGCGGAACACCATCTCATGTGCCATATAAAGTAATGTGGAAGTTTCTACTGATTCTTAGGATTCAAAATATATTCATATTTGTTGAAATATAAAAAAATATTCTATGTTATGCTACCAAGATAATCAAAGATTAAAGTACTAGAATTTGATGTATTTGTGAAGGGCTATTTGTGAAGGGATCCCGTCGCAAAAAAATCTTTAGCGATGGGGTCACGTCGCAAATAGCCAATTATAGAAAATGTCGTCACAAAAAATACTATTTGTGACGGTGCAGTTGTTCATCGTAAATAAGTATCTGATTATATACATTATATATAAATAAACTTTTTTACGATGGGCCCATCACAAATACATTGTATAAATATATATTTAATCTATTTGCGATGGGATCTCATCGCAATAGGTCTCGTCGCAAATACTATATAATGTAATAGAAATATATTTAATAATATTATAATTAATGAAAACACAATATTTATATTATTAAAATAAAAAAAATAAAAGATTAAAATTCCCAATATTCACAAAAAATATAAAAAAATAATATATTATTATTATTATTATTATTAGTAAAACAAAAAAACATTAAAAAATATTATACTAATAAAATATATAATAAAATTTTGATAAATGAAAAAATAATATTAATATTATTAAAAAAATGAAAAAATAAAAAATACATAAAATTATCAATATTCACAAAAATATATGAAAAAGCCCCAAAATAATTTTATTGTTATTATTAATATTAGTAAAATAAAAAACATTAAAAATATAATACAAATAATAAATAATAAAATATTAAAAAAATAATGCAATCTTCTCACCAATATAAAAGACAGAAACTGTAAATAGTTCATATTATAACATATATTGAATTCAAATGTTTTTTACATAACAAATAAATCACTAGGGGGATCATCTTCTGGTGGAGGTAGTGGAGCTGAATGAGATTGTAGAGGAAACTCCATTCCTAAAATATGAGTCATATGCCGCATGCACTCCATATGCTCGTGATGTTGATGCTGCCATCAACGAGTCTCCTCCTCGTGTTGCTGCTGATGTTGATGTTGTTGTTCCCATCGACACATATCTTCCTCGAATTGCTGTTACTATTATTACTGAGGCATCTCTTCATACTTCTTCTACAAATTATCTATAAGCTCACACTGAGCTGGAAAATGCTCCTGATACTGTGATCCAAAAGTTGATTTCTCTCCACGACCTCCTCTCGAGCTGGACGTCGACATCGCATCAGTACCATAATAAGTACTAGGAGTCAAATGAGAGTACATACCAACTAGTCGGCCCAACTCAAATCCATACTGAGTCACCTGCATCTTTGTCGACTCATCAAAATGGTGGGCACAGGTCTGATTAGTCGTCTCATCCTGACTCTCAGCCTGTGCCTAAGGGGTCTCAACCTCATATGACTTCCTCAATTTCAATTTTAAATTAAAATTGTGAAAATATTATATTTAGTTAATTTTCAAACTAAAAATAATAATACTAACCACAATCTGAAACTGGTGATCACCTCTAATCTCTCTAGTGGCTGGATCACTGTACATCCTCGGATAAACGTCGTACTCTAAAATATCAGGATTTTTGACTTCCTATGGGAATATAAAATAAACTATTTATATTAAAAGTTATATAAAATATTTTAAAAAGATACTTACTAGTTTCTATCTATGCGTACTGAATGTACGGATACCAGCTCGATGTGTCGCCTCCTGTCTCCCATGATTTTTCTGACCAATTGATGATCTCCACTGAAATCCACCACCCAACCAGTGTGAACATAATCCATCCCAAACGTGAGATAAAATGTACCACAGTCGGGGGGCTCTACATGATTCATCAAATACTTTCTCTCCTGCTTTATTGATGGTTGTCCTTCTCAAATTATAAAAAAATGGCAGAAACGGTCACACATAGACACCTCACATGCATCTTGGATAGCGTCACACATGATATCATCGATGGGATATCATAATCCCTAAAAATAATTTATAATATTAAGTATTTAATAAAAAAATCAAAATAAATACTATTTATTTACGTACCATCCAATAATTGAACATGTTGAGCTGTACATCAACAGGAATCTTTTCCCAGTTGATCCATGCCCGAGAAAGATAATTGTGCAACATATCACTCCCCTATCCAAAAGATACATGGAAAACTGTGAAAAAAGAATAAATAATCAAACAATTACAATATAAATAAATTAATGAAAGATAATTAAAAAAATATAGGTTATCATACCTCTGTGTGCGTGGATCGAAGACAAGACGTGGATGTCTCTTAGGGATAGGGTCCTAAATCATCAATCATGCAAGATCACTCCCCCTCCACATACCCCCTAAACCGCTAGTAGGATGAGGGTAAGATGATCCCAAATCCCCCTCATCTAAAGGTAGATCAGCCTCTTTCAAATAACAAAATAGATTAGGGTCCATCTGAAACAAAAAATGATTCTTGTTAGCAGATAGTTGAAAATAACTATTATATATAGATATACATTAGTTACGATTAAAACCAGCATTTATCTATGTCAATGTTTACCTTCCTCATCATCTTCATATCTGAAGATGTCAATGTCTTAATATTCCTGCTCGACATCATCAATATCCATATGAGTTTCAATTTAATCATCTCCTATAATTTCAAACTCATTTGTAACATAATCAACTTCATTTTAACCATCGACCCTTAATTCTTGGGTGTCATCATTGATATTCACTTCTCTTTGTGAAAAAGATGGATTTCGAGTAGTCTTTTGAAAATATTAAATTCCTTCAAATTCAGTGGGACCACATCTAGTTTGACTAAACTGATTTTATCATGATTCCATTTTTATTATGCTCCACCAATCACTTAGGTCTCATAAATTACAATAGTACATTGCATAACAAATTCGATGTGCATGTTCAGCCAGTAAATATGATTTTTTTACTACAATAAGACTTTTATATTTAATATATAAGATTCCATGAGTCGGATGAACACACAAGACTCTCTCAGTATCCAAACACCTACATTTAAACATCATTATGAAATTCTTTCCTAGATAACATAGTTAAATAATTTCATCCAGAATGATGTAAAAGTCAACTTCAGTTTCTCTAATATGCGATTCTGTCAAGAAAACTCCATTGTTCATTGTTTTTTTTATTCCCCATATGCACATGTATGAAATCCAAAACCATTCACCTCATATGCATTATAAGATTTAACCATTTTGGATGGTGGGTTACTCTATATACACAGTCGCTTGTCAATTTTATCAGCATGTTGAGACACCTGAAATTTTTTAAAACAATTATTATTATAATAAATAATAAACTGAATTGATATTTCAAACATTTAATACTTTATGTTACCAGTTTTTGAAACCATTGAGAAGAATATTTTGGTATGTGTTCTTCAAGAGAATATTCTATAATTTGTAGAAGTTGTTTCTTGATATGATTATCATATAAACTACATGTAAAATAAGTTTACATATTGTAACATAAATTATAGAAAATGTTATATAATCACTCACAGTACAAATGATGTCATTTATTCACAGTTGAGAAAAACATATGTATGAGCTCTCTGATGTTCATCATCTGAAATCTGTCATTCATAAATTCCACCGAATCTATGATTTGGCTAAATAAAAACTGATAATTTATTTTCCATTTAGCTATCAACATTCCCCCCGTTCGGTCCCATGTGGTTGTGTTTTGAGGAATATTCAGATTCAAAATAATGAGAGCATAAAAAAGCAATTTCCTCTTACAAATAAGATTTAGCAATTGTGCCTTCATTTGAAGCTTTTTTACATACTTTTTTCTTCAAATTATTCATGCATATGGTTAATGGGTACATCCATAGACACTATAATAGACCACCATAGTTAGCTTCATGTGGAAAATGTAATATCAGATGTTCTATTGAGTAAAATAAAGCCTGCAGGAATATTTTTTCCAGTTTACATATAATTACAGCAACATCTTCTTCTAGTTTCCTTAGTGCATCACAATCTGTTGTTGCTGCAAAAATGTCTCAAAAAAATATGATATGTCTGTTATCGAATCCCAAATCATAGAATTCGACAAGCCTCTCAATCCAATCGGCATAAGTCTTTCAATTATAACATGACAATCATGACTTTTTAATCTGGTAATATGACCATTCATAACACATCTTCCCAAATTGGAAGCATAGCCATCTGGAAGTCACAAATCTTCAATCCAATGACAATATAATAAGTGAAACTCTTTGTAAAGTGTATAAGATGATTTTCGATTGATTATCCTCTGTGATATGACATTATCAAATAGTTCAGGTTCTGGTCACCTATAAAATTTGGGCATGATCTAATCGTTCCTTTATATTATATTTGGTCTTACCTAGTTTTTCCAAAACTATATGAAATAAATTATCAAAACAGTTCTTCTCAATATGCATGACATCTAACATGTGATGGACCAACAGATTAGACCAATTTGGAAGATCCCAAAAAATTCTCCATTTTATCCAATTGTGTTCCTTCCCAAAGCCATGAATTTTCTGTTGGTTTATTGATGGTCCATATGTGATTGGAGGTAATGAAAATACAACTAATTTTAACTCTATACCTGAGATAATTTTTGGAGGTTCATCCCTTTCAATTGTGACTTTTCTGAAATGAGATTTTTTTCTTCGAAAAGGATGATTGGTTGGAAGAAAATTGTGATGATAGTCCAAATAGCAATGTTTTTTCCATTGATGAGTATACATGTTTTTTTTTCATTCATAATGTAAGGACGTGATTTCAGACCATGTGTACTCCATCCAGATAATATCCCATATGCTAGGAAGTCACTAATCATCCGCATCAATTCATCTTTTAATATTAAATTTTGTTTCACAACAATATCCTATATACTAAGACCATTACTACACAATCAATTCAACTTATCAATAAATGGATTTAAATAAACATCAATATTCTTTTTTCAGATGTACTGGGATTAAAAAGGTCAAAAAGATATAAGTATACTTCATCATCTTCCATATAGGTAAATTGTATGGAGTTATAAAGATAGGACAACATGAAAACTAGATACTATAAGAAAAAAACAGACTTAAACTATTAATAGAAATACACAATCTCACGTTCTGAGCATCAAAAGAAAAAAGGCAGATGCATTCGGTTAAAATGTTTCCATGAATCACCATCAGATGGACGATTCATGTTTTAATGGGTTGAAATGTTTGTTTTGTTCCATGAAATCTTTGACTTTGTGTTCTGAGACATAAATAAATGCTGCAACCTAGATGTAATGGGGAAATATCTCAACTATTTTATAGGAATCAATCCAGCCATCCCCAGTTTAGCTTCTTCATACCTCAACTGTCCACATGTGGGACAACTATCCAATGACTCATTTTCAGAAGAAAATAAGATGCAGTCATTTTCACATGAATCAATCTTTTTATAACTGAGGACCAAATTACGAACCAGTCTATCTCTCTTATAGTAATTTGCAGGCAACACATTTCCTTTAGGTAACAATATTTTAACCAAAGAAAATATCTGATCAAAACTGTTGTTTGAAATTGCATTATCAGATTTAATAGCCATAAATTTTGTAACCTCTTATAATTATCATATCTTACAACCAGGATATAATGCATCTTCCACGGACCTCAAAAACTCATAAAATCTAGATGGTGCCAACATAGAAGTTAAATCAATATCATCTTAAGTTTTAGTTTGTTGAACATATGGACCTGCAACATCATGTACTAAATTTTGAAACTATGATGGATCCAAAATCAAATTATTAGTACCTTCTATGGAACTACGTTCACCATGTTGGTACCAGAAATCATAATCCGATTTAAAACCAAAATGCAAGAGATGCCCCCCAACATTGTCAAATGTGTCAGACGTTATCAGAGCACATTTTTTACAAGGACGCTTAATTGTGCATTCTGAAAAAAATTCTGGTTTTGATGATGAAATTGATAAAAAAGCTTCAACACCCTCTATGTATACATGATTTAAACCAAAACCTTTTGGATTTATGTACTGATTTATCCAAGCACAATCATAGAGTAATGAATTTGGTCTACTTCCTTGTTCCATATTTTTCTAAAAAATAGAACATCTTTACTTATTTTGAATATTTTGAAATTATTAAAACATTATCCAAAAAAAGAAGATAAATAACTACAACTACATAATAATTACCATAAATAAAGAATGACACAATTTCCAGTGGAATGAAGACTAATCTTTTGTCTGACAGATCATTTACTTGCAACTTTATCACACGTAAATAACAAGGAAGAATCTTCTCGAAGGTACAAATATCCATTCTCCTACATATGAGAATGCATAAGCGTACTTCCGACCAGATTCATTATTGTGATTTTAGTGTTAGAAAGATGCAAGTAAATGAGCCATCGGAAAAAAGAGCCCCCTTTTCATCGATGAATCATCTTCATTCAATTGTCTCTACCTAGAAACATTATAAAAAATATAGTTATAGGAATTCATATCAAATCTCATGCATACGAGATTGGATAAGCACACGCAGGAGCAAATTTTTCATAATGTTTTGAGTTAGTGAGAGTTAAAAAGAGAAGATTCCTCGAGCAAAAGGAGTGTCGTCAATCCATTAGAAATTGTTCCAAGTTATTAAAATTTATTAAAACTTATAGAAAATTTATTCATAATTATTTATTATTATTCTTAATTATTCTTAATTATTCCTAATTATTCTTAATTATTCCTAATCATTCCTAATTATTCCTAATTATTCCTAATTATTCCTAATTATTCCTAATTATAACAAATTATTCCTAATTATTACTAATTATTCATAATTGTTACTAATTATTCTTTATTAGTCTTAATTATTCCTAATTATTCCTAATTATTCCTAATTATTCTTAATTAATCCTAATTATTTGTAATTATTCTTAAATAATCCTAATTATTTGTAATTATTCCAAATTATTCCAAATTATTCCAAATTATCCCAAATTATTACTAATTATTACTAATTATTCCTAATTATTACTAATTATTCTTAATTATTCCAATTTATTCCTAATTATTCCTAATTATTGCTAATTATTACTAATTATTCCTAATTATTTCTAATTATTCCTAATTATTCTTAATTATTCCTAATTATCCATAATTATTTTTAATTATTCCTAATTATTCCTAATTATTCCTAATTATTCTTAATTATTCATAATTATTCCTAATTATTAATAATTATTACTAATTATTCATAATTATTACTAATTATTACTAATTATTACTAATTATTACTAATTATAACTAATTATTAGTAATTATTACTAATTGTTACTAATTATTAGTAATTATTAGTAATTATTTGTAGATACCCGAAGCCTGACGTACATTGACATTACATTACATTTGCGGAATACTTAGTACATAACAAAAACACACACACAAGGATCGTAATAGTTTAGTTTCTTTGGAAACTCGGAACGTATTCTTCTAATCCTGGTGAAAGATCTTCAATATCTCCCATAAAGATCTTCCCCTTTTTTTTACCTAAAACCTTTCTTTATATCCTGGGGAAAAGAAAACATAAATGGGTGAGCTCAAATGCTCAGTAAGGGTAAACAAAAGAAAATCAATCACATCATATTCATAAGAACATAGCTTTTGGAAATCTTAACCTGCAAAAGAGAGCATAATTCCATAACATGGGATAAATCATAGTAGTGAAATGTAATCACAATAATCATAACTTAAAACATGAAACTTTGTGGCATTCACACATAATCATTGAGAATCATTTCTTGTTAGTCAAGACTCATTTCCAAGACTATATTAGTGGACAAAGTCCATTTCTGAATCGAGTAACCCTCGTTTCAGTCCTGTTTCACTGAACCGGTATAACCTACCATTTCAGCCATGTCTATCTCATGAGATATAAAATCTTTACCCAAGGAATTGGAGGGAGATATAGGTCCCACCCATCTTATAATGAATCCTTTCTTATGTGTGCCACATACTCATAAATCATACATCATCGCATAACACATGTAACAAAAATGGGATTCTTGAAACATCATGACATCATAAAACAAATCATATAAGGTAAATGACTTCATAAAAATAATTTCCTCAAAACATAATCAAATCAATGTAATTATAGGGATAAAAACAGAACCCTATATTATCTTAGATGGAAAATAATTTTGATAAAACATTTGAACTCCATTCTTGAGGAAAATATCCTTTCTACTTCAAAAACACTTTTCTTTTCTTAACATTTCATAAACTAAAAGAAGTTGATTAAAAATAAACTTGAAAACTTGTAAAGGAAGCTTCTAGGAAATAATTTTTTAAAAATCCAATCATGCCGTATAAGTTAAAAAAACATTCTTCGTACTTTTGTCGGAAAAGGCAAAAAGTACCTCGTACAAAAAACGACAAAAGATTCATTTCATATCTTTTACTAAAAACTCACCAAAGGGTAAAATTGGATATAAACTATTGTAGAAGGATGGAAATTACATATTTAGGGAACATGGATGTGGATGATAAAATACACCGCAGTAATTGCCAAAGTATGAACAATCTCGGATAAAAATGAGATTGTGATATTTCCCTTACCTTAGGTACGATTTGCTTTGTACGTGTCCAAAGCTCCTGTATAATGGTTTAAATAATGTTATTAACTTATTCCAGAATCATACATATTGATATGATATCATATATGGTCATATTCTTAGCTTCTTGTTAGTAATATTTCATTGTTACTTGTTACTCGGGTCTTTATTGCCTTTTGTTCTTATGCGTGTTTTGCCGAATAAATTCTTATTCTTCTTTTAAGGTTATAGATACCTTATATCCAGAATGGTATTAGTGTAACATATATCATATTTATTCATTCAATTCATTTATATAATTATTATGTAATGATGATCATGTATAACGAGTCGCTTCACATCGTGGAGACGGTATTCCGTACGTACGCACGAGTGATGATATCGTTCCTATGATCGTGGAATTGTATTGGAGTATATATATATATATTATTTCAGTATCAATATTACTTTATAATAATCATAAATAGTTACTCATTACACCATTATACCCATCCTTGTAAAGTGATGGTGGAAAATAGATTACACTACGGCGTGGAGACGGTATTCCGTACGTACGCACGCGCGGTGATTTCATTTTTCCGTAGGATGGATAGAAGGTGAATTAGGGTTGTTTAATATTTATAATAACATATCAGTATGTAAGTAATACTAATGTTATTACTTTATCATGAAACAACTAAAGAAGAAGAAGTTAAAGAAGAAAGAAATTGAAAATATCGGTAATGGATATTACCTCTTCTTTGGAACGCTTCTTTGAATCCTCCACTTAGGGAACTAATATTGGTCTCTGAAGAAGACCAGGACCTCTAGGATTATTCTAGGGAAGTGTAGAGGAGAAAATGGCAGGGTTTGGCCGAGCTTGAGTGCTCAATTTGGTGTGAGAAGGAGGGGGAGGAGGTGCCCTTTTATAAGGGAGGAGAGGGGCACCTTAGGAATATCTCAAAATATTATTTTATATTAAAGTCAAAATCGGTTTATAATGGTTCCAAAGGGTCTTATTTCGAAGGTAAAGTGGGGAGGGGTCGAAATCCTATCAACCAATAAGATTTAGACAAGTTTAGGGTATTATTTTAACCTTATCAATTAGATTTTACTCTAAGTTAAATAATTTAACTTTTACCGTGTCTTTTTGTTTTCTTTAACTATATGGTTAATACACTTACTATAATATGTCAAACGAACCCCAAATTGTTTATTATTAATATATATATCCTTATATAAGTCATTTGGCCGAACCTTAGATTTTTAGGAATAAAATAACAATTTGTAATATAATATTTGATTTAAAAACTATTTTGTGTTAATTTTGACACTATTTGATATATGATTTTTCTGAAAGTCATAACAGAATTATATGTTCAAACCAAGTTGATTAAATCAACACTAATATATCATAGTAACCTATAAAATTAGTGTAATTAATAAAAAGCCTCAAATTACATTTATTTTTGTGTTTATAACATCAATTATGTCAATATTTCATTAATAAGATAATTACTGCATCATCATTGTGTCATAAATAAATTAAATTATTTAATGTCTAAAAATTACAAATAAAATTCCATTATGTAGGACATCTTTTTAGCTTTCTAATGAATATTTATAGTCGAATTTATCTTATGTATAACCCCATATTAAAAATGTTTTAGTTATTAAAGTTTGATTTTAACTATTTTAACTATTCATTAAATAAATTAATAATAAATGTCCTAATCTAATCCAAGTGGGCCTAAATGGTCATATTTTATTCATAAAGTTGTTTTTGGTCGAATTACACTTATCCAATAGAATTAGGACATGTGTTATGGTAATAGTAATATCATATTTACCATTAGTTACCCTATTTACTATTAACCGCGGTAAAAAAAAGTAAAAAGTTACTATTCACCAAAAAATTATTTTTATCTCATTAAACTACATTTTACTTACTGATATCAACCGTGACTGTCAGTTTTTTGAAATTCCATTCACAGAAGCGGTAAAATTATGTTTTATGCAAAATTCAGTTTTTAACCTACCACTTAGTGGTTTCACTATTCATCAAAAATTGAAAGTTTTCAGAAAAATACCAAAATTTCACCCTAGGCTAATTTCGATATTCTAAGTCCAAAAATGAAGTCCATTTTGAAAAATAAAATTTATAAAATTTCAAAAAGTGGTTATTACTATTCATAACGGCTAGTTTTAATAGCATATTATTGTTTAGTGAAACTCGGTATTGCGTACAACGCAAGCTATCGATGAAGGTCGCGATTGCGTGTAAAGCAAGCCAAGCAAGTGTTGTGTAGAAAAAGATTCCTTTGATGATTCATATAACATAAAATTATCGGGTGTTACATTCTACCCCCCTTAAAATGAATTTCACCCTCGAAATTCGTCGGGGTTATAAATGGTTTACTATTCGAAAGTTTCTTTATTAGAAACCCACATCGTAAAAAGGAATATGAAAACCAATCTTTAAAAAACAAAAGTATGAAACGTAACGGTTACCCAAATAAACTAGTCACTGGGTTTCCACATAGGTTAAAATATGGATATGGAAGAGAAATCTAACCATCATGTTCTGATAGAGAGTGGTAGAGAACATGGCTATAGAAACTCCAGCAATCACAAAGCCATAAATTTGTGACGATCTAAGGTACCATCTAATTCATCAGATATAAGATCACTAGGACAACATTTTTGGTTTTCAAGATCGTTTCCCTAAAGTTAAAGAATTTGAATTAGAATAAATTCTTACTTTATTTTGGTACAATCTCACTGTTGTTCGTGCCTTTAACAATTTCCACTTCATCTCTTAAATAAATGAAGTTGAATTTGTTATTCGTGAAGTGTTAGAAGATCATGTGATAGAATGACGGGTCATTCCATCTGTCTCAAACAAAAGGTTAGCAAAAAATTATATACATAAGTCGATCTATAGTGAGATTAATCATATATGGTTCTAAAATGGACTTATACATCATATTTCATACAACTTAATATAATAAAACTAGTTTTTACTAAACATGGACTTCCTGTAGCCCCGTGGTAGGCGATAAAGGACAGTCGCACTTCGGTTGTGGGTTCGATTCCCACAGCCTTGTCCGAAGCGATGGGCTGTCGCCCGTCCTGTAGGTTGTCCTTTTTCTAAAACTATATTACTATAACATCCCATCAATAATATCGAAAAAAAAGTTATATCCTAACTTATGTCCAACATAATGTATTCCAATCTTTAGGCTTATCCATAATATTGTAGTCCATTGTCATAATATAGTGAAAACGATTACCAGAGATTTAATACCATCTTTGATCCCCAGATATCTTAAGATATGTCTTGTTGGTCACATTACAAACATTCAAAGGCCTTAATCATGTATTCTCTTGAATACCCATTGAACCTTAGTGAAAACATGAATGCTGTCAAAAGTTAATTATATATACTCAAACCATGATATCACTTAGTCTTTATATCAATCATGAGATCATGAATACAATCAAACATCTCATTATCTTCTTATCCCTTCATTATGCTCATATCATCTGTTTACCAAAAATGTCTCAATCACTTTTCATGGTTATCGGTTCCATAAAATTATTGAAAACCACAATAGACCAAAACATAAATATTTCAGTACACCTTAAAAGTACCTCAACAACATTATTCTTGAATACCAATACATAGACACTTCAGTCCATCCACTTCAATGATTGTCCTGGAATAAGTCCTTCCTTGATTTATAAGTAACTTTTTAGGTCAGGGCATTGAGTTGGGTAATGCCCATGTTCTCCACAAATAAGACATTGAACTCCATAACAATCTGTCACTCTATGACCCTTTTCTCCACACAGATAACATCGGTCCCTCCATTTGAGGTATTCCTCAAGGTTCTTCTTCCCTTCTTTAGAAATCTCAATCTTCCTTTCTTTATGCTCCTCAACATGCGAACATGCATAATAGTTTATCTCCCTCTTCTTTGATGAATTATTCATACCACTAAATTTCACCTTGTTAATCATATATCGTGATGACTGATTCGGCATGATCACAATATCTTTATCTCTAGGTATTACAAAATTTTGTTGCTCATAGTCACCAATTTGTCCATTGGATTCAATGTTAACCGAATTCCTTCTGGTTCCCTCCATTATCTAAAACACAAAAAGAATTTTGTGAGAGGCGAAATCATGCTATGGAAGACAACATAGTAAATGGAAAGCACCCTCAATATCTAACATCTTAGGTTAAATTCTAAGATCGTTAGCGCAATTCTAGGACTATAACCTATACGTATACTTAACCTTAGAGACATCCCTAGACATACCTTAGAAATATCTCTAGGGATCTCACTAAACTTCTCGCATCCTAGTTTCCAAAGGTTGACTAAACCTTTCCTCTGATACCAACTGTAGAGACCCGAAGCCTGACGTACATTGACATTACATTACATTTGCGGAATACTTAGTACATAACAAAAACACACACACAAGGATCGTAATAGTTTAGTGTCTTTGGAAACTCGGAACGTAATCTTCTAATCGTGGTGAAAGATCTTCAATATCTCCCATAAAGATCTTCCCCTTTTTTTTACCTAAAACCTTTATTTATATCCTGGGGAAAAGAAAACATAAAAGGGTGAGCTCAAATTCTCAGTAAGGGTAAACAAAAGAAAATCAATCACATCATATTCATAAGAACATAACTTTTGGAAATCTTAACCTGCAAAAGAGAACATAATTCCATAACATGGGATAAATCATAGTAGTGAAATGTAATCACAATAATCATAACTTAAAACATGAAACTTTGTGGCATTCACACATAATCATAGAGAATCATTTCTTGTTAGTCAAGACTCATTGCCAACACTATCTTAGTGGAAAAAGTCCATTTCTGAATCGAGTAACCCTCGTTTCAGTCCTATTTCACTGAACCGGTATAACCTACCATTTCAGCCATGTCTATCTCATGAGATATAAAATCTTTACCCAATGCATTGGAGGGAGATATAGGTCCCACCCATCTTATAATGAATCCTTTCTTATGTGTGCCACATACTCATAAATCATACATCATCGCATAACACATGTAACAAAAATGGGATTCTTGAAACATCATGACATCATAAAACAAATCATATAAGGTAAATGACTTCATAAAAATAATTTCCTCAAAACATAATCAAATCAATGTAATAATAGGGATAAAAACAGAACCCTATATTATCTTAGATGGAAAATAATTTTGATAAAACATTTGAACTCCATTCTTGAGGAAAATATCCTTTCTACTTCAAAAACACTTTTCTTTTCTTAACATGTCATAAACTAAAAGAAGTTGATTAAAAATAAACTTTAAAACTTGTAAAGTAATCTTCTAGGAAATAATTTTTTAAAAATCCATTCATGCCGTATAAGTTAAAAAAAACATTCTTCGTACTTTTGTCGGAAAAGTCAAAAAGTAGCTCGTACGAAAAACGACAAAAGATTCCTTTCATATCTTTTACAAAAAACTCACCAAAGGGTAAAATTGGATATAAACTATTGTAGAAGGATAGAAATTACATATTTAGGGAACATGGATGTGGATGATAAAATACACCCCAGTAATTGCCAAAGTATGAACAATCTCGGATAAAAATGAGATTGTGATATTTCCCTTACCTTAGGTCCGATTTTCTTTGTACGTGTCTGAAGCTCCTGTATAATGGTTTAAATAATGTTATTGACTTATTCCAGAATCATAAATATTGATATGATATCATATATTGTCATATTCTTAGCTTCTTGTTAGTAATATTTCATTGTTACTTGTTACTCGGGTCTTTATTGCCTTTTGTTCTTATGCGTGTTTTGCCGAATAAATTCTTATTCTTCTTTTAAGGTTATAGATTCCTTATATCCAGAATGGTATTAGTGTAAAATATATCATATTTATTCATTCAATTCATTTATATAATTATTATTTAATGATGATCATGTATAACGAGTCGCTTCACATCGTGGAGACAGTATTCCGTACGTACGCACGAGTGATGATATCGTTCCTATGATCGTGGAATTGTATTGGAGTATATATATATATTATTTAAGTATCAATATTACTTTATAATAATCATAAATAGTTACTCATTACACCATTATACCCATCCTTGTAAAGTGATGGTGGAAAATAGATTACACCACGGCGTGGAGACGGTATTCCGTACGTACGCACGCGCGGGGATTTCATTTTTCCGTAGGATGGATAGAAGGTTAATTAGGGTTGTTTCATATTTATAATAACATATCAGTATGTATGTAATACTGATGTTATTACTTTATCATGAAACATCTAAATAATAAGAAGTTTAAGAAGAAAGAAATTGAAAAGATCGGTAATGGATATTACCTCTTCTTTGGAACGCTTCTTTGAATCCTCCACTTAGGGAACTAATATTGGTCTTTGAAGAAGACCAGGACCTCTAGGATTATTATAGGGAAGTGGAGAGGAGAAAATGGCAGGGGTTGGCCGAGCTTGAGTGCTCAATTTGGTGTGAGAAGGAGGGGGAGGAGGTTCCCTTTTATAAGGGAGGAGAGGGGCACCTTAGGAATATCTCAAAATATTATTTTATATTAAAGTCAAAATCGGTTTATAATGGTTCCAAAGGGTCTTATTTCGAAGGTAAAGTGGGGATGGGTCGAAATCCTATCAACCAATAAGATTTAGACAAGTTTAGGGTATTATTTTAACCTTATCAATTAGATTTAACTCTAAGTTAAAAAATTTAACTTTTACCGTGTCTTTTTGTTTTCTTTCACTATATGGTTAATACACTTACTATAACATGCCAAAAGAACCCCAAAGTTTTTATTATTAATATATATATCCTTATATAAGTCATTTGGCCGAACCTTATATTTTTAGGAATAAAATAACAATTAGTAATATAATATTTGATTTGAAAACTATTTTGTGTCAATTTTGACACTATTTGATATATGATTTTTGTGAAAGTCGTCACAGAATTATATATTCGAACCAAGTTGATTAAATCAACACTAACATATCATAGTAACCTAGAAAATTAGTGGAATTCATAAAAAGTCTCAAATTACATTTTTTTGTGTGTTTATAACATCAATTATGTCAATATTTCATTAATAAGATAATTACAGCATCATCATTGTGTCATAAATAAATTAAATTATTTAATGTCTAAAAATTACAAATAAAATTCCATTATGTAGAAAATAGTTTTAGCTTTATAATGAATATTTATAGTCGAATTTATCTTATGTATAACCCCATATTAAAAATGTTGTAGTTATTAAACTTTGATTTTAACTATTTTAACTATTCATTAAATAAATTAATAATAAATGTCCTAATCTAATCCAAGTGGGCCTAAATGGTCATATTTTATTCATAAGGTTGTTTTTGGTCGAATTACACTTATCCAATAGAATTAAAACATGTGTTAGGGGAATAGTAATATCATATTTACCATTAGTTACCCTATTTACTATTAACCGCGGAAAAAAAGTAAAAAGTTTCTATTCACCAAAAAATTATTTTTATCTCATTGAACCACATTTTACTTACTGATATCAACCGTGTCTGTCATATTTTTGAAATTCCATTCACAGAATCGGTAAAATTAAGTTTTATGCAAAATTCAGTTTTTAACCTACCACTTAGTGGTTTCACTATTCATCAAAAATTGAAAGTTTTCAGAAAAATACCAAAATTTCACCCTAGGATAATTTCGATATTCTGAGTCCAAAAATGAAGTCCATTTTGAAAAATAAAATTTATAAAATTTCAAAAAGTAGTTATTACTATTCATAACGGCTAGTTTTAATAGCATATTGTTGTTTAGTGAAACTCGGTATTGCGTACAACGCAAGCTATCGAGGAAGGTCGCGATTGTGTGTAAAGCAAGCCAAGCAAGTGTTGTGTAGAAAAAGATTCCTTTGATGATTCATATAACATAAAAGTCTCGGGTGTTACATTATTACTAATTAATATTAATGATTACTTTTTATTACAAATTATTAGAAATTATTACTAATTATTACTATTTTTTACTAGTTATTACTAATTATTACTAATTATTACTAATTATTACTAATTATTACTAATTATTATTAATTATTACTAATTATTACTAATTATTCTTAATTATTCCTAATTTTTCTTAATTATTCCTAATTATTCTTAATTATTCCTAATTATTCCTATTTAATCCAATTTATACTTATTTCTTCATATTTATTTCTATTTATTACTATTTATTATTAATTATTACAAATTATTACTCATTATTACTAATTATTATTAACTGTTACTAATTATTATTAATTATTATTAATTATTACTAATTATTACTATTTGTTACTATTTATTTATATTTATTACTATTTATTGCTATTTATTACTAATTATTACTAATTATTTCTATTTAAAATATTTATTTCTATTTATTTCTATTTATTACTGTTTATTACTATTCATTACTAATTATTACTAATTATTAGTAATTATTACTAATTATTAGTAATTATTACTAATTATTACTAATTGTTAATATTTATTATTATTTATTACTATTTATTACCAATTATTACTTTTCATAACTATTTATTACTAATTAATACTATTTATTACTAATTATTACTAATTATTACTAATTATTACTAATTATTACTAATTATTACAAATTATTACTAATTATTGCTAATTATTACTAATTATTACTAATTATTACTAATTATTACTAATTATTAATAATTATTACTAATTATTATTATTTTAACTATTTATTACTAAATATTACTAAATATTACTAATTATTACTATTTATTACCATTTATCACTATTTATTACTATTTATTACTATTTATTACACTTTATTTCTATTTATTACTATTTATTTCTATTTATTCCTATTTATTTCTATTTATTCCTATTTATTACTAATTATTCCTATTTATTACTATTTATTACTAATTCTTCATATTTATTAGTAATTATTTCATTGTATTTCTAATTACAATTAATTATTACTATTTTTACTAATTTTTACTATTTATTACTATTTATTACTATTTATTACTATTTATTACTATTTATTTCTATTCATTCTTAATTATTCCTAATTATTCCTAATTTGTTCTAATTATTACTAATTATTACTAATTGTAACTATTTATTACTATTTATTACTATTTATTACTATTTATTACTATTTATTAATATTTATTACTAATTATTACTAATTATTACTAATTATTACTAATTATTGCTAATTATTGCTATTTATTCTTATTTATTTCTATTTATTCCAACTTATTACTATTTATTCCTACTTATTCCTATTTATTACTAATTGTTCCTATTTATTACTAATTATTCCTATTTATTATGAATTATTCCTATTTATTTCTATTTATTTCAAATTATTCCTATTTATTATTATTTATTCCTATTTATTACTAATTAGTACTATTTATTACTAATTATTACCAATTATTTCTAATTATTACTAATTATTACTAATTGTTACTATTTTTCTTAATTGTTACTATTTTTCCTAATTATTACTAATTGGCATTAATTATTACTAATTACCCCTAATTATTACAAATCACCCCTAATTATTACTAATTAACCCTAACTATTACTACTTAGGGTTAATTACTATTAATAACAACAAATTACATATACTAATTACTAATTACCGCTAATTATTTATATACATTACTAATTATTGTTAATAATTATTAATTATTACTAATTTTTATGTACTACTACTAATCATTTAAATATATTTTTACAAATAAATACTAATGATAAATCAATTTAAATATAATTTAATTACAACTAATAAACAATAATTAAAATTAACATAATAAATGAAATAAATACTAAATTAAATAAAATATAAATACGTTTAAACTCAATCTCCTATTGATGTAGACGGCTTCAAAACATATTTGTCAAAAAAAAACTAACTCAAAAAATTTTCAACCTAAAAATAGAGTTCAAAGAGAGTGATAATTGGGGGAAGAATAAAAAATGGATGGGGGTATATATAGGTTAGATTAGTCGCGACTGGACTATTTGCGATAGTTAACCCGCCGCAAATACCTTCGCTCGCATTAATTACTGTCGACGGTTAAAAGGGTATTTCTGACGGGTCCTGTCGCAAATAGTTGCATGCCGACACACTTTTTGCGACGTGACAACATCTCGTCCCAAAAACCTATTTACCACCACCGGGTATTTGCGACGGGTCCCATCGCAAATACCCTCTAGCCGACAAACTATTTCCTATAGTGGAATCCCCCTGTCACAAATAACCTTCCTGCGGTTTGGCGCGCAAACAGCGCCTAACTATTTGCGACGGGACCCCAAATCCCATCGCAAATAACCAATTATTTGTGACGGGCCGATTCCTCCGTCGCAAATAACCTCTTGGAAAACCTATTTGGGACAGTAATAAATCTCGTCACAAAAATCTACTTTTCCCGTAGTGTTATAAGTACTTCGTTCATCGTACAAATTGATTAATATGGAAGAAATTTGATGCACGACATCCTGATTTTACAATTGAGGTGCGTAATTTTAGGTTGGGCTTGTCCTGTGACTATTTTATCTATATGGTCAGACACTTACTTCTCACAACATGTGGCTAGTTTTTATTAACATTTACAATCTTCTACCATTGATGTGTATAACAAACAAGCCACTTTCTCAAGTATACTAATATTGGGACCATATGATCATAGAAATGATATATATGTCTACTTGAAAACATTAATAAAAGAGTTGAAATAGCTTTGCGATGTGGGTGTGTGCACATTTGATACTTCATTAAAAAATATATTTCAGATGTGTGATGCAATTCTTTGGACTATAAATTATATTCGTTCTTATACAATGATCTCAGTCATGATAACTAAGGGAAAATTATAATGACATATCTGAATGAAGAACCCATGATCTAGAATACTTTAATATCTTTGTAGTTTCATTTTCATGGGGCATCGATTATTCTTTCCAATGGAATATCCATACATGAAAAATCATAAGAGGTTTACTAATATTATTAAGAATGAAAATCCTCCTTAATGTACATCAGGGACTGATTTTCATAATGAATTTAAAGATATTGGTATTTAATTAGGAAATGGTGATATGAAATCTAAAATGAGGAATAAATATGGTACAAAATCCACTTATAATTGGAAAAATAAAAGTATCATTAACGAGTTATCATATTGATCGACCAATTTGTTATATCAATATTTAGATGTATTGAAAATTGAGAAAAATATATGTGAAATCATTCTTTCATTTCATTTAAATATGAAGAGGAAGAACAAAGATTACTTACGATCCTATTATGACTTGTTGGATTTGGGTATTCTAACTAAAATGCATCATGTGTGTATCAGTGAAAATAAATGGAAAGTTCTATCTGCTTCTTGTGTGATTAAACCTCTAGAGAAAAATCAATTTCTAGAAGTCTAGGATACTATCAAGGTTCCTGATGTCTATTTATGAAACATATCTAAATGATTCAACATTAGAGAGTTGAAACCAAAATTCCTAAAAACTCATGATTATCACACCCAGCTTCATGAATTTACTACAATAACAATCTATCATTTCCTATCAAATAATTTAAAGAAGACAATGATTTGATTGTTCTATTTTTATAAATACCATTGTGCTAAAATTTTATCCAATTTTTTCTTGATAAAAATTCATCATGTGACACCATTTACTTTATGACTTTGAGAAATATTATCTTCTATCATTTCTCAGATACATTCTATATTGAACAATCCATCTTACAACTAAACAACATGTTGTGGGTCTGATTTATTTTTGGTGTATGAATCCTAAAAAAATGTTCATATTGAAGTATTATGTTTGAAATAATAATATTACCGAGAGTTCCAATATGAAAGGTTATTTTTTCCCAAAAATGTATGATTTTTTGTTCAATGTATTTTTCGGGTGTGATAACATGATATAACTAGACAATGTAAATTGAATATTTAAACTATAGGGAAATAGATCCTATATTTTAATCTCCTCCCTACATCAGAGGAATTTTTGGGCCATATATATTGTCTATATTGATCATTAAATAGAGGGATATGTCACAAAAAAATCATGAATAACAATGATTTGTTCAATGACTATATAAAGTAATTAATCAAATCATATATATGTTATCTAATAATAAACCATGGTAAATATACCTTAATCATATTTTATCATTTTATAAAGGGAACATAATAATATTATAAGTAGAGTTATATGTTCTTTTCCATTGAAAAGGAGGGGGACTTTCCAAATTAAAGAGTTTCTTGATTTATTTAATTAAAAGGAATTTCCATTACATAATAAACATAAAATATAGATATTCTTTTAATTATATTATTCATATATATTTTAGGTATTTAATTTACCTATTGACCATATCTCTAAAGAATTAATAGCACTGGATTTTGGTCCTGATTCATTTGTTCCTGAAAGAAAATATTTAATAATAAATGGGAATAAATTTTTTACAACTGATTAAGAGGTGAATATGAAATCAAAAAATGATTGTGTTTTATTAACTAAAATAGCGGACTGTTAATCCAGTGAGTCAGATAGTAGGCCATGACATAAAAAAATTGTTTGATTATAGAGTTTTGAAAAAAATATTATTATGGAGTTATAACTCACATGGTTGAGTCCCTATGATAGAATGCAATTTTTTATTCAATTTCATGAAATGAAAATTTATTTAATAACATTGATTTATAGTAATTTACATGACTCACTTCCTAGATACTAATCAACAATATATTTTGGCATCATTGGACAACAAGGTTTTTTAAATGTAATTTCACCAAAGACCTGATTATATTTTCATTATTGAAGTTATCCAAAAACATATTTTTGATTATGTTTGGGATTAAATTTGCATCATTGATTACCTATTGATGTTGAAAAAAATATTATATTTGATGACAAAAATTGTCTAATTTTGATAAGTGATGATGAACCTTTTGTAGTGGAGGGTAATCTATATGATAACATATATATATTCCTAGATCATTCATTTTATCTTGATATGGGGTTTTCAGGTTGGTACCACTATAATTACATTAATTTGGTATCAATTTGGAATGGTAAATTTTTTTAGTTTTGATTGTTTTCATTGAAATTAATTATATTTATTATAATTTCCCCCATGATTGTCTGGGGTTGTAGGGGTGGCGAGGTATTTGGGACGTGGTCGTGGGGTGAAGTCCCTAGGCCATTGGGTTGAGATGTATTTTATTCTTTGTGCATGTTCAACTTTCATGGTTTTACCCAAACATTATTTATATTTATTTTAATTCAGAAAACTGTATTTAAAACTGGTATTTAAAACATGTATAACATGGTTTCAAATTATAGTTTCTAAAACTTGTTAACATATTATTTATGTCTTCTTTGACTTCTACATTGTATGAATAGTATTTAAAAAATATTTTGAGAAATTTTATATTTCACTACTATGTAGATTCTGAAATAATTTGAAGAAATTTGATAGAAGAGACTCTTTGATAATAATCAATGAATTCATGATCTATGGTCACCTCCTCTGGTTCCCTTAGTGAGTATAATAATTGTAACATTTTTCTACTTCATTACACTTCATTTAATGTTCTTTTTATTCGTCAATTTTTTTAGGTACATTCATCTCAACCAGATTTGATATCTTTTTAGCCTACTAGTATGGTTTATCAGTATGCACAATTGAATGAGGCTGGTTATAGAACTATATAGAGCACATATCATACCTATTCACTCCCAGACCCACCAGTTGACATCCCTCCACTTGAGCCTCTATGTATGTTCCCACCTATGCCTCCATGATCAACTTATTTTGTCTCTACTACTCATATACCATTCCCATATTCAATGATTTATCCCAAATGATTATATCCTTATCCTACCATATCTATTATAACTCCATTTTGTACTCTTATTTATCTAGTATCAATTGATTCTGCTACTTCAGCTTCTAGGACACCTATTGTAGATGGAACATAGCATGAATTGGGATAGGAAAATCCTTCAAAGGATTCCAATCCAAAACAAACCACAGATCCATTATATCATAATGATTAGTGATCATATTTATGATTATATGTGTGCCAAACTATATCATATAATTTTTTTTCAGTAGTACAGAAAATTAATACTATTTTGTTTCTTATTTAGTAGGATCTTCTAATAGGCCGTGAAGGCACTCCAATATGCATGAATACGAGAAATTCAAACAAAAATAATGCTAGATTAAAATAAATATAATCAAATTATAGGTAAAAATTCTTGAGAATGAAGATGATCGATGAATACTTTTTCCATGTATAACTAAATCCTTATAGTGAATCCAATATCATGGAGATATATAGATAAAAAAATCAAGGAGAATATATAGGAGTAGATATGGGTAAGAATATTTGATAAATTCAAATATATACAATTATTTTATTTATATGAATTAAAATGTTCATTGAATCATCGATTTTACTTTACTGATGGTCAAGCTATGATCGTGACCTGGTTGATGGAACTTGGGTAATTGTGGTGATCATGTAAACATGGTTTATATGTTGGTTGGAGGAGTAGATTAAAAACTGAGTTAGAGGGTGTACCAATATTCAACGACATGCATGTACATAATTCCAAGATTTGATAATTTACTGGAAGAGTATTGAGTTTGATGTGTTGATAAACTTTAGTGGTCTCTATTGAAAATTTATTTATTACTAATTATATTGAATTTTTATTTTCAGGATGCACTAGATAGAAACAAAAATAAAAAGGATTATATAAGCATATGAAAACGTTGGGGAATATGGAAATCAATGAGCATGAGAGGAACCAGTTACTTTTTATAAACAATTGTGTTTTAATAGGCATTATCACAATTGAATGAAAAAAAATATTTATTGAAATTATCTAAATAAAAGGTAATATAATATATAAATATTATATGACATCAAAAAATGAAAGACTGAAATAAACCCTAAGATAACTGCTACAACCACAAAAATAAACCCTAAGAAAACTACTATAACCAGAAAAAGAAACCCTAAGAAAAGTACCACAACCACCAAAATAAATATCGCAAAAAAGTAGACATGATTATACATTTGGGATAGTTCTGGTAAACTCAAACTTGTTTTTAATGATTTTTTACTTGTTTTGTTGTTGGATGACTCTTTGTTAACTCATGAGGTTTTACACTTTTTCCATAAAAGTGTTTGAAAAATAAAAATTTAATTTTCAGTTAGTGAGTGATATATACAAACAATAACCAACTCCCAAAATCCATAATAATGAATTTCCAAATCATTATCATGAATGTTTAAAAATTATATTCGTTCCCAAACCTAAACTAGGAAACTATATTGTTCTCAAAGACTCAAAAGATACATAACATGAGTTTATCTCATTATAGTTGTCTAAAAAACATAGTTCAAAAGTTTATCTCACAAGATTAATCCATTTCCGACCTCTGTATATGAATCACTCATTAAAAAATATTTTTAGGAATAAAAAATATAAATTTGTTTAACAATGTAGAAAATCATAGAAATATTCTTTTTATATTTGAAAATGGATTCTAAGCTGACAAACTTATTTTCTCTATTTTTGGACTAAAACATAGTTATTTTTCACAATGTACCAAGGATTGTTCACACTCTCCTTTCCACAAGTTTATTAAACACATCATATATATATATAATATTATAAATATAATATGACATATGTAATATAATAGAATAAAACATGTCATACAGATATATAAATATATATGATACACCTTTTACGATATATATATATATAATATTATTTATATCTATACTAATATAATAGAGGGTGGATAGTACATGGGATTAACACCACCTTGCTACCTATGTTGTCTTTATAGAACCTACACCGAACCTGAAATAGAGGATGGCATATTCCATCGAGAGTTATAGAATATGTTGTTAATTAATCCTCCCATAATCTAGGAAGGATATTATCCCTAATGAAACTCAACATCACACCACATGTAGGTGATCATTTACCATTACTTATGAAGACTCCAATCACCACTGCTTCTCTACCACAAACTCCTACTAATCAATATTTTTCTTCTAAATTTATCCTCCCACTCTATATATGGTTACCTATATGTGGACCGTTGACCTATACATGCCACATAGGATCCCCACTCCAAAAAAATAGTTTCTATATAACGGATATATGCTAAAAGAACTTTATGAGCTATCTGTGCCAGACATGTGGCCATAGTTGCTCAGCTAAGTCCATCTACCTATACGTGTCCTTCCAATAGCATCATAATGTAAATTTTTATTCAAAGGAAAAAAAAGATACATGGTTTCCAAGGCCGAAAAAGAAGCAGGAAAAAGAAATGGAAGAGACTAAGGGGGTCTAAAATATTGACGACCGAGGGCATCACCTCTGATAATATTCACCCCTTCCGCCTTCAAACTAAGAAGATCATGAAAGACTAAGCATTTCGGACTAAGAATATCCATTGAGTCTAAATAGTCTGCCACCTTGTTCCCCTCCCACCAAGTATGAGAGAACGTGATATTATACCCGAGGAATACACAACACCTTCTAATGGTATAAAGAATATACCAAGGAATCCCGCCCACAATGATAAGGGTGTTGTGTAGAAGCATAGAGTCGGTTTCTGCTTCCTTGATGTCAAAGCCTCTCTCCCAGCAAATTTTCAGACCATTGAACATGGCCATGGCTTCTTCTTGAAGGGCCAAACCCTAACCAAGCCGAATGGAGAAGTCTAGAATGACTGATCCGCTATCATAATGCAAAACCCCACCGCCACCAATGCATCTTGCAACACAGGACCCGTCACTGTTGAGATTCAAGCCCGCTGAAGGGGGACGCCAGCATACCCAGTTTCCCAGGAGGTGGATGTTCTGCAGAGGGGAGCGGCGAGGACCAGACATGAAGTGCTACAAGAAGGGAGACTCTCTCCTATTATCCAGAGCCCTGACCAAGTTGATGAGAAGACTTTTAACCATTAAGATGATCAGGCGACCATGGATCCGCTTGTTGCGCGCTTTCCACATGCACCAACACCCTGCTTGCAAGATAATAGTATGGGCAGACCTCTCCAGGTCTCCATCACCCAAACCATGGTACCATCGATCAAAGAAGGGATGATCTGCCATGCTCGGAGTAGAGATAGAAGTAAATTCACCAAAAAAACACCAAAATTCATGAGCCCACTCGCTTTCAAAGAACAGGTGGCTCAAACTCTCCACCTTATGCTTCTTAGAAAAAACACATCTGAAACCAAGTAAATACCACAACGCATAACATTGTCGTCCATGGGAAGTTCTTTGTTCCTGATTCTCCATACAAGGAAATTAAACTTATTGGGAATACTCTTGGACCAAAAGGTAACATTCCATACCTCCCCATGGTCCTGCATAAAGAAGGTCCGACAATAGTCCCGCGTCGTGAATTGGCCAGATGAGAAGGAGTGATGACACACCTATCTGATTCTGGGGAAAGCTCTATAAAGTCACAAATATCATATTAAGCATTTTTTAGGATAGCCTTGATAAACACTAGGTATTTTCATGCATCCTTGAAAGAAATATTAGTGGCTAGGAAGAACGGGTGACCAAAGATCTCCCCACTCCAGTTGTGATGCCAGAACGAGACTTTGCCTTTACCAATGATCCAATGAGAATGGAGCCTGAGAGCATCTATGATGGGATCAATCTCAGTACAAAATGGGGAAACAAAGCCTTCTGAAGAAACCTGGATGCCTGTAGAATTACCATGCATGGTGCGCCCCCATAAGGTACGGTTCTCCAACACCTCCCATGCTAGATTAGCATGAATGCAAAGGATGGTGTCCCCAAGACTTCTAATGTTAATCCCACCCTCGATAACTGGTCAGTCCATCTCCTTCCATGAATCCCAGGGCCTTTTCCCTCCTCTTTGGTGTCCCGAATGAAGTTGGAAAGAATTATATCAATGTTTTTAATGACACATTTAGGAACCTTGACCGAAGAGAGATCCTGCATCGGGGTGGCCAATAGCACACTATTAACCAGCGCTATTCTACCACCGAACGACAGGAAATTATTTTTCCAATTAAGGACCCGGTCAGTGATTTTGGTAAGTAGAGGATCGAAATCATGAATACGGAGCCCTCATGGAGATAAAGGGGCCCCCAAGTACTCCATGGGAAACTCCCCTCTTTGCATGTCCAATATGTGGCTCATAGTAGAAATACGTCTCAAAGGACAGTTTCATTGAATGTAAAAACTACTTTTTGTTTTCTTAACACTCTGGCCACTCCAATGATAGTAGTCTTCTAGTATCCTGATAAAGCTCTGCAAATTTCGACTAGGTGCATTCAGAAAAATAATAGAATCATCCACGAACATCAAGTGGGACACTAAAGGTGACCCTAATATGCGACAATATAGAAGGATGACTCTACTACACAAGATCCTATGGATGAGAAGACTGAGGACATTCTGGGCAATGATAAAGAGGCTCGGAGAAATATGGTCTCCCTGAAAAAGACCTCTATTATCTTTGAAGAAGACATAGGTCTTTCCCATAAATGATACTGCAAGCCAAGAAGAGCTAAAACATCTGAAAATAATGTCAATATTCCATGGATAAAAACCCATACCTGCTAAAACTTTGTTTATGAAACTCCATTACATGTGATCATAGGCTTTGTTCATATCTAGCTTGATGACTGAGTTAGCACCATGAGTTTTGAGGTTGATATCCCTGATTATTTCCTAGGCCAAGGAAATAGCCCCTGGATAGATCGCCCCTTCACAAAACCATGTTATTCCATTGAGATTCACTAGGGAAGATATGATGACAGGCTCGAGTTGATAATATTTTCGAGGATCATGTAACGTACATTGCACATACTTATAGGGAGGAAATGGAGGATGTATGTGGGATTTTTGGACTTGGGGATGAGCACAAGGGTAGTGGAACATGCAACATGAGGGAGATGCCCACCCCGAAAGAAGTTTTGAATAGCCACAAGCAAATCAACATTAACAACCTCCCAGGAGGCTCTATAAAAGGAGGCAAGAATCCCATCCGGACCGGCTGCACTATCAGGATTTAAATTCATTATATCATTAAAGACCTCTATCTCCAGAGTAAGGGCCCCCAAACCATAATTATCTGGGGGAGAAACACTGCTAGGGATAACGCCCGAGAGATCTGTCGGTTCTCTTGGATACACCCTCGGTAAGTGAACATTGGGACCTGCAAGAAGATCCCTAAAATGCAAGTTAGCCTAGGAACCAACAACATCCCTATCATCGGTGAGGGACCCATCCTCAAGCCTGATATTTGGTTAAACAAACCTCCTCCTCTCCTTTATACAAGCATGAAAATATGCAGTATTACGATCCCCATATTTCAACCACTTGGACCTTGCTGATTCCCTGGAAAGATGTGCCTGCTTCAGTAACAGGTCCTCCAGGGTATCTTTTTTACCCACTAGATCCTCAATAATGCGATCATCCCAAACCTCTTCTAGGCGCCTTTTGTGGCGATCGACCTCATGCATAGTGACATCTATGTCCTTGTCTAGAGGGGGAAGATTCCACGACCACACCTATAGCATACTCTTGAGGTTCCTCAGTTTGTTATGAAAAGAAGACCATGAGTTCCCTTGGACCGGATTGCTCCAGGCCATTCTAAAAATGTCATGGAAACCAGGAGTGTCGACCCACAACACAGAAAACATGAACCCCACTCGCATATCATGCTCGAAAGAGAGACACATGGGAAGTGGAGAATGGTCTGAAATACCACAAACCAGATGAACCATGCTCGTGTCAGTGTACATGGAGAGAGCCTGTAATTTGGCCAAGCATCTCTCCAAGCGACTCCGTGATCTACGGCCACCTCTTTAGTTGTTGCACCACATAAAGTTATCCCTGAATAACCATGGTCCAGAAGAATTTTATTGGCCATGAATTGTTTGAAATAAACACTGGACCTTCTGGTATAAGGACCTCTCCCCTTCCTCACGTCCGGGTTCACCATGACATTAAAGTCACCACCCACAATCCACAGGAGATTTCCCGGGTCGAACAGGGTGAGATCATTCCAAAGGATCTCCCAATGTTGGGGATCACAAATCCCTTAAATGAATGAAACAAGAAATATATGGAAACCATGGGTTACCCTGATAGTGATAAACTGATCTCCATCCCCAACCATATCCACCTTGCAAGACATGTTCCAGAAGATCCAGATGTGCCTGTTATTGGGATCTGCATACAGATAGTCCTGCATCTTGAGTTTCCTAGAAAAGTCAAAAATCTTGCCCGGGTGTTGTTTGTGCTCGAGAATACCAACCAGGGCAATGTTATGCTTTCTAACCTCAGAAGGTACAAAGTCTAATTTAACACGGGCAACAAAACTCCAAGAATTACATATTAGGATATGAATCATTGATCAAAGAAGGTTATGGGATTGGCTCCAGAACTCGTAGCCTTGCCAAAGTGGGAGTGCAGACCCACCTTCAAGCTTCTAGACAGAGACCTGGTACAAACTATATTAGTCATGGACAAGAGCTTGACCAAGGATGAAGGGGAGGCCTGAAATTGAGTAGACATCCTTTCACGCTTTCCCGGGGAGAAAGAATATCTGCACCCTGCACCATCCGAATTCTGAGGAGCAGAGACCCTAGCGGGTTCCACATACTTAGGGGTGGTCGGGGGAGAAGGAGGCGGAACTGATGGAGACCCCAGCGAAGGTGGGTGAACTATTGGAGAGCTCTGATAAGATGGAAGCAAATCAAACTTGCCCTCATAGCCACCTGAATGGCCAAGAGATGAAGGGAGCAAACCCAACTTTCAATCATAGCTACCAGAAGGACCTACATGCTGAGGATGCGACACCACCATAAGACCGAGGAATCGAGGAAACCCGTAGAATACATCCAAGCTACCAAACCCAGCAAGCTTCAAGCCAAAATTAAGCAAAGACACAAAGTCACTAACCTAAACCAGAGGTTCCTATCCAGGAAGGAGTGGCACTATAGCCAGGCACGCCCCTCACTCGTCCAGAGTCTGATCAGAGGACAACACCGGCGTAGGACAACCATCCTAAGACCCTTCATGCTGAAGCACCCCCCGAGACCCTCCTGGGGTATACTCCCCAAGAGGTATATGACGGCTGCTCACATTCCTTCCAGACTGTGGATGCCCACGACGACATCCCAAGCTACGAAGACGGCACACCTGAAGGGAATATCCCTGAAGCAAACAATGGGAGCATAAACGCGGGAAGACCGGATACAATATATCTTGATTCCAGCAAAAATAATCTTACACCTGAAGAGCAATTTTCTCCGACACCGGGCGGGAGAGATCCAGTTCCACACACAAACAAGCCACCGACGTATCCTCACCAGATTTGGTTCTTCGATTCGAGCAATGAAACCTTCCAAGGGAGTCACCAATCACCTTGAGGAAGCCTTCGTTATGAAAAGGCAACGGAAGCCCAGGAAGATTAACCCAGACCTCCACCGACGGGATTTCTATGCCCCTGTACACATCCAAAGAAAATCTCGCTAGGCTGAAAGACCAACGGCCAACTGAACATGGAGCATGACACCACGCCTGGATGAAGTCCTCCTTAGATCCTATGACCACGCAGAAGGACGAAGGGTGAATCGAGGAGATCTGAGCCAGACGGAGGAGACCCCACGACCCCACAAAGTGCTGGAAAGCTGGAAGGGGCGGCTTCGAGGCACTAAAACAAGCAATCAGCGTACACTTCAGACATACTGAAGCCTCCATGAACGAACTTGCAGGAAAGTCAAGGCAGATCCGCGATCCCTCTCGAGACACCGACGATAGATCCACAGAGATCTCCAGGAAGCAGACCTAGGAGGCAGAAGATGAAGCACCACAGAGAGCATCCTTAAAGGAGGGGAAAGGGGCACCACGGCCCAGGAGTGAGGCCTGAACAAGAAGGACAGGAGCAGGAGAACCACCCATCGCACAATAAGAAGATTCCCCAGGGGAAGAGAGCGGCAGATCGGATAGCGGAGACCCCATCGCAGGAGCCAGAGAAGAGGAAGCAAGGAAAGATCCCCGGACCAAGGACACCAGAGACAAAGCAAGCGGCGGAGGAGCGGCGGGGGAGGAAGAAACGGGAGGGTGGATTTTTAAATCTATTTAACACACACACACATGAATCAATCTATGGTTGAGAAACCCTCTATGTTACAATTAGTCATTATAGATCTTGATAGGGGAGGTCAATTGTAGTTAGACACCAACATATCAACGTAATGATAATAAGAAGGAGACTGAACATTGTCCGAAAAGGACCAAATTTACATTTAAGGGTAAACAAAACATCCTTAACATATTAGAAAATTATGAATTATTATACATGACCATTTGATATTATAAAATTTAAAATTTCCCATTTAGGTATGAAATATAAAAAATAATGTTTTTCATGGAAACCAAAACTAGATATTTTTAGACCTTTACAGCAGATACACCTTTAAAATTTTTCATCTTTAAAAGACCAATATAATCATTATATGTAAATAAACACAAGCATATAAATTTTGAAAAAATAACTCAATGATAACATCCATAAAAGATACATTTTCAAAAAGTATCCGGAAATAATTCAAAGAAGGAAACAAAGGGAATAAAATCAAAACATATGTAACCAACTAAAAAATATTAAACCTAATAGACTGATACACAATTAAAAAAATTGAATCAATCCTAATTGAACCCAAAAAAACATATATATTCAAAATTGAATCCATCAGGTCCTATGAAACCCACTAAAAAATGAGTTAGAACAAAACAAATAAAATAAACCAAAATAATATTGATCCAAATTAAATAGATTATAATCAATTTAAATAGAATAAGACCAGATCTATGATACATTTCTTAATAAAACAATATAAACTTAAACTAAATAGATCAAATTGACATGACCCAAATATAACACAACTATGTCGAACCAATTTGACATGAACAAGGCTAACAGAAAGAGAACTAAAATGATTAAAAAAGTATTTATGTGTATTGAATGAATGTGAAATAATATAAACAAAATAAATTATTTCTAAACTCATAAAATTGAATTAAATTGAATTGGGATGAAACAAAAAAACCTCATATTCCATATATTGAACCAACCTAATAAGATTTAACCCATACATGATTCTTCACCATATAAAAGTGTTAAATTATCCTAATAAATGTTCACTTAAACCAAACAAACAAAAAGATAGTTAAATTAATAAAAGATAAATGAAAATGATTAAAAAAAATTAAAGATCAAATCCAACTCGAGTCAATAAAAAGCGTAATAAAACTAATATTAATATAACTCAACCAAATTAATTGATGTTCTTTTATATTTAATTGGATTTTTTATAGTTTTTTTTTTCAATTTCATATATTTCAATAATGTAGGGTTATAGTAATTAATGTCATTTGCAGTAAGAAACATTGAACATCGAAGGTTTTGTTCCTCATGAAATTTTTTTTCTCAAGTAGAAGGAAATAATTGAACTGTTGTCAATGAACATGAAAAAGAAAATATTGTATAACATTTTATTTATATTTGAAAATTTGATATACATTTCACAATTAAATATATTTTTGATATTTTCAATACTACAACTAGGAAGCCGTTGATGTTAAAGAAGCAAAAAAAATTACACCAAATTATCATTTGAGACTTCTATTATGGGAGGATTACCATGGGAGAGTCTGATGTCAACCTAGGAAGAGAATCATACCCATTAGGTATTTCTCCACATGAAGCACCTCTCAAAGCTTTGAGAGTACTGAGCAGCAAAATCCTTGTTCAAAAGTAGATGAGGAAGAAACAATAGTTATAGAGGAGTTTGAAAGAGGTGAAATTGTCTCCAAGAAATTCTTAAATGCTATTGAATATATATCTCCATCATTTCCCTCAGAGACTACTATAGTTTTTTATTCATGTGTGGGAATATTGTTCCCTGTATATGATGCATTATGTTATGGAAATGAGGCTCCTTGCAGTGGTTGAGGTGAGGACACTTCTAGTGATAATGATGACTCTGAAGATGACATTGTTATTGGTTCTTACGACGACGATACTGGTGAGGATGCTTGTGATGCTGGTGATGACTATGAAGATAGTGGAGGTGATGAGGAATATATTGATCCCCTCCATTTTTTGAGTTGATAGTAAAGACACAAACGTCTGGATGTTGTTTCATGACTAAGAATGATCAATTGTGAAGATTTTATATGTATGTTATATTATTGTAAATGGATTGAAAACTATTGAAAAGTACTCGATTGATTAAATGGAAAATATACAATATATGTTCTTCAACAAATGTGAATAATGGTTGGTATTTTTTTTACATTTTGTCTTATTGGTTGTGTGGAGGTGTTAGATGGGCTTGTGGTGCTTCTTGGGAAGTGGAATCCATACCAATGGTTTCCTGAAGCAATCGTATAGATATATACCGTGGTTTCAATAGGAAATGTTGGTATAGCATGGGTTGGGATAAAAAACTATATCCACTATTTTCTCAATGTTGGTATACATGCATACTAACAGTTTAGTGAAAACCATGGGTATTCATAATATTTCATGGCCTAAACAAACAGTTTCAACAAAGATCCTTGGTATAACCCTATAACAACCATTTAACACCCCATTGTTCATAGAACTGTCTTGATAGCCTATACTAATGGTTCTATGACCTATACCGACTATTAAACCCATTGGTATAGGGTACTTTTCCTGCAGTAATAGCTACTTCATGGTGATGTTGGAGAACATTGTGTTGGTTTTCTTCTTTTCCCTCAGAGTTGTTACTTTGATTCTACTGATATAAAAAATGAGGCTTTCTTTTTCAATAATAATAATAACAATAACAATTCTAATTATTGATATATGTATTGTATTGATTGTATATAAAAAATATATTTAACTATTAACCATTGGAGTTACTAATAATAAATAAAAATATAATTATTTAAATAGATTTATAAAAAATTAAAAATGAATAAATTACTATCATTATTGAATATGTTACAAATATAATAAATAAATAAATATTAAAAATGAATAAATTATAGAAAATCTTAAAAATGGAGAAATATGACAAAGGAATAAATAATATTAATTGAATAAATATACCTACAAATTACATACATACACATACACACATACATATGCATAGACATACACTTACACATATATACACATGCACATGCACAAACACATAGACATACACATACATATGAATACAAGCATATACACATAGATACACATACCCACATGCACACACACACACACACATACACAGACACATACACAGACACATACACATACACATAAAACACACGTACACATACACATACACACACACATACACATACACATACACATACACATACACATACACATACACATACACATACACATACACATACAGATACACATACACGTACACGTACACATACACATACACGTACACGTACACGTACACGCACGCATACATGTACACATGAACGTACACCTACACATACACATCCATATACACCTACACCTACATGTACACATACACATACACATACACATACACATACACATACACATACACATACACATACACATACACATACACATACACATACACATAAACATACACATACACATACACATACACATACACATACACATACACATACACATAGACATACACATACAAATACAAATACACATACACATACACATAAACATACACATACACATACACATACACAAACACAAACACATACACATACACATACACATACACAGACACATACACAGACACATACACATACACATACACAGACACATACACAGACACATACACAGACACATACACATACACATACACATACACATACATAGACATAGATATTTAGACACACACATTCACATACACACACATAGACACAAACACACACACATACAAATACACACACACACACACACACCTACGCACACATACACAAACACAGAAAGACACATACACAATACCAATACACATAAAAATACACATACCCATACACATACAAATACAAATACACATACAAATACCCATACACATACACGTACACATACACAGAAACATACACATACACATACATGTACACAAATACATAAACATACACATACACATACACATACGCATACCCATACACATACACATACTCATACACATACACATACACATACACATACACAGACACATACACATACACATACACATACACATACACATACACATACGCATACACAGACACATACACATACACATACACATACAGATACAAAGACACATACACATACACATACCCAGACACATACACATACACAGACACAGACACATACACATACACATACCAACACACATACACATACACATACACATACACACACAAACACAAACACATACACAAACAAATACAGATACACAAACACATACACATCCCATAAACAAACACAGACATAAACACAACACATACACATACACATACACATACACATACACATACACACACACACACACATACACACACGCATACACATACACATACACATACACATACACATACACATACAGATACACATACACATACAAATACACATACACATACACACACAGACACGTACACATCCATATGCACATACATAAACAAAAACACATACACATACAGATACACATACAAATACTGATACATATCCCCATACACATACACATACACATACACATACACATACAAATATACATACCCATACACATACACATACACATACACATACACGTACACATACACATACACATACACATACACATACACATACAAATACACATCCACATGCACATACACATACACATACACATACACATACATGTACAAATACACGTACACATACACTCACACATACACCCACACATACACGTACACATACACATACACATACACGTACGCATACACGTACACGTACCCATACACGTACACATACAGGTACCCATACACATACACATACACGTACACATACACTTACACGTACACCTACACCTAAACATACACATACACATGCTCCTACACATACACTGACATTTACACATACACATACACATACACAAACACATACTAATATACCTACACATACACATACACATACACATAAAAATACACATACCCATACACATACACATACACGTACACATACACATACACATACACATACACATACACATACACATACCCATAAACATACAGATACACGTACACCTACACATACACAGACACATAGACATAAACATACACATACATATACACATACACCTACACTTACACATACACATAGTAATACAAATACTCATACTCATACACATACACATGAAAAGTATTTATATTTATATACAACAATGACCTTTAGCGATGGGCTAACTGTGACCGCCTAAAGAAGTTGAATGGTGGTCAAAATAAGAAACCTTTTTGAAATATAATATAACATTAAAATTCAAATAATCTATCACAAGTATTAATAACTAAATTCTTAATTTGATATGAGTTATGATATTAATTGTCAAATATTATTTTTCAAATTAGAACATCTTTTTTGTTGTATATGCATTTGAAAAACAATCTATGTGCATTTTTTTGAATATCTATTTGGTATTTATATGGTTATTCGATTTTAAATTTTGATATTTTTTTGAAATATGTTACCAGTTATTAAATATATATCATGTCTCATAAAGAAAATATTTGGGAATTACTTAAATTTTATCATGTATTATAAAACTTTAAAATTATAAGTAATTTTATTTTCGATAAGTGACATTTATAAAATAACTTTTTTTAAATATAAAAAAATTCTTAATTGGTATAGAACTGGTTGATCTTTTAAAACGATCTCTTTTGAGTATAATTCATTTTATATTGGTTGGAGTTGTTATTATTTGTATCTCTTGTATATCATTATAGTTATTACAATAGATATATCAAAATGATGAAATGAAAATATATTTTTATTATTTTAAAATAATATTCAGTTCTTAACAAATTATAATTAATGTTCTTGTCTAATTGGTTGGATTGGATTGATGTTATACACCTTCACAAATTGAGGTAGGTGATATATTCTTTTATCAGTTCTAATTAAGAATTCATAAAAACATACCTTTATTTGTATATTATTATAAAAACATTAAAGGTGATAATAGTGGTGATTTTGTGTAATAATAAAGGCCTAATATGTGGTATTGAAATTAAAATTTTCTCATATAACTTGTCATATAATTTTCTAATACATTTAATTATATATAAATATTATTTTTTACACATCGTTCATAGTTCATTATGACTTTATCTCGAGCCCCCTGTTTCTGAGGTGATGGCTATTTTATTTGGAATACTGATTTAGACTTCCCATGGGTGGATGGGAATTATCATAGAATCATATTATTCTGTTATTATTAATAAATTTGGTGGTATAAAGGGGAGTGGGCCAATACTTGGATCTATGCTAGATAGAATTTTGAATTTGGCATCCTATATCATATCTTGTCAGTTCTATTTTATAAAAAGAGAAGGTAATTTTGTTTCACACTATCAAGAATAATTGAGGGATTTATAGAATTCCTTTTTATGGTAGTCAAATTTTCTTCCTGAGCATTCTAATACTGATTCTGGTGATTAATAAAATTTCATTCTTTATTTTTCAAAAAAATATAAAAAATTATCATTTTTGTAACTTTTTTTTAAACTATTATCAAATAACCCTTGAAAAAATATTCAGTATTGAATGTGTGTAGGTGTAAAAAAATGAAAAACAATGTTATTTCCCCCTTTATATCTTATCAAAAATTAATATTAATTATGTGCATTGTGTGAGATAATTTTTTAATATATGTCGTATATATATAATATTTTTATAGTTTTTCATGAAATTTTCCATAGTCAATGTGTGAGATAAATTTAATATATTTTAAAAAAATGTTATATTAAAATTTTAAAATTTTATGATGAAATTCAGTATGATAAAACTTATAAAATTTATTAATATAGTATAAATATCACAAAAAATACAAGAGCCCACAGGAACACAAAGTGATTATTTGTTTCCCATTAATTTATTTTAACAAAAATTAGTTTTTTATGGGAGTGAAAAAGTTATTTTAAAATGATGTTTTTTACTATTGAATTTTACAAAAATAATAATATTAACTATATAAAATTTTAAAAAAATTATTCGACATATATTAATATATATATATATATATATTTTATTATTTTCTGTGAAAATTTATCATGTTATGTTACAATGATAAATTTAATTTATTGATAAGTTCTTGTAAAGGTTTTTGTGTACCTCAAACATAAATTTTAACATAATAATTTTTGTATTAAATATGATTATATTTATTTTTTGGTATGTAAATTTGATGAGAGAAAAGGGGATATTCTATGTTTAGAAACGAATTAAACATTCACCCATTTACATTTTTAATTTGAAATTTCAATTTTTTCCATTGAATTAAAAATATTTTCTTATATATCATTGGTAAAAAAATTAAATTTTAATTTTAATTTTTAGACATCACTTTTAAAAGTGAAAGATTCAATGATTTTAAAAAATATATGAAATCTTTAAAAACTAGAACAAATTAAAGAATATAACAATGAAATTTTTTTTAAAAAAAATCCAAATACATTAATTACATAAATTATTAGTGAAATTGTTAATGTGGGTAAACATTAAACATTCTAACACAATTTAAATAATCATATAAAAACAATTTGAAGTAAATTACATTTCAAATAAAAAATAAGATTAATTTTTCATTAAACTATTAATGAATTAATTAAAGGCATGAAATATATTTTTTAAATGAAAAGGAAAAAATCTAAAATTCTAAAACACCCAATTTAATTAATATTTACATAATTATATATCTTTGAAGTAATTAATTTTAAGAATCTAAAAAATTGAATTAGAAAAAAATGATAAAAAGTGGTAACTTTTTAGGAGAATTTCTTTCTAGAAATATATGATGTAAAGATCTTAATTTTAATATTTCCATTTTATTGTGAAATAACATTGTTTAATATTCATTCAAACATTAAACTCTTTTTAATGAATGCATTAATATTTCTAAAGTTCCTAAAATAAATTATGGGAAAAAATTATTGATAATATTGATATATTTCAATAATAAAAAAATGTTTTTGATGTTTTAATTATTTTATGAGCTGATCAAAAAATAAATTTTAAATTTTTTTATATTTAACTATACATAAATGGGGGTAAAATAGTTATTAATTATTATACATAAATATTTTCTTTATATGATTAATTTTTTTGACTTGAATAAAATTTATTTGATCAATTTGAATTGTATATTTAGATTATCTGATATCCATTCAATATATATTCTTTATAGTGACCAGAATTAGTTTCCATACAATCCCCACTATGTTTTTTTGTTTTCATTTTTTAATTATTTCCAACCGACATATAATATCTGTGGCTAGAGACTCCCAAAACACTCTCTTCCATCTCTCTCTTTCCAAGATTCTACTATCCATTAACATCAATGACCAGAAAAATGATTTTATTCTCCTCTACCATCGTGGAGTTCAAGAATACCTCTTTTTACCACCCCTCCACAACCATCAATTCCATGTTGAGAAAATTATAAAAGTATAATGACATTTAAAAAATGTAAGATATACTACCTAATATCGGTAAATGTTTTTCAATGTTTTGGATGTTACAATACCCACTTGCAAGAGAACACACCACCGTTCTAGTGACCAATGACATTTCATGCATGATTTTGATAGGTACTTAGGAACTCCACAACAGAAGAACATATGTTCCAAGACATCAGTAAATATCTGATGTTGAAAAGGATTTCATTATGTATTTATCAATCATTGATTTTTTTCAGTTATCCAATAGTCGATTCCACCATTTTTTATTATTACGAATGAAATAATATACTCTATTGTTTTTAAAAAAATTCTCTTCCAATTTTTACAGAATTGAAATTCTATGGAGGGGGAATCCATGAGAGGGATGATCATGTTAACTTCCTCAGGCTACTAAATTTGGAAGTATCAAATGGAATATCTTCATAATTATAAGGAACTCCATTTTTTCATTGAAAATAATAGAATAAACCCCGATTCCACTTGGGAAGTATAGTGGAAGAAGTTAAATAAGAAGAAGATCAATCAAATCTGCTAACAGATCGATCACAACATCTACCAGCATATTTCTCCAGATAATCCTATATAAAATATTTGGAAAAAGTTAGGGAGTATGTACCAATAAAATATAAACTAAAGAAAATTATACTAATTAATTGGTTGAAGAATCTTCCATAACATGTGGATGCTCTATATTTAAACACACTAGAAAGTACCAAATCTTGGTGAATTATTTAATAGATTCAGGTATGAATATGACTGATGATGATCAGAAGAAAATTATACTTTTCACACTTCCTGATAGTCAGTATAAAATTTTCAACTACCTAAACAACTTTTCAGCCGTAAGAAAACATAACATGGAAATAGTAAATAATGAACTATTCAATGAGGAGGTCCGAATGATGTACATAAGTTACAAACATATGTAATCACTCATCCTACAGAATAAAGAGATATAATAAGGATGTGTTCAATGGGTAGAAAGTATAGTTTGAATAAATTTTATATTAAGGTCAACAAATGGAAGGATACCAGTAAAATTGTTTTACCATTGTGACATGGTGGAACATGTCAATGAGAACTATAAATAGTTATTATAAGCAAAGGGAAAACCTAGAAACAAAAAAAGAAGAAATGGATACAAGAAAGTGACAATATATATGTAAATAATGATTTTCAACAATGATAAATAATATAATTTCATTCACACATCATTCCAGGACACAGAATTGGTACCCAATACCAAAACATCATTCAATGTCACTCCATATTGTGAGTATTCCCACCTTATCAAACTAGTTATTATAATTCCATCAATATAGGGGATAAATGTATATAAATTATTATTGGCATGGTTAATATCAATGTCAAGATGAATATTGGATAAAAAATCACCATTAAGGATGTTAGACAAGTTCCAAGAATTTTTATCAACCTATTATAAAGAATTTGCTTTAATCGAGAAAGCTATGAAAACATCTTAAAAACTAGAGTAGCCAAGATGAAAGAGGATCCATTATAATTTAGTATAGATATATATGTTTCATAATGTAAAAAATTATGTGAAGATATTTGATGATATCCTCAACATGGTGGGAGGATGGAATTCAACCAACCTATGGCATATGAGACTCGACCATATTAGTAAAAGACATTAATCTACCCCATTGAAGAAAATTTACATTAGAGTTAATAAATATGCATCAATATATATTTTTAAAAACTGATTTTATAGGAAACAAAAGAGAGACTCATTCAATAATGCTTCATCAAGGAGATCATATTTGATGGATTTGGTGTACTATGATATATGTGATCCCATGATGGTAGAATCATTGAGTGGTAAAAAAATATTTTATATCCATTAATGATGATGTATTGGAAATTGGGTTCATGTTATTATTTCAAATGTTGGAAATATTATTAAAATAAATCATGTCATTCCATACCATGGTGGAGCATGAATAAATAAGGAAGTCGTAGTGTGTTCATTTAGACAATAGTGGATAATACAAAACCAAATAAATTGATGATTATTACAGGAGTCAGGGAATATGATATGAAAGATGGTCCCACACACTCTATAACAGAAATGAGTTACATGAAGGATGAAAAAACCATCATGGAGACATTCAAGAGCATGCGGAGTTTGGTTAAGCTGCCTAGAACATTCTGAGGAGAAGCTGTTTAGGTTTCATGCCACCTCACAAACATATCATCATTTATCCTACTGAATTTAAATATTCAATCGTATATATGGTATATTAATGATCACAATTACACTTATTTAGTATTATTTATATATATAGAATCTAAAAAAGTGTCCAAATAGATCATGAAAAATCTAGAAAATATATATACTCCATGAAAATTCATTGGTTATATAAATGAGGAGTTAAAATGCTTTTTTTGGTAATGAAGATGATAAAGGTGAGAAAAAGAAGATATGTCTTGTTCTATAATTACTATATGGTTGAGGAAATTCAAAATCCATTAATTTAGTTGTGGAAAATATTGAGGAATCAATTCTTGATCCAACACCTGTACTAGCACCACCTGTCAATGAAGAAGATGAGGTATAAGAAAAATCATCAATAATGGACCAGAAAGTAGTAGAGGATGATATTGAGAAGAGGGAGACCCAATCCTATACACAAGAATTTTAATATACATTAAACGAGATATGAAATGTTATTCCACCTGCAAAAAATTATAACAGGTTCGATGTCCCTCAAGAAGAAGGATTCCTTAAAAAACTTTGGAGTTTGTGTATGTGTTGCTGAATGATTAGGGGATCCAGAATGATATCAAGAATAATATAAAAATTCTTTATCATTAGATAAATTAGGTGATATATAAAAAAATAAAGAGACTTGTGATGATACACCTGAATGGGAGCTAGAGAGATTTTTTTTGATAAATGTGGTTGATTGAGGGAAACTATACCTTTGTAAACGTTTTAGGGGATTGTAGCTATAAGGGGAAAATTAATCGATTTGTCAAACTAAGCACCATACTATTTAAATATGGCTCACAAGACTCACCTACCATGGACATACATCTTGGAAACTATATATTTTATATATGAAACTACAATTCATTTGGTTCCCATGTGAGTTATCAAAGGTGTAGATGGATTCCATGTTTTATTTCCTTGGTAATTGTGATATTAGTGGGAGTCCTTTAAAAGATTACACATACCACCATGAATATAAAATTAAGACATATAGAGCCTTAAATGATCAATAATTTGAGCTAGATATATACTTGTTTGTAGTCTATCTTAGCTAATATATCTCATTTCATCTGAAAGAGTCCTAGGTTCTCTATTTGTAGAGACATAGATGTTGGGAGAGGGATTCAGATATACTCATTTATTCTTTCATAAATAAATCATTTTACACCCATTCATCTATCCTTGTGATTAGTGAAACACAATGAATGGGAGGATATTTTTTCCTTCCCACCCATCTAACATTCCCCCACCATCTAACATAAATTTACATATGAAATTTATACTATAAATATCTTTTATATACATACATTTAAAACTTATAGTGAAACCACACATACATAAATGGAAATATACATAAAATTTTATTATAACTAAATATTTATAGGTAATTTTTAATTCAAATTTCCATGGGGGATTTTTAGTTCTAATTTTCTTATAAAATTATTATAAAAATATGTTAATATATAAAAATATTAAATTTTCATTGTAAATTTTACTATATTTTTATAAAATTTTCTACCATAATTTTTACATAAAATTTGATGATAAGTTTAAACATAGTTTTCATAATGATTATAATTTAAATTTGATTACAAAATTTTGAAAATAAATTTTTGTTTATGTTTTCAATATAAATAAATTAACACATACCTAAATATTGTGTTTTTTCACTAAAAAGTTTAACTAAAAATTCCATAGAAGAATTTAGAAGGAATATTTTCACTATAAATTTATAATTATCTAATTTAATTTTTATATAAGATTTAATTTCCAATGGAAATTCCAAAAATTCAAATATAAATTTCTAATGAAAGTTTTCAATGAAAATTTAATATGAATAATTATTAATATCATTGGAATATAATTACCAAAATTAAAATAATTATATCAATATATATTAGTATATGTATATGCATATAATAAAACTAAATTCATAATTTTTTATTTTAGGATCCACTAGTTGCTAAATCCCAGGCTATATACAAGGGTTTGAGGTTCTCCATCGAAATATGATGGCAATATATTATTTAGGAATAATATTGAACACCATTTTTAACGCATTAAATGTTCTGTATAAGGGATTAATATATTTTGGATTACTGGTTATGATGATTCGTTCCATTTCCCACCTTTTCTCGACATGCAAGTCATCTTTCATCAAAAGAGAATAAAATGAGGTAGTTCATTTACTAGTGACCCAGTGTCACACTAGTGAATAACATTTTTTGTTTGCGTGTGTTTAATCTTGGTTAAGTTATCATATAATTATTTATCATTAATCATATAATTAAAAAATCATTTTTGTTTGTAAAAAAACATTAATCTTAAATTTGAATAGGAATTTTGAAATTTTGTGTAGAAACAAATACACGGTATTTTTAATAAAATTTTATAATAAAAATTTGAAAAATATATTTTACTACCCTAATTATAAATTAAATACATTGTTAAATATTTATAAAAAATATATTAATAAAAAAATAAACAATGTAACCTTGTAATAAAAATTTGTAATGAAACATTCTAATGTAAATATCAAATGAAAACATCAATAAGAAATTTAGAGTTTAAAATTCAACAAATTTAAATATACTATTGAATAAATAAAAAAATTAAATTTTTAATAGGAATATACTTTTAAAATTTTAATTATATACATTTAGCATATATTTCCACAATAAATGTTTAGCTCAAATTTAAAAAAATATTTCAAATGAAAATTTCTACTAATTTTTTTTTACAATTACGAAAAAATGTGATTAAAAATAATTCGAAAATAAAAACAAGATTCAATTTTCATTTCAATATATGTTAATACCTAAATATAAAATTTAAATTTTCACTAGAAATTTACATTGATATTTTAAACTAAAAATGTTTTGTGTTAATCTAAACTGGAAACTTGTTGTCCAAATTTATAATCAAATTTCTAGTGGAAATCATCAATTTTAAATTTTCATTATACATTTTCATTTAAAATTCACTGTAAATATTTTCACAAAAATTTCAAAGAAAAATTCAATGTAACTTGTATAATATCAATAAAAACTAGAAAAACACAAAAATATAGTAATAAATAATCACAGTAATATCAAATTATAAATTTCATGTGTAAATTCATAGTGGAATGTTTTAGTACATATATACAAAATCTATTAAATGTTTCATTGTAATTTTTTGTGTTACATTTAAAATATAATCCTCCACTAATATACATCTATACTAAATAACTTCAACAAAAATTTATACTATAGAATTTGAATAAAAATATATTTACACACACATATATATATATAGATAATATAAATATAGAATGTCATTTTAAAAGGTAAATTTAAACCAGAGTGTCACTCAATTTCATTTGAAATTATCAATTAACATTTTTAGTGAAAATTTATAGTAACATTGAAAATTAATACTCAAATTAAAATATATGAATCTAAAAATATACTAATATAAGTATATTCAAGTAAATATATAAATTTTATATTTTTACAGAAATCTTACATTTTTTGATATACATTTACACTCAAAATTTTAACATAAATTTAACCCTTGATATTTGAACAATTCATTTTACTGATTTAATTATTAAATAACTAGAAATATAAATTTCATGTGAAAATATATAAATACCAAAATACATAATTTAAATTTCTACTGTAAGTTTTTAATCAAATGTTTTGCTAGAAATTACCAATGTAAATTTCTACATGAAATTTAGAATTATTATTTCCAAAGAGATTATAATATGAAAATATAATATTACTTAAAAAATCAATATATGCTTTCCCAAAGAATTTTCATTGAAAATTTGAACTAAAATGTTTCGGTGAACATTTCTACCGGAAAATTATAGTTAAATTTTCCACTAAAATTTTCAATACCAATTTTCCATATATATTTTGAAGAAATCATATATTTTATAATACAAATATAAAATATTTTTCTAGAGGAAGATTATAGTGAAAATTTTTAGTGTATATTTACAGTTCATTTTGAACTAGTGTATTCATACTTGCATGCATGCATGTACACAAATACAGACACCATTACTCTTTTTTGTCAATTTAAATAACTTATATAAATATATATTTTCCCAAAGGAAATATAAAGAGTTAATTTCTTTAAAATAATATAAAAATATATATATGATTTTATTTGAAAAAAATAATAAAAATTATATTTTTTAAACTATGTAAATATATAATTTTGGATCAATAAAAATGGTAATTTAATAATAATTTTTATTATAATTATAATATATACATTAGAAACGAAAATATGTTATATAGGTTTAACTTAAAATATAATAAAAATTAAACATAAATATATCAAACCATAATTATTGTACATGTATAAAAAATCATGAAAATATAAAACGTTTAAAATATGAAACATCACCAAATGTGTTGGAGTTCTATTTGGGCACACCCATTGTATAAGCTATATCAGGATCACCTGTTGTATAAGAAATATTTGAATCACCCATCACATAGGTTATATCTGGATTACCCATTATCTTCTATAATATCAATGGGAAATATCATGAATAATTAATTTTTATGATTTTGTATTTTATCACAAAACCCTTGAATACTATTTTTCACAGAAAGGAAAAACTTTTTCGTTTATTGAAATACCCTTTCCATTAAAAACCCATTTTCAAAACTAAAATACCAAAAATTATATGGACCTAGCCTAAAAAAATTACACAATCATGAAATTCAGTCAAGAACATACATTACTTAACATTGAGTATCTTTTTAAATTTATATATTTATTAAATTAAGACATAATACATACATAACATCCCATATTTATACAGAGTGGATACTAGTAAAACAATATATATTTCTTCTAAAATAAAAATAATTAAAAAAACAAGATTTCTCTAAAAAAACATGATGACATCCATCATTACCTCTTTCCTTCTCTTACTCATCCTTATAACCAACGATGCATAAAAAGATATTGGGATGGGAAAAAATCTCATTAAGGGATATTAATAATGAAATATTTAGTCATGTGATAACCTAAAAACTATTGAAACACATTTCATAAAAACTCATTAGCCTGCATAGAAAACTCATTTAGTTCCCATGGGGTGTTTTAACCATATCACTGTTACAATATCCATTACAAATGGAATAACCATTTGGTCAAATTCCATCTCCAGAGTACCCAATTCTTTGAAGATCTATAGTGGGGCTCATCGATAATATCTTGATTTATAATTGGATCAACCCAACACATCATGAGCTATAATGGGTATAAAATAATTAAATGTCGAGATATAATAAGATATAACCAACATAAATAATTTCCATGGAAAATATCATGAATACAACACTTTATAGCTCAATTATACCCATGAGAAAATCACATTCAAATATCAAAATACCCATTTTCCGAAAAAAATAACTTTTTAAAAAAAAATTACAAACTGAGCACATAATAATGAAGTTATATACTTAAAAAAATCAACAGAAACTTATAAAAGAATCATTACTGTAATAAATAATCATAAAAACATGATAAAACACACATACCCTATAAAACAATCTTTTGCTGAATTTTTTAAAAGAGACATTTACAAGTATTTTGATAGGAGAGTCCCTTACATTACACATGAAAAGGATCCATTTAAAAAACATAGAATATAAATTAAAACCCTCACACTCGGACTTCCCATATGGTTTGATTTTAATTTCAATTTTAATTTTATAAGTTCATCTACTCTTTTTATAATTATGAAGTTGGAAAGCATTATTAGCCTTACATGTGGTGCACTTCTTGTGCTGGTCAGCGAACCTTTGTTTGACAACACTCGACGTGTGGGCAGGGCATGGGCGAAGCCGTGCAGCCCACCCAACGTGAGAGTGGACCTCTTTACTATTACTGTTTAAAGCTAGTTTTTATTTATTTAAATTTAGTTTTTTTATTTTATTTTAGTTTGTTTTATTATTTCCTCTCCCTCACTTCTTCCACCATTCCTCTCTATTTTATTTTATTTTTTTCTTTTCTTTTCTCTTTTATTTTATCTTTACTTTCTTTTTTATTTTATCTCATTTTTTCTCCTTCTCTCCCTCCTTTATCCTTTTCTCCCTTCCTTCTCTTCTCTTTTACACCCCATCTCCCCTTTTTCATTCCTCCTTCATCCATTCCAAGGACCGATTAGCCGACAACCCTCTGTTCGTCGGGCAGCCACCGCAACCTGACTCGCGCTTTCCAGACAGCCGCCACGCCACCCCTTAGTCTTCATTCTGACTGTTTCCATGGTTAGGGGTTTGGATTTAATTTATGTAATTATTTTTGATTTGTTAAATTGTTAATTAATTTATTAAGTTTGTTTAGAAGTTAATCAATTTATTTAAATTCTTTTGTTTAATTGTTAATTAATTTATATTATTATTATTGAATTTGATTAAATGTTAATCAATTATTTTAATTGCTGATGTTTTTTATGGGCCAATGATGTTTTACTGGGTTGGCATTGAGGTTACTTGGTCTACTGTTTTAGGACCTTTTTGATGGATCCGTGTGGTACGACTATTGCGCAGCGGGAGTGTTGCGCAGTATGGCTTTTTCATACCTACTTTGAGGTAGGTGGTTTCACATGATTAGGTTATCTGATCAATTAGTCTGCTGTTTTAATTAAATTAATATGTCATTTATTTAATTCCTGCAATGATTTTTTGATTTTTGTTGTTAGAATTTGGTGTATAATTTAAATTAGTGGCATGTTTAGGTTGTCTTGTTTTCACTATGTTGTGCCATTGGTTTTTGAACCAATGCAGCAGTGGGAATTTGATTCCTATTACAGTCTTAGTGTGCGTTTGCGTGAGTTTTCGCACTAATGATTGTGTTGTTTTATTTTCTTTAAAACTACTAAACCAATTTTTCAAATGTTCGATAAGTTTTAGTTTTGTTCTTTCAATTGTGTATTTTATTAGACTCTGTAGTTCTTTCTGTTTGTGTTATGTTTCTGAGGATCTCTGTTGTGTGTAACACCTTTAATGGTTATTTGTTTATTCATTTATATTGAATGTTTAAGTGTGATGGTTGACTTAGATGGAATCCAAGGTTTATGGTGTTTGACATAGTTGAAGTTCAGGTGTGTTGTGTCTTGAACTTGATTAGTAAGGTGAACATTGAATGTTGTGAACAAAAGGGGAATCTTGGGTACTAGGTTGGCGGACTAGACTAGCGTGCTAGTGATACGGGAATGGCCCAAGCCTAGTTTCACTTATCCAGATTGACGCTTATAACACTAACTAAAACTTGGATGATGACTGGAGACCACTGGGTTATGGAGGTATTTCCCAACTAGTTGATTGTGCATAGGAACATATGATATGTATTCTTTGGTACACCGAGACATGAGGTTCTAGGACCCCACACCACTATAGTCCCTTTAGGGCCTCCCCCACTTTTGTTGCTCCTGTGAGATTATATACTCATCACTGGTTGATTTTGTGACTTCTATGGTGTCAAAAGGTAATAATTCCATTTTAGTACCAAATACCTCTATCCCTTTTTAAAAATTTCCTTCTTTAAAAACTGTTTTAATTAATTTGTTAGGGCATTTATTTATTTTCTATAATTTAAACCTGCAAACTATTTTGGTCACCTAACCTTTACATGTGGAATATTTTCTCTAGTGCCAACCTATTGAGATATTTCTCACACCCTACTTACACCCTTGGGTGTAAGTAGATCTTATTATGTCTGATGGAGGTAAAGGAAAAGGTTTTGAGAGCGGTGGTCTGAGTTGTTAGCTGATTCATTTGACTTGATGTTGGTGGTAAAGTCCGGACAGTGGAATCCCTCCATCAGGTGACATTTACTGACTTGGTTTTTGGTCCCCCCCTTTGGGAGTTAGTTTTGGTTGGGTTGTTGTTGTTTTTGAGACTCACTTTTGTTTTTTAAAGACTTGTTGTTGCAATGTTGTTTTGGAGTTCAGTTTACATGGGGTGTTTCCTGGTTGTTTATATGGGTAAATTGTTCCAAAAAATTCAATTTGATACCCTGGAACTTATGCTAGCCTGTGGGGATCGAGAAGGCCCTTCGGGCCTTGCCGCGGGCCGGGTCGGGCGTCGGGTGGATGGAGACCCGACTTGGTTCGTGACAAAATGGTATCAGATGGGGGTCTAGCTCTTTGTTTATGTTATTTGGGATGAGTCTGGATAGACATGAGTTAGAACTTTCAGGGCTCAGAATTCTGGTTGTGAGTAGGGTGCTTGGCATGCACACCTCGTGACAGACACTGAGTTACCATGGGATGTCAAGATGCATGATTGGGTTCTTTTCTAGGTGGGACGTAAAGGTTGCAGACTGTGTGTGGACACCAGGTGGAAAAGTCGAGTTTTGGCACAATGTTTTTTTTGCAACTTTGGTGTCCCGATGATTATTTATCTTGTTGAATTTTTTCTCTTGTGTTATAAGTTATTGATGGTGTTCTTTTATGACTGCTTCTCCTTGCAGCAAGATGCCTCCCCGAAGAGCTCCCATGCAACAATGGCAGGAAGCCGGAGAGAGTTCTCCCATGCTGCTTGATCAGAGATTGGTAGAGGCCGTGGTCTGAGCAGTTGAGGCTCTAGGACAAGGGGAGACTCCTACCCACGCCCCTATTCCATCTAGAGGGGATCAATCTTGTTCCATGAAGGATAGAGCTCAGGAATTTCTGAAGAATAAACCTCCTTCTTTCCAAGGTATTTCAGAACCTCAGGAGGAAGAGGAATGGATTTAAAAGATAGAATGCATGTTCTAATTCCTTGACACGCCCGAGGAATTTAGGGTAAAGTGTGACACTTTCCAGATAGAGGGTTCTATTCTCAAATTGTGGGAATCAGTGATTCAGGTTGGGAAACATGAGCATGTGAGTTGGAAAGATATCAAAGTTATCTTCAACGAGCTGTATTGTCCATAGATCCTGGCCTACGCTAGATTTTGAGAGTTCATGGATCTTTAAAAAGGGAATTATACAGAGATGGAGTATGAGACCCGCTTCTCTGAGCTAGGGTGGTACGCCCCTGAGAGTGTTTCAAGTGAATACCTGAAAGCTAGAAAGTTTGAGAAGGGTCTTCGACCAAAAATCCACTCTCAGTTTTTCTTATTCAAGATGGGGCCTTAGGCCGTGGTGGTCGATCGTGATTTCATGGTTGATATTGACCAGAGAGGAAAGTTGGGGTTTTCAGGATCAGTGTCAGGTTTTGGAAGCACTAGTTCTTCAGAGAAGAAGAAGAAGCATGATGAGCAGTGGAATAAGAGTGGTGGGAGCTCAGGTCATCCCTCTGGGAAGAATTCATCTGGGGATTCTGATATGAGGTCCTTTGTATGCCATCAGTGTGGAAGGGCAGTGCACATCGGATCACTATGTCCCACCCCTCCTAGGCCTTGCTACTGATGTGGGATCATGAGGCATGTACAACGCTTTTGCTAAGTGACGCACCCTCACCAGAGTGGTACTGGATCTGTGGCTTCCAGGGTAGTATTAGTGTAGTCAGAGCTGACCAGGACATTGGGATCTCGGTTCGGTGGTCGTGGTGGTAGGACCAGATAGTCTTCTAGGCAGAGCCAGATTAGGGAGGAGCCACATGCAAGCGGTCATTCTCAGACAGGAACCAGTCATTTTCATGCTGTGGATTAGGCAGCAACGGGATATGATGTAGGACCTTCGACTGTTCGAGGTACCATTCTGATTTCATTTTCTATAGCTATAGTTTTATTTGATACTGGTGCTTCAGTTTCTTTTATATCTTCCCGCCTTGTGAACTTGTTGATCCTTCCAACCGATCTTTTATCTGTTTCTATGGAGTTAGTAACACCGTTGGGTATGAAAAATGAGCAGGGTCTTAGGTGCCTGTCGTGCGCACTCTCAGTGTCAAGAGTCGAGATGGAGTGGTATTTCATGTCCCTTGATATGGAACTATTTGATGTGATTCTTGGAATGGACTAGATGGTGCGCTTTGAAGCGCATATTGATTGCTATCAGCGCCGAGTTAGATTTATGGAACTAGATGGGAGTCCTAAGTTATTTCATGTGGAATGGTATCCTCAGTCGGGTCACGCAGGACCTACACTCCTTGAGTCGGGGAATATTTCTTATCAGTTGTCATCGCACACACTGAAGGATGGTGGTGGTGTTTATTAGTGCGGGTTACCTTGTGCACTAGATGAGTATCAAAAGGTCTTCCAAGATAATTTTTCAGGCTTACCCCCAGAGCGGGGCGTGGAGTTCTCGATTGAGTTGGCGCCGGGAACACAGCTTATATCTCTTCCCTCATATCGCATGGGCCCCACCAAATTGAGGGAATTAAAGATACATCTGGACGATTTGGAATCCAAAGGATTCATTCACCCGAGCATCTCTCCTTGGGCCGCCCCATTTTTATTCATGAAGAAGACCGATGGAACCCTCCGGTTGTGCGTCGATTACCAGAAATTGAATAAGGTGACCATCAAAAATAAATATCATTTTTCCCAGATTGATGATTTGTTTAACCAAGTATAGGGGGAAAAGTGGTTCTCCAAAATCACCTTGTGCTCGGGATACCACCAGGTCAGGGTAAGAGAATCATACATTCTGAAGACGGCTTTCCGAAGTAGGTATGGTCACTTCGAGTATCTATTCATGCCTTTCGTAATGAGGAATGATCTTATAGTTTTCATGGAACTCATGAATAGGGTGTTCCACCAAAATCTCGACTCCTTTTCCATGGTATTTGTGGATGACATCCTAGTTTATTCTGGATTTGAGGGGGAACATGAGCATCACCTGCGCATTGTTTTGGGAACTTTTGAGACCATCGCCTATATGCCAAAATCTCGAAGTGCACATTTTGGATTAGGGAAGTGATGTTTCTAGGGAATATTGTCCCAGAATAGGGGGTTTTAGTGGATCCTGAGAAGATCAGGGAAATTATGTCGTGGGAGAAGCCAAGGTATGTGTTTAAGATCATGATTTTTCTGGGCCTGGCATGCTATTACAGGTGTTTTACCCAGGAATCCTCATGGCTCACCTCCCCCGTGACTGCAGTCACCCAGAAAGGGTTGAAGTTTGAGTGGATACCATAGTGTCAGGAATCGTTTGAGGAGGTGAAGTGGCAGTTACCATCGCACCTGTGTTGAACTTACCAAAATCTGGAAAGGGCTATCTGTTTTATTGTGATGCTTCAGGTACGGGCCTTGGGTGTGTGCTCATGCAGGATGACCATGTGGTGGCTTATGGTTCTCGCCAGCTCCGACCGCATGAGAAGAATTATCCAAATCATGACTTAGAGTTGGAAGCGGTGATGCATTCTCTGAATAAGTGGTATCACTATCTCTTAGGGGAAATATTTGTTGTCTATTTTGACCATAAGAGCCTGGCCTACATTTTTACATAGAAGGATCTAAATCTGATGCAGTGTTGTTGGATCAAGTACCAGTAGGGTTTTGACATTGAAATTTTCTCTACCCTAGGCAAGGGAAATGTGGTGTTCGACGCTTGGAGTAGGAAGGTACCAGTGTAGGCCTTGAGGAAGCCTAGTGATGAGTGGACTCTGATGGGGATCTTCACCCAGATTCACCTGGAGAGTAGGGAGCACAATGGAGGTAATTTATTGGCTAGCATTCAGTTGACTCCAACTTTTCTGGAGTAGATTCAGTGGGAGAAGCCCGGAGATGAGATATGTCCGCAATCTATGCAGTTTGTTCATGGTGGGTAGACTTCTTCTGATTGTTCTTTGTCTCCCGAGAGGATCTTGTGCTTCAAGGGTCATGTTGTGGTTCCGTTGTCTCTGTGGTAGGTGGTGATGTATGATAGAAACCTGTCTCAGTGGGTTGTCCATCATGGTTCCACCAAGATGGAGCGGGTGAATTAGATTATGGAGGACATGATCTGAGCCTGTGTCTTAGATTTTGGAGGTTCTTGGGACAACCATTTGGGATTGGTGGAGTTTTATTATAATAACAGTGACCAATCATCCATCAGAATGGAACCCTTTGAGAAACTCTATGGCTGGCCTTGTCGGTCTCCATTGTGTTGGGCTGAGGTAGGCGAGACCTCACTCTTGGGACCGAGCCTTGTTCAGAATACATCTGAGAAGGTCATGTTGATTAGGAAGTGGTTTTTGATAGCTCAGAGTCTCCACAAATCTTATAAAGATCAGAGGCGGTGGGATCTTGAGTTTTCAGTGGGAGACATAGTGTTCTTGAAGGTGGCCCCTTGTTTGGGTCACCGCCGCTTGGGGAAGCAGTGGAAGTTGACACCGAGGTATGTTGGGCCTTTCCAGATTACTGAGTGGATTGAGAAGGAGGCTTACAGGTTAGTTTTTCCTTCAAATTTGATGTTGATTCATGATTTATTCCATTCCTCCCAACTAAAAATGTATAATCCCTATCTGTCACATTTGTTGAATTGGGAGGAGTTGGAGATTGAACCAGACTTATCAGTGTTTGAGTGACCAATGCGGGCAGTGGGTTATCAAGAGAATGTGCTTCATGGAAAGTCCATTCCCTTGGTTTGTAATCTCTGGCAACATGGGAATGATGAGAACGAGACTTGGGAGTGGAAGTCGTGGGTTGAGAAAGAGTAACCTTTTCTATTATCTGATCAGGCTTTGAGCTATCTTTCGGAGGGCATAAGTTTTCATGGTGGGGAGAATTGTCGCACCCAGACTACATGTATGGTATGATTTTAATTTTAATATTTATTTTATAATTTCATCTACCCTTCTTATAATTATTTAGTTGGAAAGATCATTAAACCTGATTTGTGGTGTGCTTCTTGTGCTGGTTAGTGAACCTTTGTTTGGCAAAGCTCGACGTGTGGGCAGGGCACGGGTGAAGCCGCGCAACCCTCTCAGTGCTCGAGTGGACCTCTTTACTAATACCGTTTAAAGCCAGTTTTTATTTATTTAAATCTAGTTATTTTATTTTTTTAGTATGTTTTATTATTTCCTCCCCTCACTTCTTCCCCTATTCCTCTCTATTTTATTTAATTTTTTTCTTTTTATTCTATTTTATTTTATCTTTTTATTCTTTTTTATTTTATCTCGTTTATTTCTCATTCTCTTCCTCATTTATCCTTCTATCTCCCTTCTCTTCTTTTCCAGGCCACATCTCCCCTTTTCCCCTCTTCCTTCCTCCATTCCACCGAACCGATTACTCGACATCCCTAGGCTCACCGGGCATCCACCTCAACCCGAATCGTGCTTGCAGGACAGCCATTGTCCCGCCCCTCAGTAATCATTCTGACAATTCCCATGGTTAGGGGTTTGGATTTAATTTGTTTAAATATTTTTTATTTTTTTAATTCATAATTAATTTAGTAGGTTTTTTTAGTTATTAATCAATTTATTTAATTGATTTTGTTTAATTGTTAATTAATTAATTTAATTATTAATTAATTTCTTTAGCTATAAATTAAATTATTTAATTGCTGATGTTTTATATGGACCACTATTGTTTTACTAGGTTGGCATTGAGGTTACTTGTTCTACTGTTTTAGGACCTTTTTGACGGATCTGTGCGGTGCAACCGTTGCGCAGCGGGAGTGTTGCGCTGTATCGCTTTATCGTACCTACTTTGAGGTAGGTGATTTCACATGCTTAGGTTATATAATCAATTAGTCTTATGTTTTAATTAAACAAATATGTATTTTATTTAATTATTGATGTGATTTGTTGCTTTTTGTCGATATAATTTTGTGTCTTATTTTTATTAGTGGCATGTTTATGTTGTCTGGTTTTTACTGTGGTGTGCCTTTGGTTTTTGAACAAATGTAGCAGTTGGAATTCGATTCCTGTTATAGACTTAGTGTGCGTTCGAGTGAGTTTTGGCACTGATGATTGTGTTATTTTATTTTATTTATAACTACTAAAACAATTTTTCAAATGTTTGATAAATTTTAGTTTGGTTCTTGGAATTGTGTAGTTTATTAGAGCATGTTGTTTTTTCCCTTTGTGTTCTATTTCTGAGGATCTCTGTTGTGTGTAACACCTTTAATGGTTATTTTTTTATTAATTTATATTGAATGTGTAAGTGTGATGGTTGACTTGGTTGACATCCCATGTGTATGATGTTTGACTTATTTGACATCCAGGTGTGTTGTGTCTTGACCATGATGAGTAAGGTGAACATTGAACATTGATCACAAAAGGGGAAGCCTGGGTACTAGGTGGGTAGGCTAGACTAGCATGCTAGTGATACAGGATTGGCCTCAGCCCAGTTTCACTTAGATGGATTGACGCTTACAACAATATCTAAACCTTTTATGTTTACTTGAGACCACTAGGTTATGGAGGTGTTTACCAACTAGTGTCTCGTGAATGGGAACAAATGATATGGATTATTTGGTACATCGAGACATGAGGTTCTAGGGCCCCACACTGCTTTAGTCCCTTTAGGGCCTCTCCCACTTTTTTGCTCCTGTGTGATTATATACTCATCACTGTTTGACTGTCTGACTTCAGTGGTATCAACAGGTAAAAGTGTTTTTATTTTCTTTTAGTACCAAAAACCCCGTTCTATTTTTAAAACAGTCCTTCACTAAAAACTGTTTTCATTAATTTGTTAGTGTATTTATTTATTTTCTATAATTTAAACCTGCAAACTGTTTTTTTTTTCACCTAACCTTTACATGTGGAATCTTTTCTATGGTTCCAACCAATTGAGCGATTGCTCACACCCTATTCACACCCTAGGGAGTATGTAGATATGATTATGTCTGATATAGGGAAAGTTAAAGATTTTGAGAGTGGTGCTCTGAGTTGTTAGCTACTTATTCTGACTTGGCTTTGGTGGTGAAGGCTGGACAGTGGAATCCCTCCATCAGGTGATGGTTGCTAACTTGGTTTTTGGTCAACCCTTTGGGAGTTATTTATGGTCGGGTTGTAGTTGTTTTTGAGACTAAATTTTGTTGTTTAAAGACTTGTGGTTGCAATGTTGTTTTTTAGTTCAGTTTACTTGGGGTTATTCCTAGTTGTTTATATGGGTAAATCGTTCCCAAAACTTCAATTTGACACCCGTGCACTTGTTCCAGCCTGTGGGGATCGGGAACGCCCTTCGGGCCTTACCGCAGGTTGGGTCGGGCGTCGGGTTGATGGCGACCTGACTTGGCTCATTAAAAAAACATTAAAACCCGTATAGGTACATTCATAAAAATAATTATGAAGACATGGACATTAAATAGAAAGATTAATAAGAATAACTCTTCACAACATTTAAAACAATGTTTTACTTAAAGAGGCCTTTAACTTAGGCTCTAATTCCTTAAAATTTGTTAAAAATGCTTATATATTGGTTTTAATAGTGTTATGAATATATTAAATCACTAAACCCATGCTTATAATACCTTACATGATCTTCTTATAACATTTTCCACCAATTTATTAACAATATTTTGTTATTTTCATTATTTCAGGAGCATTATTTTCAACATTTCAAAAATTTAATAATTAAATAATAATCCCTAAGGGATAACATTCATATATTAATTTTAATTTAAAAAAATTCATGTGAATTTAAAATTTCCATTATTTTGGTCAAAGGGAAATGAAAAATCATTGTCCACGAAGGCAGTAAATTGATGCACCATAGATGGTGATTTCTTTACTTAAGAATAAAAGGAGAATATGACAGATTTAATAATGTATCTTCCAAAAATATAACAAAGTTATATTATATATATATATAATACCAGAGTATTCGTGAATAATTAGATAAGAGGTGGGGATAAGGTAGAAATGAAATTTAAATTAAAATAAAGAAAAAGGAATATTATATAATGAAAATTCCTCCATAAGAACCTCCTTAAGTCTCTTGGAAGGGGTATTTTTATGAGACCATATGAAATCAAATATGATGATTAATGAGGAGGGGGTAATTTTGTAGAGGTTATATATGAAATAATGCTTAAGGTGATGAAAATATGTGAAGGAGGGATCATACTTTGATAATTGAGGTGAGGGGTAACATAAGAATTACACAAATTATTAAAATATAATAAATTTATTATAGTATTTAAGACTTAAAAAATGAGCCGAAATATTAGGAATTCCCATTTCTAAAGTAATATTATCATTTTTTCCTTGTACATGTTTTTTATTTTAAAATAATTATATAAAATATTTTTTTCATGAAAAATAATTTTTTCAAATTAAAACTATTCACATTCATGATTATAATCACATAAAAACAATTTTTCCAATTATAATTAAATTTCTTATTATATCTTATACATATTATAATTATCTATAGATATTATTAATTAACATAAAATTTCAAATTATATTTATTTTCCATTTTTTAATATCATTATTGGGATTTATTAATTAATTACATATTTAATGCATCATAATTATTCAACCCATTAATGTATATATTTATTACCTAAAAATTAAACAGAAAATTATTTGAGAAGTATAATTTTATTATCTTTTCAAACATTATTATTGTTCAAAAAGCACTTCTAGAAAATATCATATTAAAATGTTATACATATTGAATATTATAGTTTGAAAAAGTAGTATTTATTTTTAATATAATAATTCAAAAGGACTAATTTGATCCTTGGGGGAAAAATATCCCAAATAAACACTTGATAACTCCTTTAAACCCATGAGAAAAAACACATCCACATTTCAAAATACCTTTTATTGGTAAAAATCACTTTTAAAAAAACCGTTTAAATAATAATAATATCATATACATCAAAAATATCTATTAAAACATAGAAACGAATCATTAAAATAATAAATAGTCATGAAAATGGGATAAACTGCTCATTCCATATAAATACCCAATATTTTTTTTGAATTTAAAAAAAGATACATTTAAAAGAATTTTCAAAGTAAAGTCCCTTACATAACACATGAAAAATATCAATTTAAAAAACCTGAAGAGAAATTAAATTATTAATTACCATATAGATAAATTTAAAAGGAGAAATTTGAATACATGGACATAAAATATACTGATTTTGAAGAATAAATTTTAAAACATTTAAAATAATGTTTTAGGTAAAGCATCCCTTACCTCGGGAACTACATCATTAAAATATGTTCAAACCTCTAGTATAATGGTTTTAATAATGTTATTAATATATTAAAGAAAAAAAATTAATTTTATAATACCTTACATTATCTTATTATAACATTTTAGACCCAATTATTAACAATATTTTGTTATTTACCTAGTTTTATGTTCATTATTTTCAACGTTTCCAAGGTCATTTTATTATGGTATTCCTTTTCAAAATGAAATAATAATCTAGAAGTAATAACATATATATATATAGGTCAATTTAAACAAATAATGTTTAACTTAATCTTTCCATGATTTCGGTAAAAGGTAAATGAAAAATCATCATCCACATAAGTGGTGAATTGGCACACCACATATGAATATTTCGTTATTTAATAATTAAAGGAGAAGATGAGATATTTTATGATGCATATTCCATGATCATGAAAAAACTATAAAATATATATGATAAATTAGTTGTCATGAATCCTTGGATAAGAGGTGGGTATAAGGTAGAAATTAGAAAGAATTTAAAAGAGAACAAAAAATGAACCGTCTTTAAAATTCCTCCTTGAGAGCCTCCTTAAGCCCTTGGTATGTGGTATGTTTGGGAGACCAGAAGAACTAGATTGTGGCAAGGGATGGAGAGGAGATAATTTGGTAGAGGCTAGCTAAGAAATAAGTTTTAAGGAGATGAAATGTTGTGCAGGAGGGAGCCTCAATTTATAATTTAGGGGAGGGGTAACATAGGAATTACTCAAATTATTAAAATATAAACAATTTATTATAGGGTTTAAAAATTATAAAATTTCTAAAAATCTTAGTATATCACATTGGAGAAGTTATATTATCATTTTTGTCCTTGTAAATGAATTTTCTTTAAAATACTTTAATATAATATTTTATTAATAGAAAAATAATTTTGGAAAATTGAATACTATTCAGAATCATGATATTAAACAGATTAGAACAATATTTATAAATCGAATTAAAATTTTTATTATATATTATTCATATAATAATTACCAATATAAATCATGAATTTATATAAAATTATAAAATTATAAAATTAAATATATTTTACTATTTTGAAAATTATTAATCTGATTTTTTCATTAAATATTTGTGGCAATATAATTTGTCATGAAATTAATTTAAATATTATGACCTAAAAATTCAAAATAAAAATCTCTGAGAGAGATAAATTTATTATCTTTATTTAGACTAATGTTGTTCAAAAGACCCTTTTAGAAGACATCATATTAAAATTTTATATTTACTGTTCATTATAGTGTGAAAAAGATATCATTATTTCTAAAAAAATAATATAAAGGGACTAATGTGATACATGTGGATCAATGTCATGAAACATCCCCCAGGGCCTATTCCGTGACTACCCTAAGCCTACCTCCCATAAGTCAGAGGCTGGTGACAGAACCACATAGGCATATCTCAAAAAAGGGAGGCATTTTCCTAAGTATGTGTACACATGGTCACAAATCCAAGCCACAGATACCTGAAGGTGGAAGACAACAAGTACAAAAACAAATCTTACGACAATAGAAACTCAAGGTAAATGTGGCCAAAATAAAAGCACAACTAAAAAAATTAAAACTCTCTGTAAATCCTCCACAGAGAACCCTACCTAACGGGTATGTAAAAAAATATCTATCTGAAGCTGCAGAAGCACATCTCGTATGATAGGTCACTCTCAACACCACCTAACCCCAGTCCACCAAGGACTATATCAAATCATCAATTGTCTGCACAAGACATGGCGCATGCAGTTCAAGCCCGTACATGGGTGTGTATTGAAATTATTAGGAGGGACACCAAACCACAATGGTATTTCACAAAGAAATACTCAAACAAGACTGCCAAAGAGGTACACAAAGTGTATGATCTAAAAAGTATAGTCAAGAGTTTCACTAGAGTCATCTCACATAGGTATACATCTAAAGTGTAAAAAGCAATACTATCAGTCGTAAATAATGAACACCTTGTTTTTTTGAGACACTCATCCTCGATGAGTCACATAGGCCTGATGGGTCACCTAGACCTGCTCATCACTTAGACCTTATGGGTCACCTAAACATACTCGTCACTTAGGCCAGGTGGGTCACCTATACCCACTCATAATAGTCTTATAATCATAGATAGCTGTGGGATTTCTCTCATAATTTTCTTGATTCTAGGAGAATCTACACCTCAATCCACAGACTATATCTCGACGTCCTTAAAAACCTACATCGAGTATATCAAAAGGATTGCCTCGTTTAAAGGGTCCCAATGTTTCAAATGGCTCATCAATCGAATGTACGATTTAGATGATATGAGTCTTTTGTGAAAAGGGGTAACTAGGGTTCAGGTCAGTTATAACTCGGCCTGCTAGAGAGGGCTCTTTTGTTCTATCTGGAATGCAGTGGTAACCACTTCTCCGAACAAACCCCTTGCTGTCGCTGGGTACTACCATTGTGGTCAAGCTACATCATAGATCTCTAGAAATATGACGTGGATCACTACCAGGTCTGTTGAAGCCCGTTGTTGGCCTCTTGTCGGCGGACCCTATCCGTTGCTGGCCTTCGAGTCGGTGGTCCTTTCCATTGCTAAAACCTTCGTTCACTAGGACCTTCCATCACTGCCATGACCTTCCAAGTTGCGACCCTCTTCCACCATCGGCTCCCACGTCATTAGTCAATCACCTGGCACCACCCTCTCTTACAACCTCCTACCACGGGTTGACCTACCACTAAGTTCCCTCTCAGACTATGGGTTGTCTTCATCACCTGCCGTTGAGCTAGCATCTTGGATCGTCACCCCATGAATAACATGAAACACAGAACTCCCAAAACGGATGGATCTATGCCTTTTTCGTGTTGGCCCTGATCCATCCAAGTTAGAATTTGAAATCAGGGGGTGGGAGAATAACATCTCTTAGAATGTATTCGATAAAAACATGGTTAAGCATAATTTAAAACCCTAAAATTAAAACCATAACTAATATGTCATATATCCTTGTGTCAATATGTTCGTGGGTTGAACTGATATCACCACTCAAATCAAAGAACAGAGAAAGAAAAAATTCACTTAGTATTAAATCCCTTCCACAAGGTCTACATAATTCATTGGTGATGAACAAATTTGCATCACCATCGTTCGTTGATCCCAGATCATTGGTGTTTGATCATAAATTTGTGATTTGTGATACATCAGTGTCGATCTCCACATGCCGTTCTCCGCTGAGAGGATTCGAAAAAGGCTATTATTTTCAAGAGATTCTATGAAATTTGTCTGAGATTTTCAATCTGATTATATATCAAGGTCAATCTGTTAAATGAAGAAATGAATTCCAGCATCTTCGTTTCACTGTGATGAATTTTTGAAACAATTTTTCATTTATGAAAGGAAACAAATGTTGTGTCTTGTAATCACAATATCGATGGGGAACATTAAAAGAAATAAAATAAAATTTTTCCGATAATTATTTTATTATCTTTTAAAACATCCAAAATTTTACTTTTACCCTCGACCTACACCAGTTGAGGTTGGGAGTTGCCTAAGGAAAAGACCCCCTTATGAGCTCAACGTTACACTCATAATTCCAATCCAAGTTACCATTTATGAGTTATAGGATTTGAAAAAAAATAATCTTTATTTAATTATTTTATTTACGGTTATGTCCCAAAAACTAATTTCCATAGTTGACATGTGCCTGCCAATGTTAGGATCGACCTAAGGATAAAACCCCATTTGGAAATTAGTGGTGGTCTAATATGTTCAATCCGAGTCATCGTTCACGAGTTATAAGGATTTGAAAATAAAATAACTTTATTTACAGTTATAAAATTTTTAGGTTTTACCACTGGAGGCCCATGTCGAATAAATTTAAGTCGCACCAATGGTAAAACATCCGTCCTAAACACAACAATGGAATCATAGTTCTGATCTTGAAAACCATTTAAGAGTCCTTATACTTTTTCTGAAAAACCGCTCATACATGCTATTTAAAATCTTATCATTTTTTGACTAGTGATTTTTGGCACACTAGGACTTGGAGTTGCACTCCATCTTAGTTCCTCATCATGGAATATTCAGAGAAATTTTCTACAAATAAAACTGATAATATATGAGTCATTACATTCTCCCTTCCATAAGGCTTTATGTCCCCAAAATCCAAACCAATGGATTCCCAAATAGATTACGGTATGAGCACGAACTTTAGCCTACCACTCCAACATACTCTCCTAGCGATTTATATACTAACACTGAAGGCGCACTAGATGAATCGATCACACATGGAGGGTCCTCTCATGCAGATCCTCGATCTCCACATAAAATTCCGCAAAATTCTCATTGTTTTCAGCGTCCAACATTCCCCATTCAATAACATCTCATGGTTCATGTACGTATCTCCTCATATAGGATATGTGGAAGACATCATACACCAACTCTAAAGGAAGAGGTAGAGACAATATTTATGCCACCTCCCCAACTCTATGCATTATTAGAAAAGGTCTTATGAACCTCAGAGATAACTTTCTACACTAGCCAAATCTTCGTATCCCATATGGAGGAGATACCCAAACGAACACATGGTATCCCTCCTCAAACTCCAAGGTTATTTGTCACCTACAAGTATAAGACATCAAGAAGCTCTATGTAGTCTTCATATGCTCCTTGATGATCCGCACCTTCTTTATAGTTGCGAACTCCAACTCCGGGCCCATGAGCATGAATTCTCTGGGGTTAGTCCAACAAAGTGGGAACTTTTAGGGTCACCCATACAAGGCCTTCAATGGTTCCATGCCGATGGTGGTGTGGTAGTTATTGTTGTACATAAACTCTACTAGAGGAAGGTGATCCTACCAACTAAGACCAAAATTGAGGATGAAAGCACATAACATGTACTCTTTGACATGAATGGCCCTCTTTGCCTGGCCATCTGTCTAATGGGGGAAAGTTGTGCTCAAGAGAAGCTAATTTCCCAAAGCCCCCTACAATGCCTTCCACAAATGGGATGTAAAGCATTCTTCTCGATCTAAGACTATCGTCAATGGGACTCCATAGAGTCAACTATATCTTTTATACAGAGGCATCCCAAGATCTCTATGGGACTCTGTTCCAAAAAAATATAAGAAGTGAATGACATTGTGAGTTGGTTAAAAATCACCCAGATGATATCGTCCCCCTAGACATAGGTGATAAACCTGTCATGATGTCCATCTATATACATTCCCACTCCCTTATTGGCACCTCATGGAAGAAAAGAGCAACCCACTTCCAAGAATAGGGGCTCAACATAGTGTGTTGAAAAACCACGATACTGATTAAATAAGAACTCACCTTTTATATCAACTGGTAAGCCCAACTTCATCACTTTCCTTCATCCCCAGTGTTCACATTGACACCCACATTCATATTCCGTTTCATCTCGTCATTCTAGGAATCCACTAAAACTAATTTTCATCCTTTGAATGGAACTATGTGCCTCCCAGCTTTTTAATATCCATTAGGGGTATTCTCTATGAAAAAATGAGCACTTAAAGACTCACAATCGGTATCATCGAGTTGCGACTCCCTGACTCACTTCTAGTGTCGAGGGGTAACAACCACCGATTGTATGTAAGATCAATCATCTCTATCCATGGATGATTAATTTATTGCGGATAAATAATCTATTTCCACATCTAGTAACTAAAAATTGGATCTCCTACTAAGAGCATCTGCCACCATGATTCCCTTACCAAGAGTATAATTTTTTTGAATTCATAGTCCTAGTGGAACTCCAGCCATCATCTCTATCTCATGTTCAAATACTTATGATAAAAGATATACTATAGGATCTTGTAGTTATATTAGATGATAAACCATTCACCCATAAGGTAGTGTCTCCACATCATCAATGTGAATACTACCACTACCAACTCAAGAATGTGGGTTTTACAGTTCTTCTCATGTGGTCTCAACTACCGAGAATCATTTCTATCCCTTCAAATGATCGAAGAGTTCAACAATCTGTGGTAGAGGATATTTATTCTTCACAATCACCTAATTCAGGCTCCGGGATTCCACACATAACCTCAAGATCCCATATTCCTTATTGAAAAACAACATTGAGGCTACCCTTGGTGAAACACAAGGTCTCAAGAAGCCCTTCCTATGTAAGTCATGCAACTATACCCTCAATTGACAATACTCTATGGGAGCTATCAGATATGAAAATATAGATATTATTGTCATCCCGAGGTACATGTCAATGTAAAAGTCTACCTCACTATGAGGAGGTATTCTAGGAACATCTTCCAAAAATATTTCATCATACTCATCCACCACTACAGGAAACCGAGGAATCGTCTCATCCACTACAATAAGGGTCATGATAGATTAATGAAAGGTGATTAGTTCCACCATCCTATGCATAATCCCATCCTGTGCTACCTGAGTTTCATTTTTCACTGATCAAGGTAAAAATATTCCATTATTGTGGATATACCACACCATTTTTCCTATGATAGTCAATCTGGGCATGGAATGTTGACTACCAATAATTTCCAGGAATGATGTCGTAAGGCCTCAACACTTCCACCAAAAGGTTTCAGCTACAAATATCAACCCAATGGTCGTATTACACTGTCGACATAAGTTTGATTATTGAGTCTCCTATCATATGTATCTATAGCCGTAAGGGTCAAGTCATCGGTTTAATCATAAACTTTATGTCTTGAACTAGATTCGTGATAAGGAAGAATGATTAGTACCTATGTCTGTTAATAATAAATCTAATAATAGACAAATACCATACATTGAATCATTCCTATAGCCCTTAGGTCATATTCCATGACCGCATACAATTTCACCTTACCCTTTCCTCCACCTCTATGAGCCTGGTGTGGACCGTGTGGGGGTGGTGGTGGTAACATGCCAAAATGTATACCACCTCATTCTACTCTCCCAACTCTTATACCACATATACCCCCCTACATATTCATTTATTCATGTCACTATATCTACCAGGGTGGCCCATCCATCATTTTATTGTTAGCATGATGGGTTAGAAAATATTTTTTGAGAAGTCTCATGCCATCATTTGAAAAGAATTACTTATTTCTAGGACGAATAGACTCACCCTATGAGCCCTGAGCTATAGATCCCCTATCTTGGGACCTCCTCTCAGAACATCTCACACATCTATATCCTAGAGACTGATGTCAGCTTCCTACTCCGGAGGTATCTTCTCATACACTCCCAACGCTAACATCCACTAGTTGTATATGGTTAGAAAAAGGGATTTCAACCACAAAAGCTCTCTCTACAAACCTATAATAAGTAGGAATTCGTAGAGGCATGGCGTTGTCTCATATTTCCTTAAACACGCCTGGATCAATGTTCTGAGCCCTGAATAACAAGTAATATCATATTCATTGAGTACCAGAAATGGAAGTTATGACTCAATGAATACTTAGCTACCGACATTTTGTGCTCCCGAAGCTATAGAATCTCTTTTCCACACATAGACCATATATATTATGGCGGGATCCATTTCTCTAAGGATGTTTCTAAAGAACAATCCACAGAAGAGTCACCTCATCACATGATCTGGTAATCTAATCCCCTCTATCACCCTACTGAGCCACATAGAAGGCTCTCCACCATGACTAACATCTAATATAATGGTGTCCTGACTGGATGGAAAACTAGGTCACCACATTCAGAAAGTTCTTAATCTCCCATGAGTTAGTTTCAACTTGAAACATGAGGGTTCTCTTTTGTAGAAACTCAGGAAGTGTTCTCATCCTGTGCATCTCATCTTCTATTACTATGAGTACAAGGTGCTACTCCACAAGTGGTCGTATAATCGGTACACCACCTGGATGTCTTGTCTCTGGTACGAACCCCTATACCATTTTCTTCACCCTTCAGATCATCCTCAGGATCACACGGTGGAATCCTATATTTCTATCTACATGGAAACATCTTGAAACAAAACAAGATATATCATGAACAATATAGTATAATAGGTGAGATGACTCAATAAGGACATGAAAACTTCAACCCATTCCTATACAATGCATGTACCATTATTTTTTCCTGCAACTAGTATTTTCATGTACTGAGAGGAAAAGAAGAATTAATTGTCTTGGTGTATGGATACATCAGTCACCATAGAAACACTAGATTCCCTAGCCGGGAAGACACACTCAAAACACTTAACATTGCTTCCCCAAACCAAACTAATAGACTAGGGGATCTTAAGGTGGAACCTAAAGGTTCGAGATACACTGGAAGCGCGTGGGTGGATGTGACCACTTGGGTTTTTTTCATTAATGGTTATCAATCCTAGATCAATACAACGATAAATTCCAGTCCCCATGGATTGAATCATAGAAATGAACAAAGAAAAGGAAAGTCCCGGAACCACAATGTAAGATTGTTACAGGTTGATTATAATTAATTTAATCAATTGATAAGAAATAACTTTTGGGTGTTCTTTCTTCGTTAATTTTCTTGATCACATTCCAATGTGATTCATCATTGCGTCACAGAATCCAAGTGTAGACTTCCTCTAGTAGTAATCCACACGTGTACCTCATATCACGAGACATCGCCAAAGGAGTCTCCGGGTGCTAGCGTGGAGAAACCTTTGCTTGCATTGTCCGCCTTAGATCATCTTGATCCAATGGAAGAGGATCTCTCTCGGTCTTGAGAGCATTCTTGGAGGAATAGGTTATTTCGGATTTGAAAGGATTCTCCAAAGATGTTGTGCACAACGATTCTCATGTGTGTCGGAAAAGAGTTGGGGTTGTGAGGATATTTGTAATCAGGTTTGAGGTTGTAGAGTTATGACAATAAATAAACACGTTACACATTTTATTTATTTCACTGACTCTTATTTAAAACCCCATGTCGAATAATTAATTCCTTGACATGAGCCCATGCTCATTATAATAAATAAAATTTAAAACAATATTATATCCTCAAAATCCTGACTGAAAAAACTACATGGAATGTATTAATAAATACATGGCATGTACTTGTTTTTCATTGAAAAGTACACGGTGTGTACATTAAATGTACACGGCGTGTATATATTGTTTTCATTTATTCATTTCCTTTTCAAAATAAAAACTACAGGTTGGGTAATAATTTATATACGACATGTAAATGTTTTCATTTTATTCTTCCTCCAAAATTAAAATGATTTAGGCTTCCTTGAATAATTATTAAACCGCATACAGTAATAATCATTAGTCTACATGAGATACTTGAATACACTTTGTGTGTGACCCTCTAGGCCTCTTTCTCATTGGCATTAGGCGGACTTCCCTAAAGTCCAATATTACTGTCTAGAAACGGGTCAAGGCACCCAAGAGAAAGAAGTTAACGCCGTATTGATGTATCACCACATACGAATGATTACTATGTAATTTAATCCCTTTGTCTCAATATCACATCATGCAGGTTTCATGTCAGTTTTATAAACCTATATGCTTGATCCGTCATACTTTGACTACCTGAAATAAACTCATCGTTTACACAATATCCATAGAATTTAATGTGACAGTTCTATTTCAATCAAAGGGCCAATATATCAACATCCATAAATGGAAGGGACAAATCCTTCCTCAACTTATCCATTAACAACATGTCACTCGTGACACAACCAACGTACCCTACTTCCCACCAACTATCTGCATGACGGTTTTCGTCAGTAAATCTAAGTGTGTGAATCATGACATGAGTTAATGATAATCTTCCAGTCTAAGGACCATTACACACGCTCGTAGATAGAAATGTATGATGAAACCAAGACATGAGAAATTTCTACTGGTGGGTCTGTTCTCATAATCTCCAATCATGAAGATTACCAAGTGTGAACTCCATGAGAGAGAGTCTCATCTTCTTACAAGTGCGTTCACATGAAAGTCTGTATACTATGTGTCCTATCATAATATGTCATCCAACCGTAGAACTTTATTTAAGAATATTGTTATAGAATTTCAAGGTTCTCATCACAGCGGGGATCTACCATGACCTTATCAATGAAAAAAATATTCTACGACATTATTATATTATAGTCATGCAGAACAATGAAAAATATATAATAAGTGAACATTCATGTAATTAAAGTACAAAACAGTTGGTTCTGAGGACACCAACCCTTACAAACTACCACTTGGACTAGAGCCAACTACATACGAATTTTTTTCTGATAGACCTCACATGAGGATCATGTTTCTGCTGAGTCAAGGTTTAGTCGAGGGGTCTGCCACGTTGTCTTCCATGGAAATAATGCTCACTGCAACTTCACCTCTCTAAGAAAAATCCCTCAAGAGATGATACTTCTGAAGTATGTGCTTTGTCCTCTGATGTGACCATGGCTCTTTAGAAAGTTCCACCACTGCAGTATTATCACAATAGAGTGTGATAAGATCTTTACTGCTCGGTACTACATCAATCACTTGGACGAAGCTTCACATCCATACTGCTTCATTAGCTGCCTCAGAAGCTGCGATATACTCGGACTCCACTATAGAATCTTCCACCACACTTTGCTTTGAGCTCTTCTAGCTCACTGCACCTCCATTCAAACTAAATATGTATCCAGTATGTGACTTCATGTCATCTTGATCAGTTTGGAAACTAGCATCTACATGTCCTCTAATGAATAGTTCCTTATCTCCTCCATAAACCAGGAACATATCCTTAGTACGACTCATATACTTAAGGATAGTCTTGATTGCCATCCAATGGAGGTCTCCTGGATCATCTTGATATATGCCTACCGTACATAATGTGTAAGCAACATCTATCCTCATACATAGCATAACATAAATGACTGACCCAATCGCGGATGTGCAAGGGATCTTTTCCATTCTCTTTCTTTCCTCATATGTCTGAGGACACATTTTCTTGGAATGATGAATGCAATGTGACACTAGAAACAATCCCCTCTTGGACTATTCCATACTAAATCTCTTCATTATTTTTTCAATGTATGTACTTTGACTCAGGACCACCATTCTCTTGGATCTATCATGATGGATCTTGATCCCAAGAATATATGTTGCCTCGCCCAAGTCTTTCATGGAGAATCATTTATGAAACCATGCCTTAACTGACTGTAATAAAGGTACTTCGTTTCCAATTTGTAATATGTTATCAACATATAATATTAGGAAAACGACTGCACTTTCACTAAACCTCTCATAGACACAAGGCTCACATTCGTTCTTATCAAAGGAAAATTCTGTTAAATCTTCATCAAAACGAATTTTCCATTACCTTGATGCTTGATTTAATCCACAAATGGATTTCTGCAACTTACAAACCTTTTTGGCATCATTTAGAGTCACAAATACTTCAGGTTGTGTCATATAGACATCTTCCTGGAGGTTCCCATTAATGAAAGCTGTTTTGACATCCATTTACCAAATTTCATAGTCATGGTAAGCAGAAATGGACAATAAGATTCTGATGGATTTCAGCATCGCAACCAGTGAAAAGGTTCATCATAGTCAATTCCTTGATGCTGTCTAAAACCTTTTGTAACCAGTCGTGCCTTGTAGGTGCTGGCTTGGCCCTCCATGTCCAGTTTCTTCTTGAATACCCATTTATTACCAATAGGCTTTACATCAACTAGAGGATCTACCAAAATCTAGACTTAGTTTTGGTACATGGAATCCATTTCATAATTCAGGGATTCTTGACAATTGGCAATGTCTATGCCTTCAACTGCTTCCTTGTAAGTAAGATGATCGTCACTGTCCACCAATAATGAGTCACCATCCTCAGTGATAAGAAAACCATATCGTTCTGGTTCTATCACCTCTCTCGTGCTCCTACGTTGTTCATGTGTCTCTAGAACAGATTGTTCTTCCACGAGGCTTTGTGGAATCTGTTCCTGTACCACCTCCGGTTTATCTTGAGCCTCGACTTCATCAAAGTCTATCTCTCTCCCACTATCTATTTTAGAGATGTGCTCCCTCTTAAGGAATATGGAGTGTCTTTCCACTGTAACCTTTTTGTCTGAGGGTTTGTATATGTAATATCCCCTTGTTTCCTTGGGATATACTATAAAGATTCACTTTGTGACTCAGGGTGAAAGTTTGTTTCCTGAATAGGACTTAACAAATGCTTCGCTACCCCATACATGTAAATTCAATAAGATGGCTTTGCGTCCACTCCATAACTCATATGGAATACCATTTATCGATTTAGTTGGTACTTGGGTTAGTATGTGTGCTGCTGTTTGTAATGCATATCCCCAAAAAAAATAATAGAAGACTAGCATGACTCATCATTGATCTCACTATGTCCAACAAGGTGAGGTTCCTCCTTTAACTTACACTATTCCACTGCAGTGTGTAAGGAGGAGTGAGTTGATATAGAATCCCAAACTCCTGTAAGAAATCAATGAAGTCCGGAATAAGATATTCTCTTCCTCTATCTGAGTAGAGTTTCATAATCTTCTTACCAAGCTGGTTCTCAACTTCATTCATGTATTATTTGAACCAATAAATAGAATCTGACATATACATCATTAAGTAGATATATCCATATCCACTTAAAATCATCAGTAAAAGTTAGGAAGTATTAGAACCCACCCCTTTCCTCAACTAGAAATTCCCCACACACATCTGTGTGAACTAATTCTAGAAGCTCTTTAGCTCTTTCACCTTTCCCACTAAATGGGGCTTTGGTCATTTTTCCTTGTAGACACGCATGACATACACCAAGTGGCTTTAGTTCGAAAGAATCTAAATACCCATCTTGATGTAATTTTGTCAAATTTTTCTCATTGACATGACCTAGCCGGTGATGCCAATGTTGGGTGTGGTATGAGTCATGTTAATTTACTTTGTCATTGATTACCATTACTTGGTTTGTGAAGTCTAACACATAAAGGCTGTTATATAAATGTGCCCTACCAAAACAAATTCTATCTTTAAAAAAGTAGCAACATTCATTTCCAAACTTGAATATGAATCCATCAGTATCTAATCTAGATACTGAAATAATGTTTTTAGAAACAGAAGGCACATAATAACAACCCTTTAACACCAAGATCTTCCCAATAGGCAATGGGAGGTGGTAGTCTCTGACAGCTACAACAGCGAGTCTGGCTCCGTTGGTTGCCCGTAGATCCACCTCACCTCGGTCAATATTTTTTAATCTACCTGGTTTCTCTATTTGGAAACAAGTGTGACCACCACAAGCAGTATCTAATACCCAATTAGTAGAAACAGATAGATTGCATTCAATAACAAACGCAGCTGAAGCTTCCCCTTACATCCTTGGGTGGGTCCAGTTTTTCTTCCAACGGCCCTTCTTGCCACATGCGAAACAAACAAAATCTTATTCCTTTGCCTCCCCTTTGATCTTCCTTTTCTTGGAAGTCCTTGAAGAAGCTTTGGATTTAAATCTCTTCACCTTCCCTTTCCATTTATTCTCCATAAGGATAGAATTTTGTTCGCGCTTCATGTCATTATATACTTGGGGAATATGGATAAGGAGATCAGATAGAGACTTCTCAATGTTTTTCATTGTGAAATTAACAACAAATTTTGAGAAGCTCTGGGGGAGTGATGAAAGAATGAGATCGATGCCCAGTTCTCGGGGGAGTTTAAACCCTAGAACCTCCAGGCGCTCAATGTAGCCAACGAGCTTGACTACATGAGGCCCAACTAGGGAACACTCTCCAATCTTTCTCTGAAATAGATCCTTGGAGATCTCAAACCTTTCCTATCTTGCTCTGTCCTTGTATAGACCACAGAGGTTCTCGAGCATGCTGTAGGCATCCATGTCTCCATGAGACTTCATGAGCTCACTAGACATAGATGACAACATAAAACATTGAACATCGATAGCATCGTTAAAATGTTGATCATAGACCAGGAAATCTTCATCCCTCACCCCTGGGGCAGGAGAATCTACATTCAAGGACTCCAACATGTAAACCTTGTGTTCATGGAATAGGATAACCCGAAGGTGCCTAAACCATTCCTAAAAGTTACTACCGGTGACAATATTGTCTTTATCCAGAATTGATCGTAGAGAAAAGGTGGTTGACGAGTTTGTCATCTTGATTCTGCAATTTAAAAGAGAATATTTATTATTACTTTATTGATTACATTTTATGAGAAATAATAAATTAATTAGTTAATTCTACCACTATTTTATCATGTCCCAATGGCCCTCACCATTGAACTCATAATTTTCAGTTGCTTTGACATTCTAGTGTAAAGGATCCATATTTCCTTTCGCGTAACCCCAACAAGGGTTGGTCAAGCTGTTTGAAGGTATTTAGGTTGGCATGTCTTTGCCAACTATGATCTTACAGTACCTTGATCTGTTGAGTGGACTCCCCAATTCTGAAATCCTGAGTTGGATTTCCTCAACTCTTACCTCCAATATTACATCAAGTCTAGCAAGGGCTACTTCTCTTGATGTAATATGGTTAAGTCAAACCGAAACCTTTCATTTGGGATTCCTTTATAAAAGTAAGTGTCCCAAAAAGGGTCGGTCAAACACATAGTTTTATTGACTCTTTCCCTTATTCAAGTAATGGAAGGCTAAGTCTGACTTAATATGGTATTGAGGGATTTTAATCCTTTATGCGTAGTTTTGCATTATCACATGCTTGTTAATATTAAGTGATGCTTGCTTAAGTGAATAACCATGTTATGATAATGTTCACACATAGTCCAGTTTTTATTTTATTCTATCTTTGCATGCTTGTTCATTTTATTAACTATGTGATCATGACAACACATACATATTAAATAAACCATGCAATTTAGAAAGAAATAAAATAAGATGGCATGATCATGAGCTTCTATTGGTTGGATTGTCTAGAAGTTTTGATAAGCTAACCCTGACCAAGGGAAAACACCATGAACCTGATGGTTCATGTTTTGAAGCACCCACCTGTCCACATTTGTATCTTCTTGCATCAGTTTCACCTCATCTTCAGATTTCGAACCGTCTCCTCTGGCTTGGGATATCCTCCATTACATGGGTTTACATTAAAGAAACAATGGGCACGCATGCCCTATATTTTATTGGAAGAAGGCTCACAGGTAAACAAATTCGAATTAAATAAATTTAAATGAAACCATAAAAATACAAAGGGTCTTTGTTCTAGCTCATGATCATCCATAACATGCAACAACATTTACGCAAATTTAGAATTCAAATTCTTTTAATTGTACTTTCATTTAAGATAAGTCATGCTCGAATTCAATTAATTATGATCTTATAATTAATCAATTCTTTATGTTAAATTTATTTCTGAATTTTCTTGAGATTCTTCTCATCCATATTCCTTGTACGGTTCTTTGTACATTAGAGGAAACCTGGTGAAATTCCATTTCTGGAAAGTACACGGTGTGTAGTTTATAATTACACGACGTGTATTTATTTTCACCTTTTATCCAAAGTGCACACTGGGGGATTTGGAATGTTCTTTGTACTTTGGAAATTTTGGAGTACACGGTGTGTTGATGAATCATACAGGGCATGTAATTCCTTGTTACGCGGTAACTGGCCTGGTGATCCCGTCTACATGGTACGCGGCTTATCTTTGTACATGGTTTCACCTGGGCCGGTACGAACTACATGACGTGTTGCTCTAAAATACACGCCGTGTATTCCAGTTCCACGCGCCATTCAATTCTAGTCAACACAACGTGATTAATACTTATGCATATTTAAATTACATGGCGTGGTTTGGCAAGCCAGTGCCAGTTCATTGAACATAAGTACCAGACGTGTAGTTTTAATTATACGTCGGGTAATCTCGTGTTCTACATACAGAAAGAGCATCTCCTCCAGATGAGTTCCTCGTTTTTATGTTAATAAATAAGTAAAATTAAACAGTAGTTTCTTTGAAATGAATTGAGAAATGAAGGAGGAAGAATAGATCTCGTTTATTCAGATTTATAGAATGATTTATTTCGAGTTAAATCAACTATAAATGCGTAAATTATCAACGAAAATTAAATAACTATAATCAATGTTGTAACCTCGCTTTGATACCATTTGTAGGTTCAGGGAGCAATAGAAGCGCGTGGTTGGGTGTGCCCACTTGGCATTTTTTCATTAACAATGATCAATCCGGGATCAATACGAAGATAAACGCCAGTCTCCACGGATTGAATCACATAAATGGTCAATGAAAAGGAAAGTCATGGAACAACAATGTAGGATCGTTACATGTTGATTATAATTAATTTAATCAATTTAAAAGAAATAACTTTTGGGTGTTCTTTCTTAGTTGATGTTCTTGATCCTGTTCCAATGTGATTTGCCATTGCGTCGTAGAAGCCAAGTGTAGACTTCCTCTAGCGGTGATCCACCAGTGTACCTCATATCTCGAGACGTCGCTAAAGGAGTCTCCTGGTGCTAGCGTGGAGAAATATTTTCTTGTGTTGTCTTCCTTAGATCGTCTTGATCCTATGGAAGAGTATCTCTCTCGATATTGAGAGTGTTCTTAGAGGAAGAGGTTCTTTCGGCCTTGAAATAATTCTCCAGACTTGTTGTGCACAACGATTCTCTTTAGTGTTGGAAAAGAGTTGGTGTTGTGAGGATATTTATAATCAGGTTTGAGGTTGTATATTTATGAAAATAAATAAATGCATTAAGAATTTTGTTTATTTCATTGACTCTTATTTAAAACCCCATGTTGAATAATTAATTCCTTGACATGCGCCTATGCTGATTATAATAAATATCATTTAAAACTATATTATATCGTCAAAATCCTGACTGGAAAAACTACATGGGGTGTATTAATAAATACAAGGTGTGTACTTTTTTTTCATTGAAAACTACACGGCGTGTACATTAAATGTGCATGGAGTGTATATATTGTTTTAATTTATTCATTACCTTTTTAAAATAAAAAATACACTGTGTGTAATAATTAATACACGGTGTGTACTTATTTTGATTTTATTCTTCCTCCAACTTTAAAATGATTTAGGCTTCCTTGAATAATTATTAAACCACATATGTGAATAATCTTTATTCTACTTGAGATACTTGAATACACTTAGTGTGTGACACTCTAGGCCTCTTTCTCGTTGGCATTAGGAGGGCTTGCCTAAAGTCCAAGATTACAGTCTAGCAACGAGTCAAGGCACCCAAGAGAAAGAAGTTGAAGTTGCATTGACGTATCACCACATACGAATGCTTACTGTGTAATTTAATCCCTTTGTCTCAATATCACATCAAGAATGTTTCATGGTAGTGTCATAAACCTATATGCTTGATCTGTCGTTCTTTGAATACCTGAAATAAACTCTTCATTTAAACCATGGCCATGGAATTTAATGTGATTGTTATATTTCAATCAATGGGCCGAGATATCAACTTCCATAAATGTAAGGGACAAATCCTTCCTCGACTTATCCATTAACAACATGTCACTCATGATGCACCCAACGTACCCTACTTCCCGCCAACTATATGCGTGACGATTTTCGTCAGAAAATATAAGTGCGCGAGTCATGACATGAGTTAATGATAATCTTCTAGTCTAAGGACCATTACACACGCTCATAGATAGCAATGTCCGATGACACCAAGACATGCAGAATTGCTACTGGCGGGTCTGTTCTCATAATCTCCAATCTTGAAGATTACCAAGTACGAACTCCATGAGAGAGAGTCTCGTCTTCTTACGAGTGCTCGCACATGACGGTCTATATACTATTTTTCCTATCATAGTATGTCATCCAAAAGTTGAACTTTATTTAAGAATATTGTTGTAGCATTTCAAGGTTCTCATCACAATGGGGACCTTCCATGACCTAATTAATGCAAAAAATATTCTAGGACATTATTATATTATAGTCATGCAGAAAAATGAACAATATATAATAAGTGAACATTCATGTAATTAAAGTAAAAAAAAGTTGGTTATCAGGAAACCAACCATTACAGAACCGACCTCTTCTGATACCACTCTATCAAAACCCATCCCCCAAGGCCCGGGTCGTGACTACCCCAAGATCACCTCCCATAGGCCAAGGGTTGGAGACTAGCGTTGAGTAAGCATATCCCAAAAAAATGGTAGGCATTTTCTTATTTACATTTACACACACACAACTCCAATTCACAAACTATGGAAGGTGTGAAACACTATGTAAACAAACATAATGTACACTAGTAGAAAATTTAAGGCAAAAATTTCAAGAAAACAAGCCCAACTGAAACAGAAAAGTAAAAGTCTCTGGAAATCCTCTGCAAAAAAACCCTACCAGATGGGTAGGTATAGAAAAAGCTGTTTGAATCCACATAAATATATCTCATCTGTTGGGTCACTCTAAGCACCACCAGGCCCCGTTCCACCAAGTAATTTATCAAAACATCGATCTTATGCACAAGAAATGGCATGTACATGCGAATCCCATATAGGGGTGAGTAATGTAATACTAAGTAGGGACACCAATCCAAAAAGGTATACCACAAAGCAATACACAAAGTAGACTACGAATGGGGTACATGATGTGTAGCTACAAAGAAGTACCCTTAAGAGGGTCGCTATAGTCATCTTACATAGGTATAAATATAATGTATGAAAAGAGACACTATCAGTACTAAATGATTAATACCATATACTATTGAGAAACACATCCCCGACAAGTCACATAGGTTCATTGGGTAACCTATACCCGCTCATCATTTATGCATGTGGGGTCACCTAGACTCTCTCACCAATTTAGACTGCTAGTTCACCTAGAACCGCCTATTACTTAGGCATGCTAGGATACCTGGACCCACTCGTCAGAACATTCTTTTCACAGTTAGCCATTGGATTCCCTTTCCTAGCGCGCTTGATTTTAGGATAATCTAATTCTCATGCCGTCATTCGTATATAAACTTCCATGAAAACCCACTTAGAGTATATCAAAAGGAACACCTTGTTTCGAGGGTCCCAACTCCAGAAACATGTCGTTAATCGGACGAACAGTTTGGATGTTATGAGCCTTTCATGAAAGGGGGTCAGTTGGGTATTGGTGCAGTCCGACCCTCCCCATCGGGTCAACCCTTCCTTACCCGAACCTTCTGGCCCTGGCCTGAACTGAAATATTTCGGCTTGGCCCAGCCTAAGGACTACTCGTATGCATAACCTTGCCTACTAATGTGAGCCAATTTTTTGCTGCTGGGGAAGTGGCATGTGTCGTGTCTCTAAACCACCCTATGGGTTGCCGTAGGGTCCTGTCGCCACGTTGCAACTGGACCACAACGCTCCAGCTGCATGACAGGTCTCTATGCCTCATCTAATAATGCTCGTCGTCAGCCGTCCAAAGGAGGCCCCTGTCCACCGCCCACAATGGTCGTCTCAGGCCACCTCTCCAACAACCTTGGAGCCAGTGACATTCCATAGCCACCGCGGCCTGCCTGGACACATCCCTCCACCACCACAGGCTCTGATGCTGATGGTTGATTTCCATGCATCTTCCTCTCCCGTGACCTCACACAGCAGGTTGATTTGTGGCTACGGTCCCTCCATGACCACAGTTTTTCGTCGCTGCTAGCCATCGAGCTGGAAGAATGGATAGTCTTGCCACAAATAATGGGAGAACACAGAACTCCCAAAAAATATGGATCCGAGACTTTTTCGTGTCGATCCTGATCCATCCACATTAGAATTTAAAATTAAGGGGAATGGGAGAATAACATATTTAAGAATGGATCACAAAGAAACATTGGTAACCCTGATTCAAAACCTCAATATCAAAGTCATCCTGTATACATGATCAATTCGTAGGTCAGCCTGTTTATGGGTTGATTCACAATCCTCACTCAACTCAAAGAACAAGGAATGAAGGAATTCATATATTATTAAACCCCTATCTCAAGGACAAGATCGATTGTTGGTGAATAATGGAGTTTCGCAACCATCGTTCTTCGATCCCCGATCCTCAGTATTTGATCCCTGATCTGTCGGCGCTCCTCCTCGCTTATCATTCACTGCTAGGAGGCTTTGCTAATGCCTTTTATTTTCCAGAGCTTCCCGGAAAATTTTCTAGGATTTTCAATCTGATCATATATCCATTTCAATCTACAAAATAAAGAAACATGTTTCAGCATCACCATTTTTCCGTGTTACCATGTTGACTCACTGTTACACTTTTGAATTGAAATAACTGATTTTTCCTGGCGTCACAGTGTTGCTACATCGCTGCGAAACATTAAAAGAAATCAAATAATCCTTTTCTGATGTTTTTTATTATCTTTTATGACGTTAATAAATTAACTTTTACCCCTGGCCCATGACGGTTTAGCTTAGTCCCCAACTAAATAAAGAACACCCTCACAAGATCAACGAGACACTTGAATTTGTTATCTAATTTACCATTTATGAGTTATAGTATTTGATAATGTAATAATAATTATTTAAATATTTTATTTATGGCCACATCCCAAAAACTACATTCCAAAGTTGTCCTACATCGACTAATGTAAGGATCTGCTTAATGAAAACACCCCATTACAAACTCAACGGTGGTCTCATATTTTCAATCTGAGTTACTGTTCATGAGTTATAAAGATTTGAAAAAATAATAATTTATTTAAATTATTTTATTTAAAATTATTCCAATTGTGGGTTTTCTCATTAGAGGATGTCCCCAACTAATATTAAGTCATGCCTTGGGAAAACTCACCATCCTAAATGCAATTGTAACCTTAGATTTTAGATTTCTATATAATTCCTCAAAAGTTGCATCTATAAACTAGAATAAAAAAATTTATTGTGAGAAAAATAAACTAAAGAAAGGTGTTGATACCAACTACCCTGGTAATCCATTAAAAATGGTTGTAGTATATCCTACAAAGTTTTAATTATTTGCTGAGTATATCATTCTGATTGAAGTTAAGAAAAACACGGTTGAAATTTCATTTTGTTCCCAATTTCTTCTGAAGGTCTTTCCAAATGATTGAAGTGAACCTGGGATAATGGGTAGATTTAATGGAGAGACAAACTCCATAAAACCTGACAATCTCTTGGAGGTATTGTTAAGAAAGATGATCTATAGACAACGAGTCTCAAATAGGACAAAAATGAGAAGATTAAGTCAGTTGATTAATAATAACCTTGATCACATTGTTACCTTGAGAATTCTTTGATAGTCCCACAATGAATTCCATAGATATATTTTTATTTTTCCACTCTAGAACTAGAAAAGGATGAAGCATCCCCTTAGATAAAGGATTTCTTACTTTAACTTGTTGACATGTCAAACAATTTATGGTAAAATGAGAAATATATCTTTTCATTCCATCCTATGAGTAATACTCTCCAAGATATCAATACATATTTGTGCTTCCATGTTAAGCTGGAAATAGAGAACTATGAGCTTCACATAATAATTCATTCTTCATATGAGAATCACAAGGAAGAGATAATCTATTCCAAAACTACGAAACACAATCATTATCAATGCTAACATTAGACAACTTACCCTTTTGAACTAATTCAAATTTTTTTTATAACTCAGAATCTTTATTTCAAAGAATGCTTTATTCTATATAATAGAGATTAATGCACGGAAACCTTAAATAAAATAGTATAATTTCATGCACTAAAAATGTCCAAGACAAAATTTCTTCAAATAATTAACTGAAGGGTGATGTTCTTAATGCATCATGGTTAATGTATCATTAATTTTTTGAATCAATGCATCGACCAGTCTATTTTATTTTACAAGATGGTAATGAATCATGAAATCATAATCTTTATTAGTTCCAACCATATTCTCTATCTAATGTTCAATTCATTCTAAGTAAAAATATATATCAATATTTTATGCTTAGTACAAATTTTACATTTTACACCATACAATTGATGCCTCTAAATTTTTAATGAAAAAATAGTAACTATTTAAAAATCATGTATATGGTAATTTAAATAATGAGGTTTCATATAACGTAAATAATAATAAATTACATGATCATTCTACATCAAAAGAAAATTAAGTCCCTTCAAAGATGCATAACTGTAGGTGATAAATTCATCACTTCTTGGAGTCATGTTCAGAACTAAAGTATTCAAGAATATTATTTTCAATTCCAGTAAAACATTATCACATTTTTTCCTTATGAACTTAACACTTATTTGAGTTAACATAGTTAGTGGGATAGATAACAATGCAATGTTTTCATAAAACACTTGGTAATATCCTGAAAAATGAAGAAAACTAAGAATATTGGTTATATTTTTAGTTCTTGTCCATTATTCTATTACATTGGTTTTATCAGTTTAAAAAATAATTCCTTCTTCAGAAAAAATGTGACCAAAGAAAGAAATTTTCTACAACCAAAATTCAAACATGCTAAATTTTCCATGTAGTTTCTTTTATTTTAAGGTTTCGAAAACACCCCTTATATGTTTTCATGTTGCTATTTAATTTTAGAACAACATTTAATTTCATCAATAAAAAAATAAAAAACTTATTCAGGATATCCTGAATATTCTATCCATTTAATACATGAATATAGTATGTGTATTAGTTATCCCAAATTTCATAAAAAAATCATAATTCCAATATCTATTATGTAACATAGACTTTGGAATGTTTGACTACATTACTTTTAATTGAAGGTACCCCGAACTCAGGTCAACCTTTGAAAAATATTATGATCCCTAGAGCTGATAAAATAAATATTCAATAGGTGTTAAAGGATAATTGTTCTTACAGTGATATTATTCAGCGATCTATAATCAATTCAAAGAGTCATTGAACTATCTTTCATTTTAACAAACAATATAGTAGCACCCTATGGTGAAGTGCTTGGTAAGACGAACCCTTTATCTAATAATTCATTCAACTAAATTTTCAATTCTAGAAGTTGAATTTGAGACATTATATTTGGGGGTATAGAAATTTTTTTAGCATAATAAACTAATTCAATAATAAACTCAACCTATTGATCAGGGAAAAAAACTGGAAAAATCCTCAGTAAATACATAATGATACTCAGTTACCACTGAAACATCGTTAATCTTATTAGTTACCTTGTTTTCAACAATTTTCTTTAGATAAAATTCATGTCTATATTTTAATAGTTTCTTATCTTCCTGATATATTTTAAATTTTATGGGTTCATTATTGTATATAAACAAAAAATATTTTTGAAAAAATACTTCTTTTTCACTAAAATCTATCTTAACATGATAAACAGAAAGCTAGTCCAAACCTAGAATAACATTATACACTACTGTAGGAAATCCTAAAAGGTTTTTAGGTAAATTATTTCCATAAAAAAAGATAGGTAGATATTTATAATTTTTGTTTGCCTCAATATTTCTTCCAAGGGATTTTACCATGAGTTGTGGATTCATTTATTAAGGTGTAATTTCTAATTTAGCAAACAAATTCTGCAATGAAGGAATGTGTAGACGCTAAATCCAAAACACATTTATAATTTTTTTAAAAAAATTCAATGTACCAAATACTACTTTGTTTGATAAATTAACATATTCTCAAGTGGTTGTAAATAATTTTCACATTCCCCTCTACTTCCAATCTTGCTAATTTTCTACCTGAGTGACTACTTTCAAACACACATTAGAAAAATGAACCAATTAATTGCAGTTAAATAATCTCACCATCATATTCTCATTAATTTTTGGATAATTTTCCTTACACTTATAAGACATGTGCCCAAACATTCCACATCTGTAGCATTTCCATGAATTTACAAGACATTCTCCAGGATGCTTTTGACTAGACTTTTCACAGGAAGGGAAACTGATTTTCTTACATCCATATTTCTATGATGAATTATTACCAAATTCTTGCCAACCTAACCACTTCTTATTACTGTCATCATGAGTCACATGAATTTTAGAAAAATCCATCTCAACTTTTTCAGCACAATAATCAATTTTCGCATTGATTTTAAACTCTCCTAAAACTAAATCTCATCAAAAAAATGGATTCAAACTAGAGTAAATACGATTTATTTTTCAAAAAATGTACCATGTAAAATATGTTATATACCTGGAAAGTATCATAAAATTTTATTCATAAAATAACATAGAGTCATTATTTCTCTTCTTTAGTTCTGTGAATTGTTTCTCCATTTTCAGTCAAAAACATTTAAGAAAATATTTTTCTAGAAAAAGACTCTTAAAATCAAACCATTCCAGACTCTAAAGATCATAAATTGTTTCTTGTATTATTAACCACAGACTGATATTTATCATCTTCACTATAAAAATGATAAATGGATTTTATTACCTTTTAGTGTTCCAAACATCACATGAAATCAAAGATCTTTTATAGAGAATTGATCTATCCTTCAATTATCACTAGATCTGTAGTTCCACTGATTTCTAGAGGATATTAACATATTAATTGCAATAAAAAAGAAATGTTTCATTGTGGTTGATTATGTTCCTCTCTTTCATGGATACCTCCACTATTTATTTATTGATTCAATTGAGAAATTATAGTCACAAACTTCTCGGTTCTGATTCCCACCATTTTGGGCCACAGATTCGAAAGGATATTGTTCTATCGATTTCCCTCAACATCATATTCCCTATTTCTTCTGTAGAATACCATTCCATTAAGTCATATCTTATTCAACGAAACATAGTAATCTTTGAATCCTATACCAAATTAAATTAACCTTAAAATAAAAATCTGTTATATTTTTTATTAACATCAACTTAACCCCAAAGTTATCTAAACCATCCATTGATACCAACTATAAGGACCCAACCTTAAAACATTACATTACCTTGAATTTTTGTTAAAAACATACTTTATTTCAAATTTAGGATCTTTTTGGGTTTATATATTATGATAATTAGTATAGAATACATATATAACCTCCCAAATTTATACATAGTGGATACTACTAAAACAATATCCATATCTTCCAAAATATAAAAAATTAAAAATTAAAAATTAAAACATGATTTATCTAACAGAACTTTCAATCATCCATCATTACCTCCTTATTTCTCTTACGCATCCTTATAACCAATGAAAAATGGTTTTATGTCATCGGATGAGCCTAAAAATCTCATTAAGGTATATAAAGAAATAAATATTTAGTTTAGTGATAACATAAAACCCCTTGAAACTCTTTTCACAAAAACTCATTAACATGCATCGAAAAATTATGTTGTTTCCATAGTATTTTTTACCATATCACTCTTATATTGAAACATACAATTGTAATAAACATTCATTCAAATTCCATTTGTATAGTACCCAATGCATTGGAAAGCTATAATGGGTCCCACCCGTCATATCTTGAGTTATAATGGGTTCAACAAAACATATCTTGAGATATAATGGGGTTAAACCCATCATATATTGAGCTATAATGGCCTCAACCCAAAAAAAAATTCACAACGAACATATCATGAATAAAACACTTGATTAATAATTTAAAACCCCAAGTAAAACACATTCACATTTCAAAATACCATTTTTCGATAAAAATATATATTTAATATATATATATGTATATATATATATACCATGCACATAATAATTAAATCATATAGTTAAAAATAATTATGAAAACTTATAAAGTAATAATTATAGTAATAAATAATCAGGAAAATGATATAAACTGCTCGTACCATATCAAAACAATTATTTTTTTTAAAATTTTGTATGAGAGACATTTATAAAGATTTTGAAAGGAATGTCTCTTATGTAAATCATGAAAAATATACCTTTTCAAAACAATAAGAATATAAATTATGACATTAATAACCATATAGATAAATTTATGGAAATAAATTTCAATACATGGACATATAACATAATTATTTATAAGAAAAAGTCTTTAAAACATTTAAAATAATGTTTTTGTTAGAGTCCCTATCCTCATGTTATACTTCCTTAAAATGTGTTCAAACCTCATATATAATGGTTTTAGTAGTGTTATTCGTATATTAAAAAATTAAAATCATGTTTATAATACATTATATAATCATATTATAACAGTTTCCACCCATTTCATAACAATATTTTGTTATTTCTATTGTTGTAGTTGCATTCTTTTCAATGTTTCCAAGGTCGGTTAATTTGGTCTTCCTTGCCAAAATGAAATAAAAATCCAAAATTGATAACATATACATATTCAGTCCATTTTAAACAATTACAAGTAAATATAATCATACCATGATTCTAGTAAAAGGGAAACCAAAAATCACCATCCATGAAGGTGGTGAATTGATGCACCAGAGACGAAAATTTCATTATTTATGAATAAAAGGAGACGATAAGAGATTTTATGATATATATAGGATAAATAAACATTATAGTATATATATGTTACTAGATTTGACATGAATCATTATATAATAGGTGGGGATAAGGTAAAAATGAAAAATAATTTAAAAGAGAAGAAAAAGGAATCTTACTTCTTGAAAATTTCTCCTCGAGAACCACATTAAGTCTATTTTAAGTGGCCATTTCATTAGACTATAAGCAATAAAATTTGGGATTGGATGAGGGGTAGGGAGTAACTAATTCTCTAATGAGATATAATGGGGATAAACCGTTACATCATAAGCTATAATGGGCTTAACCCAACATATCTTAAGCTATAATGGGGCTTAGCCAATCATAAATTTATATATAATGGGCTTAAAATAAAGTAAATAATTTCCAAGGAACATATCTTGAATAAAAACCATGATAATTAATTTAAACCCATGAGAAAAATAGATTCACATATTCAAATACATTTTTTTCGTATAAATCACTTTATAAATAAATATAAAAACAACACACAAAATAATGAAATCATATAATTAAAAAATAACTATGAAAAATTACAAAGGAATCATTATAGTAATAAATAAAACTAAAAATTCGATAAACCACTCATACTGTATAAAAAATATTTTTTTATTTAATTTTTGAAAAAGATAAATTTAAAATGATTTGAGAGGAATGTACCATAAATAAAAAAATAAAAAGATACCTTTTCAAAACACATAATAGAAATTAAAATATTAATAACCATATAGATAAATTCATTAATTTCATTTTGAATACATGGATATAAAATAAAAATATTTGGAAGAATAAATCTTTAAAAATTTTAAAATACTATTTTAGTTTTAGAGTCCATTACCTTAGGTTCCACATCCATAAAATGTTTTCAAGCCACCTTTATAATTTTTCGAATAGTATTATTAATATTTTAAAAAACTAAAATTAGGATTATAAAAACATATATGATTTCTTTATAAAATTTTACACTCATTTATTAACAGGATTGTTTTATTTCCATTGTTTTGGGTGTGTTCTTTTTAATGTTTCCAATGTTGGTTTATTATAATCTTCCTTTTCAAAATGAAATAATAATCTAGAATTGATATTATATATATATTTAAATCATTTTAATCATTTTAATTTAAATTTAAACATTCCATGAATTCGGTAAAAGGTATACAAAAAACCATTGTCCACGAAGGCGGTGAATTGTTGCCACATGGATGATGATTTTGTTATTGTAGACTAAAAAGAGAAGATGAGAAATTTCATGGTGCATATATCATTAAAACAATATATTAAAGAATATATATGATACAATAGTTTTCATAATTCTGTGTATATGAGGTGGGGATAAGGTAATAATGAATAATAAATTATAGGATAATTAAAAGGAATCTTACTTTTTGAAAATTCATCCATGATAACCTCTGTAAGACTCTTCGAAGTCGTCTTTTTGTCATACCTAAAGAACTAGAATGTAGAAAGTGATGAGTAGGAGTGAATTTTGAAGTGATTATCTATGAAATAAGTCTTCATGTAATGAAACTTTTTGAAGGAGGGAGCCTCCATTTATAATTGTAGTGAGGGGTAACATAAGAATAACTCAAATTATTAAAATATAATAAATTTATTTTAGTGTTTAAGACATCCAAAAGGCATAAAAATCATATGATATCAAATTTATGAAGTAATAGTATCATTTTTGTCTCTGTAAATATTTTTATTTATTTTATATAATATAATAATAAATTTTTTTCCTGGAAAAATAATTTTTCCATATTAAAAACTATTCAAAATCATAACTTTATACACATCAAAACAAAGTATTAAATTTGAATTAATTTTTTATTATATCTTATACATACTTTAATTACCTATATAAATAATTAATGTACTTAAAAATAAAAAATTATATTTATTTTGGTATTTTTAAATCATTAATGGGATTTATTGATTAATTAAATCTTTACTGTATCATAATTATTCAAGCAATTAATGTAAATTTTTATTACCTAAAAATTTAAAAAAATTATATGAGAAATATAATATTTTTACATTTAAAAATAATATTATATTTGAAAAAAACTTATCAAAAAACTCATATTAAAATTTTATACTCACTAAACATTACAGTGTAAACAAGTTGACTTTCTTTTTAATAAAATAATAAAAAGTGACTAATGTGACCAATGTGGGTCCAAAATGTACCAAATATGAATAAAATTAAGATAACAGTCAAAAATTTACTATATAAAATGTTTTATCCACAATATTGGTCATTTAATAATTCTTATAATTTTCGTAAAAAATTGTATTTATCTTTCTTATGCTTCTACAATCACTTCATCATTTTTGTAAGCGAATTAATCTTTATTATTTCATAAATAAAAATTAAAAATTAATTACTAAAATAAAAAATAGTAAATTAAGTTAAAAAATAAAATTCTATATTTACTCATTATTTATATTTACTAATATATATGTTAAGATAATGTATTAAATTTGTTATTTTTCTTTTTTACCCTATGTAGGTATTCCACAGACATTTGGACAAGATTAATGTTATATAACTCTAAAATTCAAAATTTACAAGAAAAAAAATTATTAATAAATAATATTTAATAAAAATTTCTTGATGATAAGTTTTATCAAACAATTACTATGTATAAAAACCAAATTTTACATTTCCAATGTTGCACAGGCACTACATCGACTCTGAAAATAATTTTTATATTAGTAATGAAAATAATATAATTTTCATGTTCTAAGTTATTCATGTACAATATTCCACTTATAACGTCATTATTTAATTACTAGATAATTATAATAGAATTAATATCGTAATTATGTCTTCATGGCATTAAAAAATACGGTATTAAAAAAATTATTTTTTACTATTTACCAAAAATTAAACTATTTCTGAAAATTCTCAAAAATTCATTCAAAGAAAATTTCATCACGATGAATTCAAAAAATAATTTATTTTCTTACAGATTAAAATTATGTAATTAAAAAATTTATGTTTAAATTAAATAACCATATAAGAATTTTTTTAAGAATTACTATTTAAATCTAAATACTATTAAAAATAAAAAAAATATTATATAAATCACTAGGTTTATATAACCCCCACTTTTAAAATTTCACCCTAACAATTTTTGTTCACTTATTAAACAAGTAGGGATACTTTTCCCTCATATCATTTTATGATGCTCGTGTCCCTTCTTTTACCATGTGGTTTCTCCATAAAAGCATAACCTTTTGAATTACCTTGTTCCACAACACATGATCACTATGATCAATAATATGAATATGTTAAGTTTCATACGAAATTTTCTTTTCATGGTGAACAACTTCTAGGATCAAAATATGAGATGAATCTAGCACATAATTTCTTCACATCAAAACATAAAAATCATTGTGTACCTGATATAAACATGGAGGTAAAGATACTTAGCAAGATACTGAACCAAATTTATCCAATATTTAGAATGGTATAATTAACTATGGGATTAACCTTCCTTTATTACCAAAACACATAACACCTTTTCAAGGAGATATTTTAATAAAAATAGGATCACCAACTTTGAATGAAGGGTCTCTCCTCTGGTTATCTGAATAAATTTTCTATCTGCTTTGTGTTGTACTCATGTGTCACTGAATCAAATAAAATCTTTCTACCAATTACTCTACTAATTATGGTCCCATCAACTTCTGTTCCCCAACATCTTCCTAAAATGATGGAGTTTGACACCACTTTCCATATAATTCCACAAAAGGATCCATCTGTATGCTTGAATAAAACTATTATTATAAGAATAATAAACTATTGAAATATATTGATCCCAACTTCCATGGAATTTCATTAAATAAGTCCATAACATATCCTAAAAATTCTAAATTTTTCACATAGTATATCTATCAGGATGAGGATGAAAAGTAGTGATAAATTTAATTTTATTCCCAACAATTTTTTAATCCCTTTTCAAAAGGTCAAAGTGAACCTGGAATCATGTTAAGATGCAATAGAGATAAAAACTCCATGAAACCTAAAAATCTCTCTAAGGTATAGTGTATAAATTTTATCTAGAGACAATGTTTCCCAAATAGAATGAAAATGAGAATATTTAGTCAACTGATGAAAAATTTTCCAGATCCAATTGCAACCTCAAGAATCCTTTGGTAATCCCAAAATTAAGTCCATGGATATATTTTCCCATTTCCACTCTTACATTGAAAAAGGCTGAAATATCCCCTTTGATAACTTCTTCTATTATTATACATGTTTACTTGTGAATTATTTCATGATAAAATCATAAATATCTATTTTTATTCCATCCCATTAGTAATAATCTTGAGGGTATCTTTATATCATTATGCTTCTGGGATAAACTTAAAATGGAGAAATTTGATCTTCACATGAAAATTCCTTCTTTAAATGAGAAGCGTAAGGAACAAATAATATCATCCCAAACATCAATTCACAATCTTTATCAATGTTAAACTCATGAAACATAAACTGTTGAACCAATTATACCTTTTTATCTAACTCACTATCTCTTTTCTGATCATTCATTATTATGTCTGATAGACACAACTGCACTGACACTTGAAACAGGACAGAGTAATTTACTTCACCAACAACCTTGAATCCAAAATTCATCAAATCATTACCCAAAGGGTAACCTTATATATGTATATGGTTAGTGTATCATTATTTTTCTGACACAATACATCAACCACTATGTTTTCTTTTCCAGGATATTAATTAATCATGAAATCATAATCCTTGAGTAGTTTCATCTATCTTCTCTGTCTTAGGTACAATTACATCGGAGAAAATATATATTTCAAACATTTATTATCGGTATATATCTGAAATTTTACTCAATAAAAACGATTCCTACAAATTTTTAATGGAAAAATAATAACAAATAATTAAAAATCATTTTTAGGTTAATTTTCCTAACATGGTTTCAACTGATTTAAAGAATAAACAATTACATGATCATTATACATCATAAAACATCAAAGGTCCTTCGAGGAATCATCACTATAGATGAAAAAATCCTCAATTCTAGAAGGCATGGTCATAATTGAAGCATTCAACAACATTCTTTTCAAATCAAGAAAATAATCCTCACATTATTTTTTAAATAAAATTAACACCTTTTCAAGTTAACTTAGTCATTGGGCTCGATAACCCTACAAAACTTTCAATAAACCTCTACTAATTGCCTAACAAACCAGGAAAACTAAGAATATCAGTTATATTTGTGGTTTTTGGACAATATTCGACAACTTTTTTTGAAGGATCATCAATTATTCGTTCATTAGAATCAATGTAACCATGGAAAGAATTTTTTATCGACTAATATTCATAATTAATGAATTTTCCGTATAGTTACATGTATTTTATGGTTTGGAAAATTACCCTCATATGTTTTTCATACTCCTCTTTACTTTTAAGAAACACCAAAATGTCATCAATAAACATAAACACAAACTTATACATGAAATTATGAAATATTCTGTTCATAATATTCATGAATACATCAGAAGAATTAGTAAACCTAAATATCTTAAAAAAAATTAATAATGACCATATATACTACAGAACATAATATTCAGAATGTCTATTTAATTTACAAAAAAATAATTGTACCCCACCCTCTGGTCAACCTTCAAAAAACACTATGCTCCCTAGAGCTGATCAAATAAATCATCAATATGAGTCAAATATTACTTGTTATAAATAGTTATGTTATTAAAGGCTTTTTAATAAATTCAATGTCTCATTGAACCATTATTATTTTTAACAAACAAGACAAGAGCACCCCATAGTTCAGTTATAGGTCTGATGAAGCCTTTATATAATAATTCTTGAAATTTCTATTTCAATTCTAGTAGTTCCATCTGAGTTATTATATAAGGGGGTTTATAAATTTTCATAGCATAAGTAACTAATTCAATTGTAAATTCATACCCTCGACCTGGAAAAACACAGAGTAAATCATCAGTAAATACATCAGGATACCACTATCACATCATTAATCTAAAAAGATCTCTAATTTTCAAAAAAACATCTAAGACAACATTTATTTCATTATATTAATAGATTATTAGATTCCTGATATGTTATTAATGGTATGAATTCATTCTTGCAAAAAACTAAAAATCATTCTGAAAAAAAATATTTTCCACTATAATCATTCATAAAGTGATAAATAGAAATTCATTCTATACACATAATAACATCAAACTCTACTAGTGGTAATACAACAAGGTTTTCTGGAAAATATTTTCAATATAAATATATAAGTATGTTATTATAAATTCTATTAACCTCAATATTTACTCTAGGTGTTTTAACAATCAGTTATGGATTCATTTTTTGAGGCGGAATATCCAATTTGGTATAAATTTTCTCATAAATAAAGGAATGTTTAAACCATGAATCAAACAACATAATTGATAAATCTGTAAAAATAAGCGATGTACCTAATTCCACTTCATTTTATGGATCAACATCAGATGAAGTGGTTGAAAATTAATTTTCCATACCCTTCTACTTCCAATGTTGATGATTTCCTACCTAAGTGACTAGCTTCAGAAACATATTAGCAAAATGACCGAATTCTTTATAGTTAAAGAATATCACCTTCTTCATATCATTAATTTTTGAAATATTATCCATCCACTCACAAGACATGTTCCCAAACATTCCACATTGATATCATTTCCAAAAATTTACATGAAATTATACAGGATGACTTTAACCACACTTTTCACAAGAAATTAAATTGATTTTCTTACCTCCTTATTTCTTTGATGAATTCTTTGCAAATGCCTTCCAACCTGACAGATTCTTATTTTTTTCATCATGAGTCACGTATGTGTCAAAAATATCTATCTCAACCTTCTCAGAAAAATGAACTTCTTTTTCATAGGTTTTAGACTCTTATGAAGCTAAAACTCATCTTAAACAAGGTTTTCAATTATATTAAAATATATTAATTTTACTAACAAAGTCCCAAGTAAAATACAGTAGATACACGATTAGTATTGTAAAATTGTATTCATACACAAAAACATAATCATCATATTTTGACTTTATTTCCATGAATTGATTCACTAATATGAGTCGAATAGTTTTCGGAAAATATTTCTGTAGAAAAGACTCTTAAATAATCTCATTCCAGACTATTAAGATCATCTTTTTCTCTCATATTATTAAGAGAGTCAACCATTGATCAAATTAAACGTAAAAAAATAAATTCATGGTATTACCTTTTAGAGTTTTGAATATTTCAGGACATCAAATATCTTTTCTAGATAATTGATCCATCCGTCTGCTATCACTGGATCTGTGGTTCTACTAAATAATAGAGGATTTTTCCTCATAAAATACCCCACAAAAGACACGTTTCTTCATGTTATATCTGGTTCCTCCCTATAATGCATACCACCACTATTTATCACCTAATTCAATTGATCCATTACTATCACAAACTACTCGGTTCTGATTCCTGCCATTCTAGGATACAGATTCCGAAGGATATCATTATCTCAGTGCCTTTCTACTTCAGCATCCCTATTTATTCAATAAAAACCACTCTAAATTGAAATATATATGTAAATGAAACATAATAATCATTATATTCTATAACATTTTAAAACAACAATAATTTAAAAATCATTTACAATATTATATTATCATCATTATATCCCAAAATTTATCTAAACCATCATTTCATACTAACTATAAGGATCCATCCTTAAAACATTAAATAATATAAAATTTTAGGTAAAAACATAAATTATTTCGTATTAAGGATATTTTTAGCTTTATAGATTTATAAAATTATGATATAATATATATATAACATCCCATATTTATACATAGTGGATCCTACTAAAGAAAATTCCAATTTTTCAAAAATATAAAACATTAAAAAAACCCTAATTACTTTGAAAAAACATAATAACATCCATCACAACCTCTTTATTTTTCTTACTCATCCTTATAAATAATGAAAATCATTTTAAAATCATAGTATAGGAACAAAAGGCTATGTAAGAGATATAAAGAATGAAATATTTAGTGAAGGGATAACATAAAACCATTAAAATTATTTTCATAAAAACTCATTATAATTCAAAAAAACATCACGTAGATTCCTTGGGAAGTTATTACCATATCACTCTAACATTCACTCTTTCACATGGAGTAACCATTCCGTCAAATTCCATCTTTGGAGGACCCAATGGATTAGAGAGTTATAATGGGAATCACTCGTCAAATCATGAGCTACAATTGGATCAACCCAATATATCTTGAGATACAATGGAGCTCAACCCACCATATCGTGATCTATATAAAATTGGATCAAACAAATATAAAAAATTTATAAGTGACATATAATGAATAAAACACTTGATAACACATTTAAAATCATGAGAAAAAAAAATTCACATATCAACTTAAACTTTTTTCAAAAAAATAACTATTTTAAAATATATAAATAACATGAAAATAATAAAAAAATCACACACTTAAAAAAATAACTATTAAAACTTTTTAAATAATCATTATAGAAATAAATAATCGTGAAAATGAGATAAATCTCTCATACTGTATCAAAACAATATTTTTTTGAATTTTGTAAAAGATACATTTAAAATGATTTTGAAAGGAAAATCACATGAATAAAACATGAAAAGATCCATTTAAAAAATATATGGGAAATAAAAACATTAATAACTATTTATATACATTAATCAAAATCATTTTGAAGACATTAACATAAAATAAAAAATATTTATAAGAATAAATCATTAAAATAATTAAAATAATGTTTTAGTTAAAGAGTCCCTTACCTCGGGTTCTAATTCCATAAAATTTATTTATAACTCATCTATAAGGGTATTAATTTAGTTATTAATATATTAAATTAGAAAAATCGTCTTTATAATACCTTATATGATCTTCTTATAACATTTTTTACCAATTTATTAACAATAACTTGTTATTTCCTTTGTTTTAGGTGTATTCTTTTCAATGTTTCAAGGTCAAATTATTATATTATTCCATGTAAAAATGAAATAATAATATAGAAACTTTATTATATATATATATATATATCATTTTAAACAATTTCTTTTCAATATAAAATTTCCATGATTTTGGTAAAAGGTAAACAAAAAATCATCATAAATGAAGGTGTTGAATTGACGCACCATAGATGACAATTTCTTTATTTAAAAATAAAAGGAGAATAAGAGGGATTTTAAGATGAATATAAGAAAACAATAAAAATCAATTATATATATGATATTGTAGTTTTAATGAATATTTATATAATAGGTTCGGATAAGTTATCAATGAAAACAAATTTAAAAGAGAAGAAAAAATAATCTGACTTCATGAAAAGTCCTCCATGAGAACCTTATTAAGGTTTTTTAAAGTGGCATTTTTGTGAGACCACAAGCACTATAATTTTTAAATTGACAAGGAGAAAGGAATTTTTTAGGGGTTTCCCAAGAAATAATGATTAACGTGATGAAAATATGTGAAAGAGGGTGCCTCCATTTATAATTGAAGTGAAGGTTAATATAGGAATTACTCAAAATATTAAAATATAAAAAATTTATTATTGAGTTTAAGACGTTAAAAATGACCCAAAATAATATTTTATCTCATTTTTAATGTAATATTATCATTTTTTCCTTTTAAATGTATTTTTATATTTAAATAATTTAATAAAATATTTTATTATTGGGAAAATAATTTTTTCAAATTAAAAACTATTCACAACATTGAAATAAAAAAAATCATAAAGAAGCATATAATTCTAATTAAACTATTAATTATATATTATTAATATTGTAATTACATATATATATAGTTAATTTACATTAAAATATCAAATTATATTTATTTTACTATTTTTAAAAATAATTAATTTGATTTATTCATTAATTAAATTTTTACTAGATCACAATTTTTTAAGCCATTAATGTAAATATTTATTATCTAAAAAATAAAATTAAATTTATATGAGAAATATAATTTTATTATATTTTTTTTGAACAAAAGTTGAATTTATTAAAAACTGAGATCATCGGATGTACAAGCGCAAATCCATGACGGAAAGTGGTCCAGCCAGAGCTGGTCTTTATCACGGGGGCCAGAGGCCGCCAGCTGGTGGGCATCATTATTCCCTTACCTTCTGATGAAGGAGAAGGTGTAGGAAATGAAACATTGATGGAGAGAATGTATTTTCCAGATGATGGGACCATAAGATTGAAGGTTGTCGTTATTGCGGTTGATGGTCTTGATAACAGTGAGATAGTCCGATTCAAGGTGGATCCTCTCACATCCACAATCTTTAGCAAGTGTCATTCTGGTGAGGATGGTAGCAGCTTCGGCAACAACGTGTTCCCAATGAGCATGATTGAATTCGTGTTTGGCTACGATTATTTGACCCAAATGATCCCTGGCCAACAGACCAAGGACGATAGGACCATCGTTGGGGAGAAACACATCCACATTAATCTTGAGGATCCCTTCCGATGTCAGACACCACTGGGAGGAGGGGGGAGGAATCCAAAGGGAATTTGTTGACCAGATTGATGCTGATAGCCCTCAATCCAGGATGATGCCCGTTCAATCTAGAAATTGGGAGGCTTGAAGACATGGTTGAAAACCACATCGTTACGGTGAACCCAAATGATCCAAGCCATGATGCAAAGAGATATCGCCATGGTCAGCGATGAGGAAGAGAACCAATGCTTCAGGAGCAAGGGGAGGTCAGAGGCCAAAATCAGTGAGGAATCCGCAGTTGATCCCCATTTGTTCCAAATCTCCTTTTCCCCTGGACATTGGATGATGGCGTGGAGGGGGGATTCTGGGATGTCCGGGCAGAAGGGGCAGAACATGTCACTGGAGAGGTTTCGGAAGAAAAGGAGGCTCTTGGTAGGGAGGGTGCCTGAGCACACTTTCCACCAGAAGTGGAGGATTTTTGGGGGGAAATTGAGCTTCCACAGCGAATCCCATGGCCCTCCCTCCTTAATGTCAGACTGAGATCAAATAGCGAGTCGATATCCAGATTTCACCGTATAGACTCCCGAGATGTCATTGATCCAGAAGAGGTGTTCGGGGCCCGAATCCAGAACACATGAGATACTCTGGATAATCCTTCTGTCTCTTTCATTGAACCATGATTGAATCTTTTTCGTTCACCACCCATTCCCATGATCAGTAAATAGGCACCGGACGGTGGCATATTCGATCCCAGGTGGGGCTGGTGATGATGCCCACATGCCGTCCTTATCGATAAGCCAGGGGTCCGTCCAGATAGAAACATATGTCCCATTCCCAATCCTCTAACCCAAACCTCTCTCCAGGAGGCTGTGGGAGCTCCAAACGCTTCTCTAGAGGAAGATGGGTTGGGGGCCAAGAGAGGAGTCCTGGAAATCCTTGAGGGGAAAATATTTAGCATGGGGAAATCGTGAACAGAGAGAAGATGGGTTGTTAATAAAGCACCATCCTTTCTTTTCCAGCAATACATCATTAAAGTGAAAGAGGTCCCGAAAACCCATTCCTCCCTCAGATTTTGGTTAGCTGAGATTTTTCTAGGCGATCCAGTGGGTTTTATTCTTTCCATTATTTTGTCCCCACCAGATGTTTTCTGTACGGAAATGGATCTGATTGACAACCACAGTAGGGAGCTTAAACAAGGACATAAAGTAACTGGGAATAGATTGAAGGGCAGCCTTAATGAGGGTTTCTTTGACAGCCTTGGAAATTATTTTTGGGGTCCATCCTTGGATTTTTTTCTCTATCATATCAAGCTACGAGGCGATGATTTCTCTTTTGGAACGACCGATCAATGTGGGATGCCCGAAGTACATTTGATGCTTCTCGACCATATGAATGCCTGTAATGGCACAAAGCTCTTCTCTTTTGGAAAGTGGGACCCCCGAGCTGAAGGAGACTTCTGACTTGCCATGATTTATTGTTTTTCAAGAGGCCCTCTCATACTGTTGGATCACATGGCCTATAGTGAGGTACTCATTCTGGGTTGCTCTGGAGAAAAGAAGGTAGTCGTCGGCGAATAAAAGGTGTGAGACCGGTGGGCTTGCACGACAGACCTTTTCCCCATGAATTGAATGAGAGCAAGCTGCCCTGGACATGAGGTTAGAAAAAACATCTGCCACCAGGATAAAATGAAAAGGGGATATAGGGTCTCCCTGGCACAGGCCACGGGTTGGGGAGAAGCCACGGGTGAGCACCCCATTGACATTAATATGGAAGGAAACAAATGAGACACAGTGCATGATCATCTCTATCCACTTAGAGGAAAAGCCCATTTTCAGCATCATGAATCTAAGGAAATGCCATTCAACTTTATCATAGGCCTTGGTCATGTCCAGTTTCCACGCCATGATTCCTCTTTTTATGGTGGTGCGTGTTTTAATTGATTGGAACACTTTATGGGCCACAATGGCATTATCTGTAATCAGTCTCTTGGCCATGAAGGCACTCTAATTTTCTGATATGATATCAGGAAACCATGGGCGCAGCCGATTAACCAAGATCTTCGTGAAGATCTTGTACGGGAAATTGCAGAGGTTGATAGGTCTGAAATCAAGTTCCACGAGGGGTTTCTTGATTTTAGGTATGAGGATGAGGATAGTTTCCATAATGCCAGACATGCTTGTTTCCCCAGCCTAGATCTTCTTCATCAGGTTGCAGATGTCAGGGCCAATAATGTTCCAGTATAGTTTGTAGAAGAGGGCGTGGAAGTCGTCCGAGCCCGGGGCCTTAGTAGGTTGGATATGTTTCAGGGCCAGACGAATATTCCCGTCCGTCACAAATTTGGTAAGTTTCCTATTTATTTCCTTAAGGATCACAGGACTGATGCAGTCTTCCACTTCAGCAGAGATGTTAAGAATACCAGCCGAATAGAGATTTTGGAATTAATTGGTGATAACATTTTGGATTATATCATTGTCGAAGGCTTCGGTACTATTCGGATGCAAGATACAAGATATTATTATTTTCTGGCACCTAACCGAGTCTTTCAAATAGAAATAGTGGGTATTGGAATCCCCTTCTATAATGTGGATGTCACGTGCCCGCATAGCCCAGAAGCTTTCCTTGATTCGCCGGGTAGCATCCAGATCCCTTCGAGTGGCACTGATTTTGGATATAGTGTAATTGGATGGGGGTTGGTTGATAAGCTTGCACAACTTTCTTTTGAGGAAATCACATTTCCTGTTAGGTTTATGGAATTTGATATTGCTCCACGTCCTCAAATCAGATGCAATCTGTTGGAGATTTGACCCAATGTCTGCTTGTCCACACTTCCAGCCTGACCGGATCACATCTTCACATTCACGTTCGTTGGTCCAGAAGCTTTCAAATCTTATGGGTCTTCTGCCTTTTTTGATGAGGTCTCCTTGGGTGCATTCAATCACAATTGGACAGCGATCCGAGCAGTTGAGCGATAGGTGCTCAATGTGAAACATTCTAAAAATATTCATCCAATCCGTTGAACCCAGAAATCTTTCGAGGCGCTCTGTGATACGAGTTTCATCTGTGCTGCCCTGGAACCACGTGAATGGGCTCCCCATGAATCCTAGATCAACCAGACCTTCCCTACTAATGGCATCCTTAAAGTTAGACATCGACAAGGAGGGTCGAAGAGCTCCGCCACTTTTTTTCCATCTGGTACAAGATCTCATTAAAATCACCCCCAATGAGAAAAGGGCTTGGCAGGTCACGTCACAGATTGCACAGTAGATCCCACGATTTCCACTACTCAGTGTGGGTTGGCCAGCCATAGAAGACCACAAAGGTCCACGACGGGGTATGGGTGTTATGAATAGTTGTCGCCATATGGTGCGAGGAGAAGGATAAGATCCTAACATCAACCTTATCCTTTCATATGAGATAGAGACCCCCTGAGTGGCCTTATTGGGGAACAGGGAGGCAGCCTTAGAAGCCACATTTCAGCGCAAGGCTAGTAGTGTCCTTGTTTTCCAATATGGTTTCGGACATGAAAACCATATTGGGGCGTCTTTGAGCACAATGGTGCTAGAGAATTCGAACCGTTAATGGGTTTTCAATCCCACAAAGGTTACAGCATAAAATGATCATTGCTCTAGGTGGGGCTGGGCCGTACCTGCCTCCACCTTCGATTCCTCGGGGATCATATTTCCTCTTGCCACTTTCCATATGTTTTGGTTACTTTTTGCCGAAGTACTCATTTCAATTCTTCATTTCAGATCCCAAGGTTTTGGATTAATTTTTTTCCTTCTCTGTTATCACAGTGAGCCCTCTTCTAAGTTTGATGAGTGACAGGGCCTGGTACCGTTAATCCTGTTATCCTAGGGTCACCATATAGACAGTAGTCTAATGTGGCCGTATCTGGATAAGGGTTAGGATATGGCGGTTCGGTGCACATTTTCTTTGGGTATGAGCTTTGTTTTGGAGGGTTCACTGGTTTGGGCACCGGCTTTGTTGGTGTTGTGGGTGTAAATTTTGGGAGGGTAGAATCTGTGCCTGATTTGATGTCTTTCTTCTTCATTCGACTCTCCTAGAAAACCTCATGATTTCACGTGGGAATTATGATCTGAGGATGTCTACCTTCTTCCCTCTGGAGGATTGGGATTTCTTTAAGAAACTCTGGAGGTCCAAGTGTGATGACTTTAGTGTGCTTATTTTCCGCCTTCCCCATGTGATCCATCGTGAGGTGATCATGATCCTTTTGTTTTTCCACCTATGGGATAAAGGAAATTTTTGTTGTTTTGTTTCATAGCCAGGGACTATATTGTAGTATGATATTACCTGATTCATTCCTTTTCTCTTCGTCACATGCTCTCTCTAGCTAGACAATACGTCCGCAGAAGAGGCAGAAGATTGGGAGTTTCTCAAAATCGAATGAGATTCATATGTGAGCGTCATAGACCTGCAAAAACATGCCCCTAATTAGAGGCTCTGACACTTCGACCTTGACATTAATCTAAACCATAGGTCCCCATTGGATTGGGTCCGAACAGTCCCACTCAAAACATTTGCCAATGCGATCACCAATATCTCTCAGAACCCATTTCGTTCTGCCCTAGAAAGGAATTCCTTTGATACGTAACCAGAATAGGGATCAGGTAAGGTTAAGGTGTAGTAAATCATCTCCACCTTCAAATTCCTCTATAAGGAGGAGCTGGTTATCAAAGGACCATGGCCTCCCTCTGAGGATTGTTCTCTATCTTTTTCATTGAAGAACTCAAAGACAAGGATATTTCTCTCCACATCCCGGATAGCCACTCCCGCTTCCAGTTTCCATAAATTTTGAATAGTGTTTATAAGGGCCCCCTGGTTGACTGTGATTTGTGCCACAAATCTTCCAACAACCAACAGTGACATGCGTTTTTCCAGAAGCGTACCTTCCTTCCTCCGAGCCATAATCGACGATTTTTCTTTGTCCGTCAAGGAAAATTTCTTCGATTGAGTCACAAGATCTGCATCCATGGTGCGGGTCACATTGAACCTGAAATTCACTTCTTCTTCAAGGATTTGCAGCCAGTTTGATCACATGCACCCAAGTAGTGGATCACTGTTCAAGCCCAGCCCAAGGTCCTGTCAGTTCCGGATCGTCCAAGAGGACCATCAGTCAGGCACGGACCAAGAGGACTCGCAAAGCACACAAACAAACAAAGTCCACGACCGTACCACACAAATCTAGAGAAGCGCAACTGAGAAACTCGACGCGCTTTGCGAAAACGCATCTTGCGGCCGATCCTTCATGGAGGAGAAGGCCACGACCTCGTGAATAGGAGCCCTTCGCTGCAGTCCTTCGTAAAGGAGAAAAAAGCGCCACACATGGCCTGTCCTTCGTGAAGCAGAAGGTGATGGCCTCACGAGCGGGTTCTTTCACGGATAGTCCTTTGCGAAGGGAAAAGGCGCCACTCGCGGCGAGTCCTTCACGAAGCACCTGTGTCTCCACGCAGTTGGTCGGAACGCCACCGGTGTGCGCCGCATCGAAAACAAAATTAATTCCTAGAAATAGATCCAAAGAAGTTGATAGATCAAAAACCAGACTCCGCTATGCAAAAACAGTTCTGAATCGAAGGATTGATCATGAAGTCATGAGAGTGGGTTCGGATCTGGTTCCTGATTTTCGAGATCTGGTAAACTGATAGCCTGTTTTGACAGAGAATAATTCCATGAATCGAAGATGAAGAGCATCCATTCTATGATGATGAAACTCTGAGGATGTTTCCCTTTCCCCCCTTCTTGTCGATGCCGTAGGGAAGTTAACCGGCTCGAGCTCAGACTCAAGGTGTTGGAATCATGTCCGCCGTCGAACCAAGAATCCAGAAGCCGACAAAGCCAGATAATGTTGGGTCCACCATAGTCGGAACGAAGGTGGGAGAGGGATCCTTCACCAAAGAGTGGGAATTTGAGGAGGACGACGGCCGCCGTTTCCATAGAGCCACATGCCGCCACGGTCTGAATGGGAGGCACCAACGCAAATGCGAACCCTAGGAATTCCCAGGAGAGAATCTCTCACCGCGGGAGAGACTATTGTCGTAACTACTTGGTTCTAGGAGGTATCACTTGTTCTCCATGCTCTAATTCATTTCACTTCATCAGGATTTTATTATATTTTCAAAGACTATTCTGGTTTTATTTTTTTTTGAAAACCTCATTTTAAAATGTTATATTTATTGGACATTATCGTGTGAAGAAGTTGACATTTTTTTAATAAAATAATATAAACTAATTTGATCTATTTGGAATAAAAATATCCCATATATGAATAAAATTATGATAATGGTCTATTATTTTTTATATAAAATGTTTTAGAATCATTTTAGGTCATTTAATAATTCTTATAATTTTAATAAAACCATTTTATTTATTTTTCGTATGATTTCACAAGAATTGAATTAGTGTTGCACATGCATTAATGATAATTATTTCAATTATCAAAATGAAAAATGAATTACTATCATAAAAAAATTAATTAAGTTCCAAATAAAATTCTAGATTCATTCATTATTTATATTCACTCATCTAAATGTCAAGATAACATCTTAAATTTGTAATTTTGTCTTTTATTGCCCCACATAATTATTACACTAGAATTTAGAAAATATTAATGTTATATTACTCTAAAATTTTTAATTGATAGCCAAAAACATCATAAATACATATTAATTCATAAAATATTACTTAATATAATTTTTATCACTCAATTGTTATTTATAAATAATCTAATTTGATGTATGCAATGCTGCACATGAACTACGTCGACTCTGACAATAATTTTTCTGCTTATAATGAATATAATATTATTTTCATATTATAAAGAATTTCTATAAAATGTTCCTCTTATAATATCATTATTTAATAATTAAATAAATTTAATAAATTTTATATCACAATATTTCTTTTTGGCGTCACAAAAAAATACCTTATTTAAAAAAAACTGTAATTTTTACTATTCACCAAAAATTAATCCTTTTCATTAGATACTAAAAAATATATACAATGATAATTTCATCATGATGAATTGAAAATTGAATTTAGTTTTTTAAAACTAAAATTCCATAATTTTAAAATTAATGTTTAAAATAAATATCCATATGATAAATTATTTATTTTCAGATTTACTATTCAAATCTATACTACTATTAAATTCAAAAAATATTCTATAAATATCTAGGTTGTTAAAAACATAAATAGGTTTTTATTTAATAAATCATGAAATCTTATAAATGAGTCCAAAAATTGAGTAATGGTTGTGGTGGAAGAAAAATCCAATGATGCCTTAAAGGTTAAAATAGATCATTCCTTTTTCATTTTTTAATGAATGTCAAAACATTCCATAAAATTATTCCATTTTGAAAAAGTTTAAATAAATTAAAATGATTCATAAAAATTCCCTACATAATTCTCCTATGTACTTAAAAATACAATGAAAACGTAATTTTAAGAATATGGACATGGAAGAGAAATATTTTGAAAATAAATAATTAAAAAATTTAAAATGAGGATTTAAGTTAAAGTGTCCCTTATGTAAAATAATAAAAATATTATTTTTTAAAAACCATTTCATGAAAGGTAAATTTAGTAATAATTTAACATTAGCATAAGTTGAATCATAAAAAAATATTTTTTTTGAATCATTTAGAAAAACATGGAGAAAGAAGAAAAATTGTTAGAAGGGAAACCTTAAAAGAAGTTTTTTAAAATAAAGTATCTTACCTCAAGTATGAGTCATCACATAAACGCTTTATCTTCTTTAATAACTATATAACATTAAATATTTACATGTATGAGAAAATTTTTCTTATTCATTATTATTCTTATTTTATTTAATATTGTGTTACAGACATTTAGACAATCATGTAACTTACTCTAAAATCCCAAAGTCCATCGATTATTATTTATTTTTGGATAATCCCATATTTAAGGGTTGAAGGGGTACCCTTACATGAAATATAGAGACAAAGAAAAACGCCCATACATGAAATGAAGGCCCATAGTTAGAAGTCGCAATACATAACCATTGAAGGCCCAAGACCAGACATACCTGAAATAACCCATCCCCATCTTCAGCATCATGAAGGCACTTAGATCCCCATCTCGTATGGATGATCAGATATAATTTCCCTATGAATATATTCATGATTCCTGATATTACAGGTAGTTTACATGCCCTCTAATTCTTAAAATTTGGTTAGATCTACATAGTGGTTTCTATTTTGATCTGAATTATCTTCTGGGCATGCTCCTGTGTGGTCTACTAGGGTTGCTTCTTGGCCTCTGAGGCCCAAACTCTCTATGGCTCTAATCTCATGGTTTCGTAGAATACTTGAATCCCATATAAATTTTGGCCCCTAAGGCCTTATTTCCCGAGTACCTATGGGGGCCCAATGCCCCTAGTACCCGTAGGCCCAAACAGGTGGCCCGAAGGCCTAAACCATATGATTAGTTCTAACTTCTATAATACTGACCATGAACCACTAGAGTAACTAATAAAGTAACCCAAAAATTCACCCTACCCATATTTGATCATGGTTCTTTTTTATTCCATTTATGAGCCTTTATAACTCAGGTAAAATCTCTTTGGCTACTTAATCAATTAAGTTCATATTAATTTTTTTGATGATATTCAGCCCATATGTCATAAATGAATTCGAAAGGTTGACTATGGTCAATTAGTAATTTATTCCATAATATAAAAAGTAATAATAATTATATAATTATCATTTTTTACATAAATAATATTTTAAGACCAATAAATTAATATTGTTAAGAAAAATAAATTATTTTATAATCCTGAAGATGGTAGGTTAGACAAATGCATGAGCAACCTTCTTATTTTTCAATGATAACAATGTAAGGAATGTAGGTATTATATTATAAATATATAAATATAATTATATCATAAATATGATATTAATACTTTAAATATAGTTATATATATCATCTATATGATACAGTAATGAAAAACAAATCAAATTTCTTCATGGAGGTGGTAGATCACATGTACATACAAACCATGTTTTAATTTATCAATGAATTGAAAGGTTAGAAGGTAGATGGAATATAAATTTATTATAAATCTAATTATTGAATGAATATAATTTATAAATATATATATATATATATATTAATTCCACAATTATAACCATCCAGGATATGAGGTGATGAAAAAAAATTACATCGGTCTGTGAGGGAGTATTTCTTCACACAGACAAATTATTAATTACTTTCATGTTTGATAAAGGTTGTATATGGATATAAATTATAATGTTAACATAATAACATCTTATTATTTACAATATAATGATTTTATAATTTCATAATTTTTAATTACCATTTGAATGAGCTGGATGAATAAATAATATAAAATGACCAGTTAAGAATGATATAACTTCTTCAGATAATCTCATTTGGTTTAAAACATAAGCCATATAAGGGTGATATTCTACATAAAAAGACCTATATAATGAGGGTTGATATACTATTAGCGTATTTTGGAAAAAATTGGCAGAATCAAATTGTTCATGATGTCTTTTGAGAATAGTAGAGTGGGTTCCCTTTTATAATAAGGGTTGGGAATTCTAGTTATTTCAAAAAGTATTAAATTAATATAAAATAATTTTCAATAAAAACCATTTCAAAATTAATATAATTATATAATAAGACGATTATGAGTTAACATATTCTTATACAATTAAATTCTGACATGTTTATGTGATGATTTCACCCTCATCTTCTTGTTTTAAGCCTCTATTAACCATTTTAATGATTACCGTGATAAGAAATATTTTTACACTTTAGGGGTCAATATAGTTACTATAATATGAAAATTGGACCATAAATGGAGAGTCACTTGTCCAAATATAATAATTTAATGAATTTTATATCGTTTTAAAAACGATTATTTATAATAAAGTATTTATAAAGCTAATTTTAGAACTATTAATTTTCTTCGACTTTAATAACATCCTGATAGTAAATGAATTCAAATAAAGTCAATTAAAAATCACATAAATGTTATTTTTATAAAAATATTTGAGGAAAAAAACAATTATTTCAAATTATATTCCCTTTAATATTTATGAAATAAATTATTTTATTTTTCTATTAATTAACTATATACTAAGTTGGTATTCAGTTATCAATTAAGGTTATTATTTCATCACAAAAAATTAGAAATAAATTTTATTGATAAAAAAATAATTTATAGTTAAAATAACCATTTATAACAAAAAAATAACTTATTTTTCACACTATTGAAAAAATTTAATGATAACAAAACAAATAGAATGTCATTTTTGAGTTTTCTGTACATAAAATATGATAAAGGTCAAAATCATGGACAAATGGAAACAAAAATTCATATTTTCAATGTTCGGATGATTATGGAAGAAATATATTCATATTATAAAATTAAGCCAAGTGTTGTGGTTTCTTTTTGTGTCCTTATCGCAATATTTTAAACATAATTTACTCATTTTACATATACGTTAACAAATGTTTACAACTATTACTATTCAGAATGACAAAAAATAAAATGTGAATATTTAAAAAATTGACATTATGATTAAAAACTTGGAATCTATTTTTTAATATTCAATTTATAGATATGTTAGAATTTATTTTAAAATTAAACTATAAAAACATGACATAAAATAGTTTTTTTCATAAAAAAAATTTTTAGTAAAAAAAATTTTTATACCTAATTATAGTATAAAAATAATTCCAATTACCATAATTTTATTTTTATTATTCAAAATGATATATTTAAATTTTAAAACTATTCAAAAATAGAAGATATTTTTTATATACTTTAAAATATAATACAATTTTAAATAAAAATCATTATTTTTAACTAATCATTGAAAAAACAAACTTTTCAAAAAAAACACAAAATTTCATCATATGATAATATTGATTCGATGGTTTCAAAAATGATTACCTTTTTATCAAATAAATATTTTAGAAGTGTAAAAAATTAATTATATTTTTTTATCCCAAAAATAAATAAAATCCATTTTTGATGAAAATATTTATTTGAAGAATAAATTGACATTACTAAAAATTGAATGATCATTTACATTGAAATTAAAAATACCATTTTCTGGTGTGGGACCCTAATATATTTCATAATTAATTTAATCCTATTCATACATTCTAATTTAACACCATGGTTATAATGGTGATTTTTTAATAATAATTTATAATGACTTGTTTAAGCTCCATGTAGCATATCTTATACTCTATCCAACATGGAATTTATTTTAAAATACATGGATATTACATGATATAAAATTAATTTGATTTCCATGTATTCATTACAATATGATTTATTTTATGTGGAAAACATACGTATTAATGATAATGTGTGGGGTCATATATCACCCTCCCATGAATTTGTTAAGCTTGATATCTCAAGAGATATTCATGTATGAACATAATTAGTTTGTTCACATTGGAATTGGAATAATGAGTTTGCTCACAATTTCAAGAATGTAAATTATGAGTTTATTCACTGAGGCACATTCATAATTATTTTTCTCAAAATATTATCTTATGTTTATAATTGTTCTATCATTTAATATTTCTTTTCTATTCATGCTATGTTACTTTACATGTTTATGACTTTTTATAATATGTTTCACACTATTATGTTATGTCATTCCTTCTTCCATTACCTATGATATATAATTTTTTTGGATATAATTTTCATATGTAACCTAATTATACACATATATTTATCTTATGCTAACTTGTGATCATTGATTGTTATCTCTTTTATTTACCCTTACTGTGCATCTGATAAAACCCACCTCTCATGTTTCCATTTATCCAGGATATAAAAAATTAGTATGTATGATCATCCAAGAAGAGAATATTGCTTTAAGAATTTTTAGGATATATTAAAGACTTGTTGTGTTTTAAAAATATGTTTATATAATGTAAATAATGTCCATTTGTTAAAAAACATGGGTATTGTTAGTAAATGTATTCTAATAATTATCTACAACTATAAACCTAAAAGAGAAAGATAATTTATTATAATTCAATTTTTTATTTAATATGATGTAATTAATATGGCTCATCTATAAGGTATGATATTTGATGTTCCCCTCTTTATTAACATGATTTATTGGTATAATTTCTTTGATACCATCATATCATACTTTTTCGTGGCTATGAATGAAATATTAACATATGATGGTGTGGAGCCAAAAATATAATCAACTTCCCTTCTAGACATAAAAAATATTTTATATACACTCAATGAGTTATCTTTGTGGTGAAAAATAACTTTTTACATCTCTGTCATTTCTGTTTATCTCTCTAGTAGCGAAGGTACAAGAGTTCTATGATCTCTATGTTCATACAATGATTTACCACACATATCTTAATCTTTCACAATTTAATCATTACAGTATTGAATAAGAACAATACAACCTTTACAAATAGAATATCTATAGAAATCATCAATTATATAAATATATGATTACATCATAGTGTCTAGAAAAAAATCATGAAAATATCCAAATAAATCAATGGTAATAATAGATTGATAAATAATAAGATCAAAATATCTTTTATTGAAAGCTAGAATAAAAAAAATTTATCAAAAATTTATTTGTCACCTTCTTCTATTTGTAAATAATTTAAAATTTTTATCCAATGGACTAACCAAAACCTATAAAAAAATGCTAATCGCATTATATTCTCTATGAATTTCAATAAGACTCTACTTTAAAGTAGAAAAGGTATCCCCTACAAAGGATATAATCTCAGGCATGGTTCAATAAATTACATAAATACAGTTTTTAATAAACATTATGTATATTATTTCAAAAATTAAATATTTCTTATAATATTTAGAAAAATAAATGGTTATAGTGTTACATTGTAATGTATTATATCTATAAATCTTCAAAATTTAATCAGGTGAAACAACCCACAATTATTCTTTATTAGAATTTATATCAAATAATAATGAATATAAAATACTTCATTAAATAGTATTTATATTCCTCAACATTTCTTATTGTGACTCTATCAATTCCTTTTGCTCAACAAAGTAAGATTTAGAAACCATTAGACATATCATTACGTTAAAATCAGACAAAGAAATTTAAACTTATTTAAAATAATTTTTTTTCTTCCATTAAATCCATATGTTCTAAATTAAAATAATTAAATTATTACTTTAACATACTGAATATATAAAAAAATAGTTGTGTAACTCTAAGCATTATTTTAAAAACCTGAAATTTATTTCTTTTATGTATATACATTTTCATTTGGTTATGGAATTTATTCAGAAAATACTTGTTTATTTATACATAATAGTGGTTATAAAAAAATTTCACCTTTAGAATCTTTAATATAATCTATGATAATAAAAAAAATAAGTTATAAACACCTGAAGAGAGTGAAGAGCCTCCACTTCTTGAAAATATGTTCTATAAATATCAATAAAATCTACTTATAGAACAAAATATTTGGCATATATTGAAATAATATCTACTTGTTTCTCATTAATAGATCCATATAATTAATCATTTGTAACTATATTACTAGGTTAAGTTTGTTTTTATACCTTATACATATGTAGGATAAGTATTATATCATCTTCTCTAAAGTGTACTCCCTCAACTGAAACAAGGATCACTTCATCTTCATATGATTCTTCTTGATTCTTGTAACCAAAAGGTTACTCACGGAATAATTCCAAGTGTTACCAAGGATTATCATTTTTCAACTTATAAGATATACTTTGTATAAAATTTTAAAGCCTCCAACTCATCTAATTCATTATCTTTCTTGTCAAACACTTTAGTCAGCAAGTATAAGTAATGAGAGAAATTATTATTCTTTGAATATAGAAAACAATGATACAAGAATCAAAAAATGAATCTAGTTAGTTTTTTTACTATTTTACAATATAATTTAATGATTATATATACTATGAAATGAAATTCTAAAATTCCCATTCTCCAAGATTAATCCCAATCTAAATAAACATAATAAAAACCATTATCTTGAGTTTTTAATTGTTCAAAAGATTAATCTCTATAGTTGAAATCCCAAATAGAGTGTCCTATCATTATAAATAATATATTAATAACCCTATTATAACCTACACATGATCATTAATCATCAAATTGGGAAGTGTTAAATGAAGATAATTTGATAGTATAAATTGAATTGTGCATATCTTTCACCATTAAGATGTTGTTTTTTTAATTTTTTATATATTTAAATTTCTCATTCATATAGAAAATATGAAATTATTTGTTAAATAATTTTTTTTATTTCTTATCATAAAATATATACTGTCATTCTCAAAACCATAATAATTTTTTTAGAACCATGTCCACTCAATAATGTCGGGACAAATTTAGTAGCTTAACATGCTAATATTAGAGGCACAGTTCTCCAAGAAATAACATTATTTGAACAACCTAAATAACCTTCCTTATTCTTCTTCATCAAAAATATAACCAAAAGTGGGTTGAATATTTATATGTTTTAGATTTGAATGATTTATGGTTTTTGGGATTGAAGGAGAAACAAGTGCTTCTAAAGGTCTCAAATGAAATCCTTTTGATCAAAAATATTGATAAAACCAGTAATTTTTTTAAAAAAAGGGAACATGAATCATCAATTTTGTGATGTGTAAAATGACCTCTAAAAATAAAATAAAATATAATAATTTAATAAAATAAATTAAAACACGGAGTTACATACATATGAATAATATAATAGAAATTAGAAAACATAAAAATAATATAATAAAATATCTAAAATTCAAGTATAAGTATTTCAATATTAATAAAATAATATCATTCAGAAGAAAAAGGATTCGTAAATATATCTACTATATGATTATCAGTGTCTAAGAATTAAATAGTAATATCAAACTTTTGATTGTGATCTCTTAATAAATGATTATCTCTTTCTATGTGCTTTGTCCTAGAATGGGTCATCATATTTTTAAAAATGGAAATATCACTTCTGTTGTCAAATTTGATTGGAGTGTGATTAAGATTTAATGCAAAGTCCACTAGGGTGTCTTCCATCTACAATATTTGAGAGAAATAACTCATGGAAATTATAAAATAATCAAATTTCATGGTATGTTTAATTTTAAATTATTACATGTATTAGACTATTTTCATCCATATAGGTGTGTATTATGGGTAAAGGGTCTTTGAAATGGTGTTTGGGAGATTGGAGGCTTAGTTTCTGAATGGTAGCTAAAAAATGCCACAATCTAGCTAGTGGGTTGTATTAGCTTGCTAATGGTGATTTCAGTGGGAATGAAATTTCTATAGATCCCACCACCTGATAGATGGTTCCCCTGGTCGGTCAGTAAGGCTCTTTGTCCAGCTAGTGGTGTCCTAAAAGAACCATCATTAAAAGAATTTTCATCATTTTCCCCTAATATGATTATTAGATTAACTCTCTCCCCAATAATATCCTAATACAACCAAAACATACTAGAGTGATCTCCCTTAGTGCTATGGGCATCCTCTTTATCACCTCTTGGGAACATGAAGGTCATATCGATTTGGTGTCATCCTTAAAGGTATGATATATTCAATATAATCCTTACTCTCATTCATTATTTAGAATTTATCATGGATCCATTATACCAAAATGATTATATAGATAGAATAGGGTTTGAATTATGTCATTTTCATGAAACACATGACAATATTAAAATTGATCCCTTTTGAATAGAGAAATTAATTATTATTTTGAGCCTCAGAGTAGTAGTGTCGCCATATCCTCTCATCCTTGTGTTTTCTCACAAGAAACTTGAAGGGGGAGTATTCCCTGGTTCCTTCCCCCTCTTTCAATCCATCTTTCTCCCTTTTCTCCTACCATTACCCTCCCTTACCTCAACTTAATTCTCCTTTACTCCTCCTCATCGATGCTTCATTTCCTCTCTTGCGTAGGGACAAATAATGGTGATGATCCTCTCATTTTTGTCGGTGATTTCAAGGTGATGTTCATTATTGACTAATCCATGGTGAAGTATAGTTGTTTTCGATGTAGATTCTCTATTGTGCATACATTCTCCGCTCATACCTTGCTCTGGCATCACATTCCCCTTCTCTTCTCCAAATTAGATTTAGATAATGTGGAAACAAAGAGGTTTTGGGATTGTGGGTTGTCGGTTGATGGTTCTTCTCTAATTTTTGATGATATAGTTTTCAACAAAAATGATGGTGTTGGCTTCATCGTGGTTTTTTGTGGAGGCCCTGATGCTTTGGGATGTGTTCGTGTGTGCAGAAGGGTGTCCGGGGATCCTTTACTGGTGATTCAGGAAATGATGATGATTTATTGTTTGGAGATCTATGTTCATCTACGATGTGTGTGGCATAGATATTGAATGTGCGGGTGTTTTGGGTGGTAGACGTTGACGAGGTGGATGTTGGTGTCATGTGATGAGATCATTTATCATGGTTATAGAAGCTCCCGTGATGATAGCGGTGATGATAATAGTGATGGTTTCGAGAATCAATGATGATGTAGGTTATTGGAATCAAGGAAGGTGAGATAATTAATGTTTAATTGAATTCTGGTGGCTATTGAATCAACTCAAAATTAAAATGGATATCATGTGGTTTTTAAAGAAGTTTTACATTTTTGAATTTGAATTTTAAAACTCATGGCATGACGCGTTTGTTCAGAGGAATCTAGTACATGATTCATTTCCCTTTTAATTGTAATGTGGTGTAGTTTTTGTAATGTGGTGCTGTATTCGAATCATGTGATGCATGGTTACCGCTTACCCTTAAATTGGATTATAGAAAATGTTAAAAAATGGATTTGTAGTGGTATAAAAGGAATAATTTTTCTCATGTATTGTCTCAACAATACTCTATAAATAATCATTGATTTTGATGTTTACAAATACCCATGTTCTTTTACTAATGATACTACTTTAAGTGTATTTTTGGAAATTAATATTTATTAAAAAAATTATTCTAGATATATAATCTAGTTTTTTATTTACAAGGAAATTTATTTAATGTGTTTAGAAAACTCTTAATTGTATTTTGTAAAAACTATTCATATCATACATTCATAACATAACATAAGGAATATACCCTATTATTGGGATTGTGTGTACAAATCATGAACCTTACGTTTGTATTCACCCTTTTTTGGAATAAGGTGTGTATGGATCATCAAATCTAATATAGAAGGAACATATGGGTAAAAAAACTTAATTTCATATGTAACCTTATGTTTGTGAAGAGAAAAAGGTATGGTTAAAGAAACCCATGTAAGAGGAATGAAGATTTATATTATAGGGAAACTGAGTCATATGAGATGTTATATTTCTCATGAATTTATGGTTTTTTTCAATGTATTTGTCTAATGTGAGAAAATGATGTAACTAGCCAATGAGAAATGAATATTTAAATTATGGTGAAATCATTCAATCATTTCCATCTACTACCTACATAAGAAACTTTTGTGAGTCATATATATTGGCTATATTGACAATTCATGAGAGGGATATGTCACATAAAAAAATATTGATTAATTATGGTTTTTTCAATGACTATACCATGTAACTAAAATGAGCATCTATATTTTATCTCATACAAAATAATTTCAGACAAACCTTAAACTTATTTTATCATTTTATAAAGGAAACAGAATAAAACAATTAGTAGATTTCATTGTTCTTTTCCTTTGATAAGTAGAGAGACTTTTCAAAGAAAAGTGTTTCCAGATTTATTGGAATAAAATTTATATACATTACTTAATAGACATAAAATATTTATATTCCATTAATTATATTATTAATATATATTTTAGGTATTTAATTTACCAATTTACTCTATCTCTAAAGAATTAATAGCATTGGATTTTGGTCCCACTTCTTTGGTTCCTGAATGATCATATTTAATAATCAATGGGTATAACTTATTCACAACTGATCGAGAGGTGAATATAAAATCAATACATGATTTTGATATATTAATTAAAACAACATATCTTTATTATGGTAAATTAGATATTAGTCCTTTATTATAAAAAAATATTTGATTACAGAGTTTTTGACAAAATATTATTATTCAATTAGTACTCACAAGGTTGAGTCACATTGATGAAATGATAATGGGTTTATTCAATGACATGAAATGATAAATTTATTAAATAACATGGATTTATAGTTATTTACATTGCTTTATTCCAAGAAACTAGTCAACAATATATTTTGGAATCATTGGAAAAACATGATTTTTATGTGAAAGATCATCGGAGACCTGATTACAATTTCATTATTTATGTAATCCAAAAACATATTTTTTTATTATGTTGGGGATGAAATTGACACCCTTGATGCCCCATTCGTGTTGAAAAAATATTATATTTTATGACACAAATTCTCTAATTTTGATCATTGAAGTGGAATATGTTGAAGTGGTGGGTAATATATAGAAGTAACTATATAGGTTCATAGTTCATTTATTTTAGCTAGATATGGGGTTTTCAGGTTGGTAATACTACAATTACATGAATTTGGTATCAATTTAGAATGGTATATTTTTCTTCGTTGTTTGTTTCAATGAAATTAATTATATTTATTTTAACGTTCCCCCATGATCAGTTGGGGTGGTAAGGGTGGGGAGGGATTAGGGATGTGGTTGCAGGGTCATGTCACTAGGACAATGGGTTTAGCTATATTTTTATCTTTGTATGTATTATGATTTGATGTTTGTACGCAAACATTAATTATATTTATTTTAATTTTCAGAACTGTATTTAAAACTTGTATTTAAAGAATTTATAACATAGTTTCAAAATATAGTTTCTAAAACATGTTATGATATTATTAATTCGTGATTGATTTCTATATTGTATGCATAGTATTTAAAAACGTTTTTTTAGAAAATGTATATTTCATTACTATGAAGAATATGTGATATTTTTAAATTTTTTTTAAAAGATACTATTTGATAATAATCAATGAATTCATGAACTATGGTCACCCCCTCTAGTTCCCTTAGTGATTATAGTAATTGTAAAATTTTCTTCTTCATTAAATTTAATTTAATGTTCTTATTATTTATCAAATTTATTTTAGGTACCTTCATCTCAACTAGAGTTTATCTCTCCGTATCATACTAGTAGGGTTTATCAGTATGTCCAATCGAATATGGGTTCTAATAGAACTACATAGAACACATGTCATAGCTGTTCACACCCATACCCACCAGTTGGCATCCCTCCACTTGATCCCTTAAGTATGTTCCCACCTATGCCTCAATTGGAATCTTATTCAGTCTCAACTACTCATATACCATCCTCATATCCTATGATGTATCCCCAATACTTGTATCCTTATCCTACCATGTCTATTCTACCTCCATTTCTAACTCTTATTCATCTAGTATCTATTGATTGTGATCATTCATATTTCATACCACCTCAGGTAGAATACACATTACATGATTCTTACTAGGCACATCCTTTAGAGGATACCAATCCAAAAAAGACCATTCATCCACTAGAAACAAATGATTGGCGTAGATAAATTTTATGTTTATAAGTGTGTCAAATTATATATATCATTTTTTTCAATTGTACATTCAACTAATTCTATTTTTTATTTGTATTATTTAGTATAATATTCTAATAGGCTTTGGGGGCACTCCCATATGCATGAATACTAGACATTCAGGAAAAAAATGGTATATTACAATAAATATAATTAAATGATAAGTAAAAATTCTTGAGAATGTATAAGATCCATGGAATCTTTAACCATGTATATAAATATCATTATAGTGAAACAAATCTCTTAGAGAAATATTAATAATCAAATCAAGGAGAACACATGGGAGTAGATATGGGTATGAAAATTAGTTAAATTTAAATCTGTATAAATATTTTATTTATATGAATTAAAATGTTTATTGAAGCATCAATTTATCTTTCCCAATGATCAAGCTATGAATGTTTCCGGGTTGATGTAACTTGGGAATTGTGGTGATAATATAAACATGGGTTATATGTTAGTTTGAAGAGTAGAGTTTCCACTGAGTTATATGTGTACCAATATTCAACAACTATAAAGTACAAAATTCTGGTATATGATAATTTATTGGAAGAGTATTGATTTTTTGGTATTCTTAAACATTTATAATTTGTATTGAAAATTTAGTTCTTATTAATTGTGTTGATTTTTTGTGTTCAACATTCACTTGAATGAAAAAAAGATGAAAAGGTTTTTAAGAAGCATATGCACACTTTGTGGCATAGTGGAATAAATGATCATCAGAGGAGCTAGTTACTTTTTATGAACAACTGAGTTTTAATAGGTACTAACACAACTGAATGAAACCTAGTATTTACTAAACTTTTCTAAATAAATGTTAATCTAATATATAAATATTACATGACATCAAAAAATACAAGAATATGATAAACCCTAAGAAAAATACTACAAAACCCAAATTAAATATCCGAAAAAAGTAGACATGAGTATACCTTAGTGATATATACAAACAATGACAAACTTTTCAGCTCCTAAATAAGTATTGACCAAATAAATATAATACGTGGTTAAAAATTATAACCTTTTTTATAACCTAAACTAGGACACTATATTTTTCTCAAAGACTCATAAGATACATAACATGATTTTATCTCATTATAGAGGTCGAAAAAACATCATTCAGAAGTCTATCTCAAAACAATGTTCTATTCCCAACATCTCTATATGAATCACTAATTAAACAATATTTTATGACTATAAAATAACAATTTTTTAACTATATAGAAAATGATAAAAATAGTTTTTTTATATGTAAAAATGTATTCTAATATGAAAAAAATATTTTATCAATTGTTGGACTAAAAACAAGTTATCTTTCACCATGTATCATGTAGTGTTCACACTCTCCTCTCCACATGTTTATTAAACACCCCATATATACATATGTATATAATATTATAAATATTATATAATATATGTGACAAAATAAAATTCAACATGTCATACATATATATAGATATATATGGTACACCTATTATGATACATATATAAATATAATATTTTTTTTATATATACCAATATAATATAGAATGGATGGTACATGGGCTTAACACCTCCTTGTTGCCTAGGTTTGGTTTATAGAACCTACACGAGAACTGAAATAGAGGTCTGAATATTCGATTGAGTGTTATAGAATATGTTGTGAATTAATCCTCACATAGTCTAGGAAGGATGGTATCCCTAGTGAAACTCCACACTACACCACCTATAGGTGATCATTTACCATTACTTTTGAAGACTCCAGTCACCACAACTACTCTACCACAAACACAAACTAATCACTCTTTTTCATCTAGATTTATCCACCCACTCTAAATTAGGATACCTCTATATCCACTATTTACCTATCAATTACACACATGATCCCCACTTGAAAACACAAGTTTCCACATGAATGCCCCTCTCCTACAACCCATTCTGAGTTATATCTACTACACATGAGGCCATAGTTTCTCACATAAGTCCATCTAATTATACATATCCTTCCACTATAAATCTATACTATTTTATATTTTTCTTGTACACAATTACACATATTATAATTTTCTACCCATCACCCCAACCACTGCTAGTTATGGTCAATCTTTGTAACAGACATAGACACGTGAATCAATCTGTGGGGGGTAAACCCTATTTCTATATCATTAGTCCACTACCATTAAAGGAATGATTTTTTCCACAATAAAGACTATAAACCAATTTACCTACAATATCAATTGATTAAAACGTTACCATTAGTCATTATGGTGGTTGATAGGGAAGGTCGATGGTAGTTAGACACCGATATAATAAAGTAATTATAATAAAAAAGAGAAAAAACATTTCCTAAAAAGGACTATATTTACACATAAGGGTAAAAACAACATCCATAACATATTAGAACAGTATAAAATCTTATACAAGTCCATTTGATAATAGAAAATGCCAAATTTTCCTCTTAGGTTTAAAATGAAAAAAAGAATAAGTTTTTTCATAGAAACACAAAAACTAGGGATTCTTAGAGCTTTAAAATAAATACACCTTTAAAAAATATGGTCCTTAAAAACCCAATATAATCTTTATATATAAATAAACTTAGACACATGAATTTTAAAAATACCTCTATGAGAGACTTCCATAAAATATACCCTTTCAAACAGTCTCAGGATATATTTCAAAAAAGGAAACAAATGGAATAAAATCCAAACTTATATAACCAACCAAACAATATTATGCCTAATATGCTAATACATAGTAAAACAAAATATAATCAATCCCAATTCAACCAAATAAACTTATATAATAAAAATTAGACCAATAATGTCCTATAAAACCCACCCAAGAAATGAGTTAGAACAAACCAAACAAAATAAACCCAAATAATATTGAAATGAACTAAATATAGTATAATCAATTTAAATAGAATAAGACCAAATCTATGATTCATTTCTTAATAGAACAATATGAACATAAACTAAATGGATCAAATTGACATGACCTAAAATATTACTTAACAATGTTGAACCAATCCGATATGATCTATCCTACCATAAATATAATCAAATTGATTAAAAAATATTAATGTGAATTGAATGAATGTGAAATAATGTAAACAATATAAATTATTAAAAAACTCATCAAATTGATTTAAATTGAATTTAAAAGAAACAAAAATACTAAAATTAACTATATTAAATAAAACTAATAATATTTAACCCGTAATTTATTATTCATGATATAAAAGTGTTAAATCATCCTAATAAATTTTTATGTAAACCAAACTAACTCAAATATAGTTAAAATAATAAAAGATATATGAAATTGAATAAAAATAAATTAAAGATCCAATCCAACCCGACTTAATGAAAAGTGTAATGAAACTAATATGAATATACCTCGGCTAAATTAATCAAATTCCATTGAATTTTAATTTATTTTTTTCTGGTTTTATTTATCAAATTCATATAATTAATTAACTATGGGTAATAGTAAACAATTTCATTTGTAGAAAGAAACATTGAACATTGATGTTTTGGTTCCCAAAAAAATTTGTTTGTCAAGTAAGGGGAAAATGGAAGTTTTATAAACGAAAAAGAAAATATTATAAGTCTTTCTATTTATATTTCAAAATTTTATATATAATTCATAATTAAATATTTTTTTTTTATTTTCAATAGTGTGCCCTAGCGGCCCTTGATGAGAAAGAATAATATAAAATTTAGTCCAATGATCATGTAGACATGTATTATGTGAGGAGTACCAGGGGAGAGTTTGATTTCAACCTAGGAAGAGAAAAATCATTATTAGGCATTTCCCATCATGACGCGCCTCTCAAAGCTCTGACAACACCGAGCTATAAAATAGTTGTTCAAAAGTAGATGAGGAAGAAACAATATTTATAAAGAAGTGTGAAAGAGGTGAAATTATTACGAAGAAATTCCTAAAATCCATAGAATCTATATCTCCATCATTTCCATCGGAGACTACTATGGTTTTTGATTAATGTGTGGCAATAATTTCCTCTTTATATGATGCAATGAGTGATGGAAACGAGGCTCATAGTGCTGGTTGAGATGATGACACTTCTAGTGATAGTGATGATTATGAAGATGACGATGTTGTTGGTTCTCAAGAAGATGATATCGGTGAGGATGTTTGTGATGATGGTAATGATTTTGAAGATAGTGGTGGTGATGAGGGAGATATTGATCCACTCCATTTTTAGATTTGATAGTGAAGAGACAAATGTGTGGATGGTGTTTCATTACTGAAAATGATCAATTGTGAGGATTGTATATGTATGTTATATTATTGTAAATGGTTTGAAAACTATTGAAATGTAATCAATTGGTTAAATACTAAAAATACAATATATGTAATGCATCGAATGTGTATTGTGGTCGGTATTTTTCCAATAGGTTGTTTTATTGATTGTGTGGATGTGTTGGATGGGCTTGTGGTGCTTTTTGGGGAGAGGAAGATATGCCTATGGTTTCCTGAACCATTCTTATAGATATATACCCATGGTTTTAACAGAAAATGTTGGTATATCAAGGGCTCAGAGAACAATCTATACCCACCAGTTTCTCAATGTTGTTATACATGCATACCAACAGTTTAGTGAAAACCATGCGTATTCAGAATTTTCCATGGGCTATACCAATGACTTCTACAATGATCGTAGGTATAGACCTATAACAACGACTTAACACCCCATTGTTCATAGAACCGTTGTTATACACTATACCAATGGTTCTATGACATATACTAAATGTTAAATCCATTGGTATAGGGTACTTTTTCAGCAGTGAAAGCCACTTTAAGGTGATGTTGGGGAAATTTGTGTTGGTTTTCTTCTTTTCCCCCAGAGTTGTGTAACTTGGTTTCTACTAATATCAAATATGTGGCTTTCTTTTTCAATAATAACAAGATTAATAATTCGAATTATTGATGTATATATTGTATTGATTGTATATAAAAAATATATTTAATTATTAACCCTTGGAGTTATTAAAAATAAATAACAATATAATTATTTAAATAGATTTTTAAATAATTAAAAATAAATAAATAACTATCATAATTTAATATATTACAAATATTATAAATAAACAAATATTAAAATGAATAAATTATAGAAAATGTTAAAAATGGAGAAATATGAAAAAGGAATAAATAATATTAATTGAATAAACATAAATACACATTACATATATACAGATACACACATATATATGCAAAGACATACACTTACACATATATACACATGCACATGCACAAACACATTCACATACAAATATAGATATATATGAATACATGCATATACACATAGATACACATACACACAAGTATACACAAACACATTTATACAATTACATACAC